>CM070429.1:1221233-1236233 GCA_036324595.1 Champsocephalus gunnari | reverse complement strand
ACCGTGCTGTAGTTCCTTTATAGCCCAACATTAGCCTCCTTTAGCTTAGCGGTGGTGACGTGAAGTCATGTGACCGTGCTGTAGTTCCTTTATAGCCCAACATTAGCCTCCTTTAGCTTAGCGGTGGTGACGTGAAGTCATGTGACCGTGCTGTAGTTTCTTTATAGCCCAACATTAGCCTCCTTTAGCTTAGCGGTGGTGACGTGAAGTCATGTGACCGTGCTGTAGTTCCTTTATAGCCCAACATTAGCCTCCTTTAGCTTAGCGGTGGTGACGTGAAGTCATGTGACCGTGCTGTAGCTCCTTTATAGCCCAACATTAGCCTCCTTTAGCTTAGCGGTGGTGACGTGAAGTCATGTGACCGTGCTGTAGTTCCTTTATAGCCCAACATTAGCCTCCTTTAGCTTAGCGGTGGTGACGTGAAGTCATGTGACCGTGCTGTAGCTCCTTTATAGCCCAACATTAGCCTCCTTTAGCTTAGCGGTGGTAACGTGAAGTCATGTGACCGTGCTGTAGTTCCTTTATAGCCCAACATTAGCCTCCTTTAGCTTAGCGGTGGTAACGTGAAGTCATGTGACCGTGCTGTAGTTCCTTTATAGCCCAACATTAGCCTCCTTTAGCTTAGCGGTGGTGACGTGAAGTCATGTGACCGTGCTGTAGTTCCTTTATAGCCCAACATTAGCCACCTTTAGCTTAGCGGTGGTGACGTGAAGTCATGTGACCGTGCTGTAGTTCCTCTATAGCCCAACATTAGCCTCCTTTAGCTTAGCGGTGGTGACGTGAAGTCATGTGACCGTGCTGTAGTTCCTTTATAGCCCAACATTAGCCACCTTTAGCTTAGCGGTGGTGACGTGAAGTCGTGTGACCGTGCTGTAGTTCCTCTATAGCCCAACATTAGCCTCCTTTAGCTTAGCGGTGGTGACGTGAAGTCGTGTGACCGTGCTGTAGTTCCTCTATAGCCCAACATTAGCCTCCTTTAGCTTAGCTGTGGTGACGTGAAGTCGTGTGACCGTGCTGTAGTTCCTCTGTAGCCCAACATTAGCCTCCTTTAGCTTAGCGGTGGTGACGTGAAGTCGTGTGACCGTGCTGTAGTTTCTTTATAGCCCAACGTTAGCCTCCTTTAGCTTAGCGGTGGTGACGTGAAGTCGTGTGACCGTGCTGTAGTTCCTTTATAGGCCCAACGTTAGCCACCTTTAGCTTAGCGGTGGTGACGTGAAGTCGTGTGACCGTGCTCTAGTTCCTTTATAGCCCAACATTAGCCTCCTTTAGCTTAGCGGTGGTGACGTGAAGTCGTGTGACCGTGCTGTAGTTCCTTTATAGGCCAACGTTAGCCACCTTTAGCTTAGCGGTGGTGACGTGAAGTCATGTGACCGTGCTGTAGTTCCTTTATAGCCCAACATTAGCCTCCTTTAGCTTAGCGGTGGTGACGTGAAGTCATGTGACCGTGCTGTAGTTCCTTTATAGCCCAACATTAGCCGCCTTTAGCTTAGCGGTGGTGACGTGAAGTCATGTGACCGTGCTGTAGTTCCTCTATAGCCCAACATTAGCCACCTTTAGCTTAGCGGTGGGACGTGAAGTCATGTGACCGTGCTGTAGTTCCTTTATAGCCCAACATTAGCCTCCTTTAGCTTAGCGGTGGGGACGTGAAGTCATGTGACCGTGCTGTAGTTCCTTTATAGCCCAACATTAGCCACCTTTAGCTTAGCGGTGGGGACGTGAAGTCATGTGACCGTGCTGTAGTTCCTCTATAGCCCAACGTTAGCCTCCTTTAGCTTAGCGGTGGTGACGTGAAGTCATGTGACCGTGCTGTAGTTCCTCTATAGCCCAACGTTAGCCTCCTTTAGCTTAGCGGTGGGGACGTGAAGTCATGTGACCGTGCTGTAGTTCCTCTATAGCCCAACGTTAGCCTCCTTTAGCTTAGCGGTGGTGACGGGAAGTCATGTGACCGTGCTGTAGTTCCTTTATAGCCCAACATTAGCCACCTTTAGCTTAGCGGTGGTGACGTGAAGTCATGTGACCGTGCTGTAGTTCCTCTATAGCCCAACATTAGCCTCCTTTAGCTTAGCGGTGGTGACGGGAAGTCATGTGACCGTGCTGTAGTTCTTTTATAGCCCAACATGAGCCACCTTTAGCTTAGCGGTGGTGACGTGAAGTCATGTGACCGTGCTGTAGTTCCTCTATAGCCCAACATTAGCCTCCTTTAGCTTAGCGGTGGTGACGTGAAGTCATGTGACCGTGCTGTAGTTCCTCTATAGCCCAACATTAGCCTCCTTTAGCTTAGCTGTGGTGACGTGAAGTCGTGTGACCGTGCTGTAGTTCCTTTATAGCCCAACGTTAGCCTCCTTTAGCTTAGCGGTGGTGACGTGAAGTCGTGTGACCGTGCTGTAGTTTCTTTATAGCCCAACGTTAGCCTCCTTTAGCTTAGCGGTGGTGACGTGAAGTCGTGTGACCGTGCTGTAGTTCCTTTATAGGCCAACGTTAGCCACCTTTAGCTTAGCGGTGGTGACGTGAAGTCGTGTGACCGTGCTCTAGTTCCTTTATAGCCCAACATTAGCCTCCTTTAGCTTAGCGGTGGTGACGTGAAGTCGTGTGACCGTGCTGTAGTTCCTTTATAGGCCCAACATTAGCCTCCTTTAGCTTAGCGGTGGTGACGTGAAGTCATGTGACCGTGCTGTAGTTCCTTTATAGCCCAACATTAGCCGCCTTTAGCTTAGCGGTGGTGACGTGAAGTCATGTGACCGTGCTGTAGTTCCTTTATAGCCCAACATTAGCCGCCTTTAGCTTAGCGGTGGTGACGTGAAGTCATGTGACCGTGCTGTAGTTCCTCTATAGCCCAACGTTAGCCTCCTTTAGCTTAGCGGTGGTGACGTGAAGTCGTGTGACCGTGCTGTAGTTCCTTTATAGGCCCAACATTAGCCTCCTTTAGCTTAGCGGTGGTGACGTGAAGTCATGTGACCGTGCTGTAGTTCCTTTATAGCCCAACATTAGCCGCCTTTAGCTTAGCGGTGGTGACGTGAAGTCATGTGACCGTGCTGTAGTTCCTTTATAGCCCAACATTAGCCGCCTTTAGCTTAGCGGTGGTGACGTGAAGTCATGTGACCGTGCTGTAGTTCCTCTATAGCCCAACATTAGCCACCTTTAGCTTAGCGGTGGGGACGTGAAGTCATGTGACCGTGCTGTAGGTCCTTTATAGCCCAACGTTAGCCTCCTTTAGCTTAGCGGTGGTGACGGGAAGTCATGTGACCGTGCTGTAGTTCCTCTATAGCCCAACGTTAGCCTTCTTTAGCTTAGCGGTGGTGACGGGAAGTCATGTGACCGTGCTGTAGTTCCTCTATAGCCCAACATTAGCCACCTTTAGCTTAGCGGTGGGGACGTGAAGTCATGTGACCGTGCTGTAGTTCCTTTATAGCCCAACATTAGCCTCCTTTAGCTTAGCGGTGGTGACGTGAAGTCATGTGACCGTGCTGTAGTTCCTCTATAGCCCAACATTAGCCTCCTTTAGCTTAGCGGAGGTGACGTGAAGTCATGTGACCGTGCTGTAGTTCCTCTATAGCCCAACATTAGCCTCCTTCATGGTGTTCTCTCTCTCCTTCAGCAGCCTCCCTCTCCTCCTCCCTCTCCCAGAACATCATGGAGGTGGTCGGTCAGGGAGCAGCTGCTCCTCTCTCCTCTCTTCAGATCCACTTCATCCAGAACATGATCCATGAAACTCTGGAGGACTTCAGGTGAACCCTCAACCTTTAAGTCCTTCTTTGAAAACACTTCATATTAACTAAAGTAATTCACATGTAACCCATATCTGACATTACATGTGTTTAATAAATATATGGAAGTAAAAATGCTGTAATGATGATACTAGAAGAAGCACAGGTTAAATATCAATAACAAGGAAGTTAATATAATCCTTCTTCTTCTTCTTCCCCCTCCTCCTCAGAGATGTGTGTCACAGAGACATCGTGAATCTCCAGGTTGAGATGGTGCGGCAGTTCTACATCCAGCTGGTACGACCTTTTCTCTTGCTGCTCCTCGTTGGGAGACGTTGGGCGGGTGGTGGTAGATCTGGGAACAGAGCTAGAACCAGAGTGGGAGGAGCATTCAGATGCTTCGAGTAAACCAATACCTTAGTGTACAAATACTTCATTTTAAGTAAAAGTATCATCAGCGTAAAAGTGCAAAAAGATTCAGGTAGGTGGATAGATATCATATCCAACTTTAAATATGCCGTAAGAGCTTTGAGCAGCAGGAAAATGTATTATTGTTGTTATAATTATTCAACCAGTGAAACCCAACCATTCTTAAACCCGTCACGATGAGGTCTCCCAACAGACGTCAGTTCCTCCATTACATGAACATCAAGACAGTCTCTCACCGTGTCCTCGTCAGGATGAATACACTTTGATCCGTCTGTTGGAAGACTTGTTGGAAGACTTGTTGGAAGACTTGTTGGAAGACTTGTTGGAAGACTTGTTGGAAGACTTGTTGGAAGACTTGTTGGAAGAGTTGTTGGAAGACTTGTTGGAAGAGTTGTTGGAAGACTTGTTCGAAGACTTGTTCGAAGACTTGTTCGAAGACTTGTTGGAAGACTTGTTCGAAGACTTGTTGGAAGACTTGTTCGAAGACTTGTTGGAAGACTTGTTGGAAGACTTGTTGGAAGACTTGTTCGAAGACTTGTTCGAAGACTTGTTGGAAGAGTTGTTGGAAGACTTGTTCGAAGACTTGTTCGAAGACTTGTTGGAAGACTTGTTGGAAGAGTTGTTGGAAGACTTGTTGGAAGACTTGTTGGAAGACTTGTTGGAAGACTTGTTCGAAGACTTGTTGGAAGACTTGTTGGAAGACTTGTTCGAAGACTTGTTGGAAGACTTGTTGGAAGACTTGTTGGAAGACTTGTTCGAAGACTTGTTGGAAGACTTATTCGAAGACTTGTTGGAAGACTTGTTGGAAGACTTGTTGGAAGACTTATTCGAAGACTTGTTGGAAGACTTGTTGAAAGACTTGTTGGAAGACTTGTTCGAAGACTTGTTCGAAGACTTGTTCAGGACTTGTTGGAAGACTTGTTGGAAGACTTGTTCGAAGACTTGTTGGAAGACTTGTTTAACAGTGTCTCTGTTTCAGAACGAGATCCACGGCCTGGTCGAGAAGTACTCGGTGAACGAGTCTCTGGTGGAGGAGGTGGAGAAACTGAGGGAGGAGAACCGCCGGCTGAAGACCAACTACTGACCTCTGATCAGTATCACAGGATGTGGGCGAGTCTGCCAATCTCAGCAGCAAAATAAGTCATGATTGTGCCTGCTTTCGATGTGAGGGAGGTGTGCACATGTCCAACTGAAGCCAACACACAGAACCATCGGTTTAAAACACGATATTTCACCCCTTCAGACGGACATGTCCCCGTGTGCCTGTATCATGTTTTTATTAATAGGAAAGATGTTGTTTAAAGAATAAAGAATATGCATATTTAAAGGTTTCTTTGTCTCATTTTAACTGAATGAAGCTTAAATTAAATTGTTACGGCTATGGTAAAGTTAGAATTATCATACATGTTGGAAAGAAGTGGCAAAAACATGTTAAAAGTTATTTGAAATATATACTACCTTTTGTTTGTGTTTATGGAGTTGGAAAGTATAATACACTTTCTAAAAATATATTTACTTTGTTGTAATGTTATATATTTGTTTATTTACTTCTTATTTTCTGCGCCTTACACAAGCTGCTCATTTAAGCGTCAGTGCGCATGTGCGGACATCAGTGGAACCGTCGCGGTCTGTTTCGGAGGATTACCATCTCTGCGCGGGTTACTCTTTGGCTGTTGAGCGACTCTTTGGTTGTTTACTTTTCCTGCTTGTTCCCCCCGACAGACAGGTTCCCCCCCGACAGACTGGTTCCCACCGACAGACTGGTTCCCACCGACAGACAGGTTCCCACCGACAGTCTGGTTCCCACCGACAGTCTGGTTCCCACCGAGCTCGGTACTAAAGTTGGAATATAAAAGCTCCTTTCACGTTATTCTTAATAAACATGATGCTGAAGAACTTGAGGTGAACATACGGACCGTGTTTGAATCGATTCGTAGTCAGACTGATCGAGTTCGAGCTTCTCTTCCGCTGAGAGCAGAGGTCACTGACAGGTGAGCAGGCACCGGAGAAAGTACACCACATACTAAACAGTTATAACAAGTATAATACATATATATATATCCTGAGGAGGAAGGAGTACTCAGACCTGGTACTTGAGTAAAAGCAGAAGTACTCAGATCTGGTACTTGAGTAAAAGTAGAAGTACTCCAAACTTGACCCACTCTACCATGCTGCACTGCGTTATATATCAGATGCACCCGATAGGACTCATCATGGCACACTGTAGCCCAACTGGAGGGTCCTCACTTGGTCTGCGCAGGATGCAGCTTTGGTTTTTATTCATGTATAAAGCCATTTTAGGAAAGCTTCCACTGTACATATGAGCCAGATCTGATTCAGTTTGTGACTCTCACAGCCTCAGACCCAGAGCCTGGATACTACTTACTTGAGTAAGTAGAAGTACTCGAGTAAGTAGAAGTACTCAGATCTTGTACTTGAGTAAAAGTAGAAGTACTCAGATCTTGTACTTGAGTAAAAGTAGAAGTACTCAGATCTTGTACTTGAGTAAAAGTAGAAGTACTCAGATCTTGTTCTTGAGTCAAAGTAGAAGTACTCAGATCTTGTACTTGAGTTAAAGTAGAAGTACTCAGATCTTGTTCTTGAGTAAAAGTAGAAGTACTCAGATCTTGTACTTGAGTTAAAGTAGAAGTACTCAGATCTTGTTCTTGAGTAAAAGTAGAAGTACTCAGATCTTGTTCTTGAGTAAAAGTAGAAGTACTCAGATCTTGTTCTTGAGTCAAAGTAGAAGTACTCAGATCTTGTACTTGAGTTAAAGTAGAAGTACTCAGATCTTGTTCTTGAGTCAAAGTAGAAGTACTCAGATCTTGTACTTGAGTAAAAGTAGAAGTACTCAGATCTTGTACTTGAGTCAAAGTAGAAGTACTCAGATCTTGTTCTTGAGTCAAAGTAGAAGTACTCAGATCTTGTACTTGAGTAAAAGTAGAAGTACTCAGATCTTGTTCTTGAGTAAAAGTAGAAGTACTCAGATCTTGTACTTGAGTAAAAGTAGAAGTACTCAGATCTTGTACTTGAGTCAAAGTAGAAGTACTCAGATCTTGTTCTTGAGTCAAAGTAGAAGTACTCAGATCTTGTACTTGAGTAAAAGTAGAAGTACTCAGATCTTGTTCTTGAGTAAAAGTAGAAGTACTCAGATCTTGTTCTTGAGTAAAAGTAGAAGTATTCAGATCTTGTTCTTGAGTAAAAGTAGAAGTACTCAGATCTTGTACTTGAGTAAAAGTAGAAGTACTCAGATCTTGTACTTGAGTAAAGTAGAAGTACTCAGATCTTGTACTTGAGTAAAAGTAGAAGTACTCAGATCTTGTACTTGAGTAAAAGTAGAAGTACTCAGATCTTGTACTTGAGTAAAAGTAGAAGTACTCAGTCTTGTACTTGAGTAAATGTAGAAGTACTCAGATCTTGTACTTGTGTAAAGTAGAAGGACTCAGATCTTGTACTTGTGTAAGTAGAAGGACTCAGATCTTGTACTTGAGTAAAAGTAGAAGTACTCAGATCTTGTACTTGAGTAAAAGTAGAAGTACTCAGATCTTGTACTTGAGTAAAAGTAGAAGTACTCAGTCTTGTACTTGTGTAAGTAGAAGTACTCAGATCTTGTACTTGAGTAAAAGTAGAAGTACTCAGATCTTGTACTTGTGTAAGTAGAAGTACTCAGATCTTGTACTTGAGTAAAAGTAGAAGTACTCAGATCTTGTACTTGTGTAAGTAGAAGTACTCAGATCTTGTACTTGAGTAAAAGTAGAAGTACTCAGATCTTGTACTTGTGTAAGAAGAAGTACTCAGGTCTTGTACTTGAGTAAAAGTAGAAGTACTCAGATCTTGTACTTGAGTAAAAGTAGAAGTACTCAGATCTTGTACTTGAGTGAAAGTAGAAGTACTCAGATCTTGTACTTGAGTAAGTAGAAGTACTCAGATCTTGTACTTGAGTAAGTAGAAGTACTCAAGAGTGTAGGAATACTCTGTTACAGTAAAAGTATTCATTTTTGATGAGTTTATCCTCCTGGTTATTTCTGATTGAATATTTCCTGAATATTGATGTACTTTGTTTTCAGCCGCTTGAGGCGATGGCGAATCCCCTGAGGTCAGAGGTCGTCCGGCTTTATAAAAAATGTGAGTCAAGAAATCTGAGAAACGTGATGATTCTTAAACCTTGAGATCAAAACATGAACTGACCATTTAAATATATATTTGTATTGTTGTTGTTTATTATCCGTTTTTCTCACCGTGTCCAAAGTGGGTTTCTCCATTCCCCCCCCCAGCTGCTGTACCTGGGCAGGGAGTACCCTAATGTCTCTGTCAGCTGCTGTACCTGGGCAGGGAGTACCCTAATGTCTCTGTCAGCTGCTGTACCTGGGCAGGGAGTACCCTAATGTCTCTCTGTCTCTCTCCCCCCCCCCAGCTGCTGTACCTGGGCAGGGAGTACCCTAATGTCTCTCTCTCTCCTCCCCCCCCCAGCTGCTGTACCTGGGCAGGGAGTACCCTAATGTCTCCGTCTCTGTCTCTCCCCAGCTGCTGTACCTGGGCAGGGAGTACCCTAATGTCTCTCTGTCTCTCCCAGCTGCTGTACCTGGGCAGGGAGTACCCTAATGTCTCCGTCTCTGTCTCTCTCACCCGCTGTACCTGGGCAGGGAGTACCCTAATGTCTCTCTCTCTCTCCCCCCCCCCAGCTGCTGTACCTGGGCAGGGAGTACCCTAATGTCTCTCTCTCTCCTCAGCTGCTGTATCTGGGCAGGGAGTACCCTAATGTCTCTCTGCCTCTCAGCTGCTGTACCTGGGCAGGGAGTACCCTAATGTCTCCGTCTCTGTCTCTCCCCCCCCCCAGCTGCTGTACCTGGGCAGGGAGTACCCTAATGTCTCTCTGTCTCTCAGCTGCTGTACCTGGGCAGGGAGTACCCTAATGTCTCCGTCTCTGTCTCTCAGCTGCTGTACCTGGGCAGGGAGTACCCTAATGTCTCTCTGTCTCTCCAGCTGCGGTACCTGGGCAGGGAGTACCCTAATGTCTCCGTCTCTGTCTCTCAGCTGCTGTACCTGGGCAGGGAGTACCCTAATGTCTCTCTGTCTCTCAGCTGCTGTACCTGGGCAGGGAGTACCCTAATGTCTCCGTCTCTGTCTCTCCCCCCCCAGCTGCTGTACCTGGGCAGGGAGTACCCTAATGTCTCTCTCTCTCAGCTGCTGTACCTGGGCAGGGAGTACCCTAATGTCTCCGTCTCTGTCTCTCCCCCCCCAGCTGCTGTACCTGGGCAGGGAGTACCCTAATGTCTCTCTCTCTCTCCCCCCCCCCAGCTGCTGTACCTGGGCAGGGAGTACCCTAATGTCTCTCTGTCTCTCCCCAGCTGCTGTACCTGGGCAGGGAGTACCCTAATGTCTCCGTCTCTGTCTCTTCAGCTGCTGTACCTGGGCAGGGAGTACCCTAATGTCTCTCTCTCTCCCCCCCCCCAGCTGCTGTACCTGGGCAGGGAGTACCCTAATGTCTCTCTGTCTCTGTCTCTCCCCCCCCAGCTGCTGTACCTGGGCAGGGAGTACCCTAATGTCTCTCTGTCTCTGTCTCTCCCCCCCCAGCTGCTGTACCTGGGCAGGGAGTACCCTAATGTCTCCGTCTCTGTCTCTCCCCCCCCAGCTGCTGTACCTGGGCAGGGAGTACCCTAATGTCTCTCTCTCTCTCCAGCTGCTGTACCTGGGCAGGGAGTACCCTAATGTCTCTGTCTCTTTTCAGCCAAGGACCCCTTACAAGATAGAGAATACACCAAGGACCCCCCTCATTCTGATTTGTGATTTTGGGCTATATAAATACAAATTGATTTGACATGTATGTCCCTTGGAATAATCTGACGTAGCCTATTGTTTACCCTTCTATAGTCTTAGTTATGTGAAACGCTGTGAGTTGGGGCAACATGTCTGTAATGCCATGTTGCACCTGCCTTCTCCAGGTCGCTGTGTTGGCACGGAATGCCTGGATGTTGTCGCTTACCTCCAGGGTAGAGGCACATCTGCCTTGAACGGACAAACTGAGATCGTTCAATAAGTTGAACACATCTGCGAGCTGTGCGATCCATCGGGGTCCGAGAAGAGTGCTGCAGTGGTTGTCTTGTCGTTCTGGATGAACTCACACAGCTCTGAGCGCAGTTCGTACGCCAACGCACCTCTGAATGGAGCAGCAGGGTGTCCTGTCCTGCGCCCGTCTCCCTGCAGAGCTGGCCCAATAAACGGGACAGTGGCTTACACGTGATGTGGTTGACCACAGATACCACCGTGCTGAGAACGGACTGTAGCCCAGAGCCTGCCTGCAGCGGGTCGCTATCATCATTGGATTGCGCCCCGGGATTTTATGCGAGCAATATATATATATAAACTCCCCAAACAGGCGAAACCCTCCCAGTTCCCCCACTGCCTCTGCCCCCTCCCTCCATGCCGGTTCCTCCGGTTTGGATCCCGGTAATAGTTCTGGTCGTAAAGAACCGGGTGATTTGCTCCCGTGACTTCTCGTTTGGAATATGAGGAAATGAACGGCGGTCTGGCTCTCCCTGCTTACACGCCGTTTGATTGGCTGGCGCTTCTACTGTCAGATTTGCATAAACGTGTTTGATTGGCTGGCGCTTCCAGCTCAGCTTCAAAAGTTGAACATTGCTCAACTTTTGAATCCTGGACATCCTGGAGATCTTCGCTTCGCTCCCCCACAATGCAGTTCGGCGAAAAGCGAGGCAAAGTGACGTCATCCCCATTCAAAGTCAACGGGCAGAGAAGCGGTGGAAGACTCGTCTGAAGCTGCGTGTGGACGCACCGTTAGCAATCCTCTGCGCTATCTGTCCATCTTCGTAGCATGCGAGCCGTGTTATATCTCTGTGATGCTGGCAGCGGCGCTCTCTGACTGACGCAACAGTTATTGTTGTTTCCACGGTAATGGGTGACGCGCTTGATTTTTAAATGTATCTATTTGTTAGATTAGAACGTGATCTATTTTAGATTACAAACATTAAATATTAGTTGTTGATATATGATAATTTAAATTAATGAATCTGAAAACTTTTCACGGACCCCCTGGCAGAGTGCCACGGACCCCCGGGGGGTCGCGGACCCCACTTTGAGAACCACTGCCCTAATGTCTCTCTCTCTCTCCCCCCCCCAGCTGCTGTACCTGGGCAGGGAGTACCCTAATGTCTCTCTCTCTCCCCCCCCCAGCTGCTGTACCTGGGCAGGGAGTACCCTAATGTCTCTCTCTCTCTCTCCCCCCCCCCAGCTGCTGTACCTGGGCAGGGAGTACCCTAATGTCTCTCTCTCTCCCCCCCCCCAGCTGCTGTACCTGGGCAGGGAGTACCCTAATGTCTCTCTCTCTCCCCCCCCCAGCTGCTGTACCTGGGCAGAGAGTACCCTAATCTCTCTCTCTCTCTCTCTCTCTCTCTCTCCTCTCTCTCTCTCTCTCTCTCTCTCTCTCTCTCTCTCTCTCTCTCTCCTCTCTCTCTCTCCTCTCTCTCTCTCTCTCTCCTCTCTCCTCTCTCTCTCTCTCTCTCCTCTCTCTCTCTCTCTCTCTCTCCTCTCTCTCTCTCTCTCTCTCTCTCTCTCTCTCTCTCTCTCTCTCTCTCTCTCTCTCTCTCTCTCTCTCTCTCTCTCTCTCTCTCTCTCTCTCTCTCCTCTCTCTCTCTCCTCTCTCTCTCTCTCTCTCTCTCTCTCTCTCTCCTCTCTCTCTCTCTCTCTCTCTCTCTCTCTCTCTCTCTCTCTCTCTCTCTCTCCTCTCTCTCTCTCTCTCTCTCCTCTCTCTCTCTCTCTCTCTCTCTCTCCCCCCAGCTGCTGTACCTGGGCAGAGAGTACCCTAATGTCTCTCTTTCTCTCTCTCCCCCCCCCACCCCTAGCTGCTGTACCTGGGCAGGGAGTACCCTAATGTCTCTCTCTCTCTCTCTCTCTCTCCTCTCTCTCTCTCCCCCCCCCAGCTGCTGTACCTGGGCAGAGAGTACCCTAATGTCTCTCTTTCTCTCTCTCCCCCCCCCACCCCTAGCTGCTGTACCTGGGCAGGGAGTACCCTAATGTCTCTCTCTCTCTCCCCCCCCAGCTGCTGTACCTGGGCAGGGAGTACCCTAATGTCTCTCTCTCTCTCTCTCCCCCCCCCCACCCCTAGCTGCTGTACCTGGGCAGGGAGTACCCTAATGTCTCTCTCTCTCTCCCCCCCTAGCTGCTGTACCTGGGCAGGGAGTACCCTAATGTCTCTCTCTCTCTCTCTCTCTCTCTCCCTCTCTCCCCCCCCCCAGCTGCTGTACCTGGGCAGGGAGTACCCTAATGTCTCTCTCCCCCCCCCAGCTGCTGTACCTGGGCAGGGAGTACCCTAATGTCTCTCTCTCTCCCCCCCCAGCTGCTGTACCTGGGCAGGGAGTACCCTAATGTCTCTCTCTCTCCCCCCCCAGCTGCTGTACCTGGGCAGGGAGTACCCTAATGTCTCTCTCTCTCCCCCCCCAGCTGCTGTACCTGGGCAGGGAGTACCCTAATGTCTCTCTCTCTCTCCCCCCCCCCAGCTGCTGTACCTGGGCAGGGAGTACCCTAATGTCTCTCTCTCTCCCCCCCCCCAGCTGCTGTACCTGGGCAGGGAGTACCCTAAAGGCAGCGAGTACTTCAGGGACCGCCTGAGGTCTGCGTTCTCCAAGAACAGGGCCGAGAGCGACCCCCAGGCGGTCCGAGAGATGATCCTCCGCGGGGAGTTCGTGTCCCGAGAGCTGGAGGCGCTTTACTACCTGAGGAAGTACCGCGCCATGAAGAAGAGATACTACGAGGAGTGAGGACGGGGCGGAGACACCTGGGACCAACGCGGGGACACGAGAAGGGAGACGGAGAGAGACAAAGAGACAACTTGTAGAAACAGGATTTATTTCTCAGAATTAACACAAAAACATAACAAATTAAAATGTCTCTCATGTTTGCTTTCTGCTTCGGGATCAAAGGTTTAAATAAAGAGTTTGAAAAAAAAAGACGATTCGTTTTTCAAACAGGAAGTCAGAGGTCGACCAGGTTCGCTCTGCAGATCGGACACGTGGAGTTATCCTGTGGAAAGACAAGGACTCTTTAAAGTAGAGACACTACACACTGATATACACCTGAACATCAGCAGGAGAGGACTCTTTAAAGTAGAGACACTACATACTGATATACACCTGAACATCAGCAGGAGAGGACTCTTTAAAGTAGAGACACTACATACTGATATACACCTGAACATCAGCAGGAGAGGACTCTTTAAAGTAGAGACACTACATACTGATATACACCTGAACATCAGCAGGAGAGGACTCTTTAAAGTAGAGACACTACATACTGATATACACCTGAACATCAGCAGGAGAGGACTCTTTAAAGTAGAGACACTACATACTGATATACACCTGAACATCAGCAGGAGAGGACTCTTTAAAGTAGAGACACTACATACTGATATACACCTGAACATCAGCAGGAGAGGACTCTTTAAAGTAGAGACACTACATACTGATATACACCTGAACATCAGCAGGAGAGGACTCTTTAAAGTAGAGACACTACATACTGATATACACCTGAACATCAGCAGGAGAGGACTCTTTAAAGTAGAGACACTACATACTGATATACACCTGAACATCAGCAGGAGAGGACTCTTTAAAGTAGAGACACTACATACTGATATACACCTGAACATCAGCAGGAGAGGACTCTTTAAAGTAGAGACACTACATACTGATATACACCTGAACATCAGCAGGAGAGGACTCTTTAAAGTAGAGACACTACATACTGATATACACCTGAACATCAGCAGGAGAGGACTCTTTAAAGTAGAGACACTACATACTGATATACACCTGAACATCAGCAGGAGAGGACTCTTTAAAGTAGAGACACTACATACTGATATACACCTGAACATCAGCAGGAGAGGACTCTTTAAAGTAGAGACACTACATACTGATATACACCTGAACATCAGCAGGAGAGGACTCTTTAAAGTAGAGACACTACATACTGATATACACCTGAACATCAGCAGGAGAGGACTCTTTAAAGTAGAGACACTACATACTGATATACACCTGAACATCAGCAGGAGAGGACTCTTTAAAGTAGAGACACTACATACTGATATACACCTGAACATCAGCAGGAGAGGACTCTTTAAAGTAGAGACACTACATACTGATATACACCTGAACATCAGCAGGAGAGGACTCTTTAAAGTAGAGACACTACATACTGATATACACCTGAACATCAGCAGGAGAGGACTCTTTAAAGTAGAGACACTACATACTGATATACACCTGAACATCAGCAGGAGAGGACTCTTTAAAGTAGAGACACTACATACTGATATACACCTGAACATCAGCAGGAGAGGACTCTTTAAAGTAGAGACACTACATACTGATATACACCTGAACATCAGAGAGGACTCTTTAAAGTAGAGACACTACATACTGATATACACCTGAACATCAGCAGGAGAGGACTCTTTAAAGTAGAGACACTACATACTGATATACACCTGAACATCAGCAGGAGAGGACTCTTTAAAGTAGAGACACTACATACTGATATACACCTGAACATCAGCAGGAGAGGACTCTTTAAAGTAGAGACACTACATACTGATATACACCTGAACATCAGCAGGAGAGGACTCTTTAAAGTAGAGACACTACATACTGATATACACCTGAACATCAGCAGGAGAGGACTCTTTAAAGTAGAGACACTACATACTGATATACACCTGAACATCAGCAGGAGAGGACTCTTTAAAAAGGTGTAAAATGTCTGTTTTCTCACCTTCAGCCAGCGGTCGATGCACTTCACGTGGTAGTCATGGAAACACGGCAGCATCCTTAGCTCCTCCCCTTCA
>CM070429.1:1212972-1220733 GCA_036324595.1 Champsocephalus gunnari | reverse complement strand
CACAGAAACAGATCTGACACCTGTCAATCAAACAGCAGCGTTTATGATAATCCATTTAAAATGTTTTATTATGAATTATTTGAGGCTCTATGGGGGGGGTCTCGAGGCTCTATGGGGGGGGGGTCTCGAGGCTCTATGGGGGGGGTCTCGAGGCTCTATGGGGGGGTCTCGAGGCTCTATGGGGGGGGTCTCGAGGCTCTATGGGGGGGTCTCGAGGCTCTATGGGGGGGGTCTCGAGGCTCTGGGGGGGGGTCTCGAGGCTCTGGGGGGGGGTCTCGAGGCTTTATGGGGGGGGGTCTCGAGGCTTTGGGGGGGGGGTCTCGAGGCTATTGGGGGGGGGGTCTCGAGGCTCTATTGGGGGGGGGGTCTCGAGGCTCTATTGGGGGGGGGGTCTCGAGGCTCTATTGGGGGGGGGGTCTCGAGGCTCTATGGGGGGGGGGTCTCGAGGCTCTATGGGGGGAGGGTCTCGAGGCTCTATGGGGGGAGGGTCTCGAGGCTCTATGGGGGGGGGGCTCGAGGCTCTGGACTCACGTGGTGCTTCCTGCTCCGCTCGCTGAGGAGAAGCTCCTGATGGGAAACCTCTGCACCTCCCGGAGACTCAGCTTGTTCTTCATCACAGATCCTTGCTGCTCCTCGAACGCCAGCAGAGCCTGAGGGGGGGAGAAGGGGGGGGGGAGAGAGAAGGGGGGGGAGAGAGAAGGAGGGGGGGGGAGAAGGAGGGGGAGAGAGAAGGGGAGGGAGAGAGAAGGAGGGGGGGGGAGAAGGGGGGGGAGAGAGAAGGAGGGGGGGAGAGAAGGAGGAGGGGGGGAGAGAAGGAGGGGGAGGGGAGAGAAGGAGGGGGGGGGAAGGAGGGGGGGGGGTTGAAGGGAGGGGGGGAGAGAGGGAGGGGGGAGAGAGGGAGGGGGGGAGAGAAGGAGGGGGGGGAGAGAAGGAGGGGGAGAAGGAGGAGGGGGGAGAGAAGGAGGGGGGGGAGGGAGAGTGTTACTGTCTGCTGCTGCTGCTCCTCCTGCTGCTCCTCCTCCTCCTCCTCCTCCTCCTCCTCCTCCTCCTCCTGCTCCTACTCCTCCTCCTGCTCCTCCTCCTGCTCCTGCTCCTCCTCCTCCTGCTCCTCACCTCGTAGTCGTTCCCCTGCAGCTGTTCTGCAGCATCAGCGGTCCCCCTCTGGCCCCGCCACCTTCTGTTCCGCTGACCAATCAGATCTGTGGAAACACGCCTGCAGTGTGAGTGAAGGAGCCTCTCAGGTTACTCCCCGCCTTCAGAGCAAATGAAGCGTACCGTTTTCGACCAATGGGGAGACGGCAGCGAGGAGGTGAGGCATCCAGCTGGGCTCCATGTACGGGTCATACTGCAGGAGAACACACATTAAAGCAGGGCCACATACAGGGGGGTCCACATACAGGGGGGTCCACACTGTCTCACTGAGGGCCACATACAGGGGGGTCCACACTGTCTCACTGAGGGCCACATACAGGGGGGTCCACATACAGGGGGGTCCACATACAGGGGGGTCCACACTGTCTCACTGAGGGCCACATACAGGGGGGTCCACACTGTCTCACTGAGGGCCACATACAGGGGGGTCCACACTGTCTCACTGAGGGCCACATACAGGGGGGTCCACACTGAGGGCCACACACAGGGGGGTCCACACTGTCTCACTGAGGGCCACATACAGGGTGGGCCACATACAGGGGGGTCCACACTGTCTCACTGAGGGCCACATACAGGGGGGTCCACACTGTCTCACTGAGGGCCACATACAGGGGGGTCCACACTGTCTCACTGAGGGCCACATACAGGGGGGTCCACACTGAGGGCCACATACAGGGGGGTCCACACTGTCTCACTGAGGGCCACATACAGGGGGGGGCCACATACAGGGGGGGGGCCACACTGAGGGCCACATACAGGGGGGTCCACACTGTCTCACTGAGGGCCACATACAGGGGGGTCCACACTGTCTCACTGAGGGCCACATACAGGGGGGGCCACATACAGGGGGGTCCACATACAGGGGGGTCCACACCGAGGGCCACATACAGACCCTTTACATGCGGAGGGAACACCACAGAAGAAGAAGAAGAAACAGATGTTGACTAGAAGGCCGTCTCACCCCGTGATGCCTCTGATGATGAAGATGATGATGATGATGGTGGTGGTGGGCACGGGGTCTGCTGTGCGTCTCCTCCCGGTCAAACTGAGCCTGAGTAGAGAGAGCAGCCACTTTGAGGACACTCAGACTGCTGCTAAGCAACCAGAAGACGACAGGAACTACGTGTCTCCGGGCGAGCGCGTTACCTGCAGACTGCGGGCGAACGCCTCGTCTTCCTCCTGCTGAGCCGAGCACACCGCCTCGTCATCGTCACTGATCACGATCTGCAGCGGAGCTGAGGGAGGACGCAGATCAGAGAGCTCAGAGACGGCCTCGACAACACGCTCCGAGGAAACATCCGGATTCAACGCGTTCTGAGGAAACATCTGGATTCAACACGTTCTGAGGAAACATCCGGATCTAACGCGTTCTGAGGAAACATCCGGATCTAACGCGTTCTGAGGAAACATCTGGATCTAACGCGTTCTGAGGAAACATCTGGATCTAACGCGTTCTGAGGAAACATCGGATCTAACGCGTTCTGAGGAAACATCTGGATCTAACGCGTTCTGAGGAAACATCTGGATCTAACGCGTTCTGAGGAAACATCTGGATTCAACACGTTCTGAGGAAACATCCGGATCTAACGTGTTCTGAGGAAACATCTGGATTCTAACGCGTTCTGAGGAAACATCCGGATCTAACGCGTTCTGAGGAAACATCTGGATCTAACGCGTTCTGAGGAAACATCTGGATCTAACGCGTTCTGAGGAAACATCTGGATCTAACGCGTTCTGAGGAAACATCTGGATCTAACGCGTTCTGAGGAAACATCTGGATCTAACGCGTTCTGAGGAAACATCTGGATCTAACGCGTTCTGAGGAAACATCCGGATCTAACGCGTTCTGAGGAAACATCCGGATCTAACGCGTCTCTGAGGAAACATCTGGATCCAACGCGTTCTGGCCGTGTTGGGGAGACGTTGGGGGGCCGTGTGGGGGGGACGTTGGCGGGCCGTGTGGGGGGGACGCTGGGGGGCCGTGTGGGGGAGACGTTGGCGGGCCGTGTTGGGGAGACGTTGGGGGGCCGTGTTGGGGAGACGTTGGGGGGCCGTGTTGGGGAGACGTTGGGGGGGCCGTGTGGGGGGGACGCTGGGGGGCCGTGTGGGGGGGACGCTGGGGGGCCGTGTGGGGGGGACGTTGGGGGGCCGTGTGGGGGGGGGCCGTGACACACACACACATCTGCAGAGCCGATCTGTATGCGACGTCACGTCACTATACCCAGAAGGACACAATGGAAAAAGAGAAACGTCCATCGAGGCGTTCTGGGGCAGCAGACGGGTCTGAGGGTCTGAGGGTCTGAGGGTCTGAGGGTCTGCAGAGCGTTCACACGCAGAAGCTACAGAACCCAAGGGGACGGGTCAGAGCCGGAGAAGCAGGACCTTTAAGATACTTTGAAAAATACGTGAATATTTCCCAAAAAAGGAGAAATATTTGGTGAAAAACGTCTGAATATAAAAATAACGTGACTGATGGACGGATCGGAGGCGGGGTCTGATATGTTGGAACAAAACATTATTCATGACAATACGTCCTTATTGTTGTTGTTGTTGTTGTTGTTGACATGTATATCTTCACTTCTTTAGCCTACTCTTGTTCTTCTTGTTTTTAAATGTGTTGTATGTCTTTATATATTCAAGCTGCGCCCGTTGGAGGACAGCGCGTCTCGAGTCCTCTCACCTGCGGAGGAGTCACCCGGCTCTCCGTCCTTCAGCCACTGCTTCTCCTCGGCTGTGAGGAAGGACAGAGACTCAGACGAGGACGGAGGCGCCGCTGCATCCAGACGCTTCTTCAACCGGACGCTGAGACACTCAGGACTGTGGACACCCTCTCCGCCCGTCTCTGACACCGGGGCGAGGGAGGAGGAGGAGGAGGAGGAAGAGGAGGAGGAGGAGGAGGCAGTGGACAGCGAGGACTCCAGCCAGCTGACCCGAGGAAGCGTTCTGAGAGACGAAGCCGGAAGGAAGCCGACGCTCTGCTCCGTCGCTGCAGCCAGACGTCTGCGTTTGGATTTATGAGGAAGACCCGGAGAGCCGCCTGAAGACACCTGAGGACAGGAAGACACCTGAGGACAGGAAGACACCTGAGGACAGGAAGACACCTGAGGACAGGAAGTCAGTGTCAGGACAGGAAGTCAGCATTATGTTTGAAATGCAGAATGTGTGAACAGGGACTCACAGAACTGAAAGGGCCGCCTGTGAAGCGACTGCGTCTCCTCCGTTTGCCGAGCAGCGGGCTGAAACCCAAACCACAGGTTTCAACATTAAAGCTCTCCTATTGTATAAGGACACGTCTCTGAAGTGTCCTTGCAGACCCCCCCTCTCTTCCAGCTGTTACTAAGAACACGTCTCTGAAGTGTCCTTGCAGACCCCCCCCTCTCTTCCAGCTGTTACTAAGAACACGTCTCTGAAGTGTCCTTGCAGCCCCCCCCCTCTCTTCCAGCTGTTACTAAGGACATGTCTCTGAAGTGTCCTTGCAGCCCCCCCTCCCCCCCTGTCTTCCAGCTGTTACTAAGGACATGTCTCTGAAGTGTCCTTGCAGCCCCCCCCCCTCTCTTCCAGCTGTTACTAAGGACATGTCTCTGAAGAGTCCTTGCAGCCCCCCCCTGTCTTCCAGCTGTTACTAAGGACATGTCTCTGAAGTGTCCTTGCAGCCCCCCCCCCTCTCTTCCAGCTGTTACTAAGGACATGTCTCTGAAGTGTCCTTGCAGCCCCCCCCTGTCTTCCAGCTGTTACTAAGGACATGTCTCTGAAGTGTCCTTGCAGCCCCCCCCCCTCTCTTCCAGCTGTTACTAAGGACATGTCTCTGAAGTGTCCTTGCAGCCCCCCCCCTCTCTTCCAGCTGTTACTAAGGACATGTCTCTGAAGTGTCCTTGCAGCCCCCCCCTGTCTTCCAGCTGTTACTAAGGACATGTCTCTGAAGTGTCCTTGCAGCTCTCTCTTCCAGCTGTTACTAAGGACATGTCTCTGAAGTGTCCTTGCAGCCCCCCCCCCTCTCTTCCAGCTGTTACTAAGGACATGTCTCTGAAGTCTCCTGACACACGGGGACACACCGGGGATACTCGGTGTGTCAGGAGACATCAGAAAGTGCATTCTGCAGGACAGGGGACCTTTAAGGGACCTTTACGGGACCCATGTCCTCCCACACTGAGACGATGGCGTGGCCGTGGTACCTGGGGGTTGCGGGCACTAAGACGGACGGGTCGCGGTGCAGGCAGCCTCGGTCCAGAGCTGCGGGGCTGTCGGGCTCAGAGGAGCCGGCGGACCGATCCTCCATGGCTAAAGACCCCCCCCCTCGTGTCCTCCAGCCTCCGGGGTGCGCCTGAGAGAGGGAGAGAGCACAGGTCAGACCGGGTCTCCAGGTCAGAGAAACTGCCGCGTGCTAACCTGCCGGTGCTAGGACGTTAGCCGTTAGCATACGTTGCTCTAATTAGCATTACAGAGCAGAATGTGCGGACTAGTGGACTTCCAGCATCAGGTCCGTTTGAACCAGAGGAACCAAAGCCGTTCTCTCTGTGGACCGGTTTGCATTACATTTGAAGAGGTAGGAGACTCTGGATCATTGGGATCGAGCAGATGGCTTCCTTTTTGGAGAAGTGTCCACAGGAGAGATGTAGCGTTCATCGTGTGCTCTCTCTATCCAATGGTCTCAACACGAGACTCTGGTGGTCAGAACCCGTCCACGAGAGAAGAGACGTGGACGGGTTCTGGTTCAAACTGACATGTGTGATGCTGTGGGTGAACAGAAAGGAGACAGACAGAGAGACAGACGGACGGACAAAGAGACAGACAGAGACACAGACAGACGGACAAAGACACAGACAGACGGACAAAGAGACACAGACGGAGACCGACAGACAGAGACACAGACAGACGGACAGAGACACAGACGGACGGACAGAGACAGACAAAGAGACAGAGACACAGACAGACGGACAGAGACACAGACGGACGGACAGAGACACAGACAGACGGACAGAGACACAGACAGAGACACAGACAGAGACACAGAGACACAGACGGACGGACAGAGACACAGACGGACGGACAGAGACACAGACAGACGGACAGAGACACAGACAGACGGACGGACGGCGACAGAGAGACAGACAAAGAGACACAGACAGACGGAGACACACAGAGAGACACAGATAGACAGACAGACAGAGACACAGACAGACGGAGACACAGACAGAGAGACAGACAGACAGAGATTAAATCAGCTTTCCTCGTGCCGGTTGAGCTGCTGAGGGACATGTACTGGTCCCAGAGAGATGAAGCCCTCACACGCTGAGCTGCTGAGGGACATGTAGTGGTCCCAGAGAGATGAAGCCCTCACACGCTGAGCTGCTGAGGGACATGTACTGGTCCCAGAGAGATGAAGCCCTCACACGCTGAGCTGCTGAGGGACATGTACTGGTCCCAGAGAGATGAAGCCCTCACACGCTGAGCTGCTGAGGGACATGTACTGGTCCCAGAGAGATGAAGCCCTCACACGCTGAGCTGCTGAGGGACATGTACTGGTCCCAGAGAGATGAAGCCCTCACACGCTGAGCTGAATAGCTGTCCTGCCGGTATCGTGTGTATAAATCGAACTTATCAAAGACACCGGAGCTACAGAATACATTCAAAGTCCCATCAGGTGATGTTGTTAGCTGCTAGCTGTTAGCACAGAGAGTCAAAGTAGCTAAAGATACATGACCGCGAAGTTACACGGGTGTAAAAATCAATTAAACTTGACTGCTAACAATGAACACAACATTATAAACACAAGGGTTAGGACTCTCACCTGAAATCTCTCCTTTAGGACGTTTTTTAACAAACGATCCGTGTCTCTGCCGGACTCACAACAGGAAGTGCATTTCTAAACGAGAGTATGGACTTCCGGTGTCACACAAAATACCCTCCGAAACGTAATAAAAGGAGAAGTACTCAGATCTTGTACTTCAGTAAAAGTAGAAGTACTTATGGCGCTTTTCCACTGCAGGGCCTAGCATGTATTACTAAGCCGGGTTTAGTGCGGTATGGTTAGGCCAAGCTCACTTTATGCCAGTGGTTCTCAAAGTGGGGGGCGCGGACCCCCTGGGGGGCGCAGAGGCATGACAGGGGGGCGCGAGGGACCAGGAGGGAAAAAGGTTATTTAAAATAAATAAATAATAATAATTAAAAAAATGATTGATTCGAAAGTAATATGATACAGTACTATTACGTCTGGGTCTCTGTTTCATTACAGCTTCCGGTGCTAGCGAGCTACGCTAATGGCTGTGGAGGAGAGTCCTCTCCGGTCAGACTGAGGCTCCGTGAGCTAAAGGACTCTCTGTGTTTAGATAGTTAACTTTAGTCTAAGTTATCTCAGTGGGTCTCAAACGTTTTGGTCACGATTAATGTAAACAATTATTTCCGAGGCACACGTTTATATGATCATTACAGAAATAAGATGAAAATGAAAAACAGGTATGAAATACTATATGACAGTAAAAAAAGTTTAAAAGAGTGATTTGTAAAATATCCATAAAGAAAAAGTAAATCTGTTTCCAGTTCAGTTTCATCTGGTGTTGAGAGATGTGTCCATAGATCTCTCATGGTGCTCTCAACGTGCAGCAGATTGAT
>CM070429.1:1130472-1207972 GCA_036324595.1 Champsocephalus gunnari | reverse complement strand
GGCCGTCTGTGAAGGCGTGTTCAGAGCAGGGCTTGACCTCGTGACGCCTCACCTTGACGAACTGCTCGTACAGCTCTCGCACCGTCTTCAGCTTCTGGTTCTGCACGACGCGGGCCTGCTGCAGGATCTTCTGCTGCTGCCTGAACAGATTCTGCAGAGAGAACACACAGAGTCTCAGAGCATCGAGGAGGAGGAGGAGGTAGAGGAGGAGGAGGAGGAGGAGGAGGAGGAGGAGGAGGAGGAGGAGGAGGAGGAGGAGGAGGAGGAGGAGGAGGAGGAGGAGGAGGAGGAGGAGGAGGAGGAGGAGGAGGAGGAGGTGGAAGTGGAAGAAGAGGAGGAAGTGGAGGAGGAGGAAGAGGAGGAGGAGGAAGAAGAGGAGGAAGAGGAGGAGGAGGAGGTAGAAGAGGAGGAGGAGGAAGTGGAGGAGGAGGAAGAGGAGGTAGAAGAGGAGGAGGAAGTGGAAGTAGAAGAGGAGGAGGTAGAAGAGGAGGAGGAGGAAGAGGAGGAGGAGGTAGAAGAGGAGGAGGAGGAGGAGGAGGAGGAGGAGGAGGAGGAGGAGGAGGAGAGGAGAAGAGGAGGAGGAGGAAGAGGAGGAGGAAGTGGAAGAGGAGGAGGTAGAAGAGGAGGAAGTGGAGGAGGAGGAAGAGGAGGAGGAAGAAGAGGAGGAAGAGGAGGAGGTAGAAGAGGAGGAGGAGGAAGTGGAGGAGGAGGAAGAGGAGGTAGAAGAGGAGGAGGAAGTGGAAGTAGAAGAGGAGGAGGTAGAAGAGGAGGAGGAGGAAGAGGAGGAGGAGGTAGAAGAGGAGGAGGAGGAAGAAGAGGAGGAGGAGGAAGAGGAGGAGGAAGTGGAAGAGGAGGAGGTAGAAGAGGAGGAAGTGGAGGAGGAGGAAGAGGAGGAGGAGGAAGTGGAAGAGGAGGAGGTAGAAGAGGAGGAGGAGGAGGAGGAGGTAGAAGAGGAGGAGGAGGAAGTGGAAGAGGAGGAGGAAGTGGAGGAGGAGGAGGTAGAAGAGGAGGAGGAGGAAGAGGAGGAGGAGGTAGAAGAGGAGGAGGAGGAGGAAGAAGAGGAGGAGGAGGAAGAGGAGGAGGAAGTGGAAGAGGAGGAGGTAGAAGAGGAGGAAGTGGAGGAGGAGGAAGAGGAGGAGGAGGAAGTGGAAGAGGAGGAGGTAGAAGAGGAGGAGGAGGAGGAGGAGGTAGAAGAGGAGGAGGAGGAAGTGGAAGAGGAGGAGGTAGAAGAGGAGGAGGAAGTGGAGGAGGAGGAAGAGGAGGAGGAGGTAGAAGAGGAGGAGGAGGAGGAAGAAGAGGAGGAGGAGGAAGAGGAGGAGGAAGTGGAAGAGGAGGAGGTAGAAGAGGAGGAAGTAGAGGAGGAGGAAGAGGAGGAGGAGGAGGAGGAAGAGGATGAGGAGGAAGAGGAGGAGGAGGAAGTGGAAGAGGAGGAGGTAGAAGAGGAGGAGGAGGAAGTGGAGGAGGAGGAAGTGGAGGAGGTAGAAGAGGAGGAAGTGGAGGAGGAGGAAGAGGAGGAGGTAGAAGAGGAAGTGGAGGAGGAGGAAGAGGAGGTAGAAGAGGAGGAGGAAGAGGAGGAGGAGGAGGAAGTGGAAGAGGAGGAGGTAGAAGAGGAGGAGGAGGAGGAGGAGGAAGAGGAAGAGGAGGAGGTAGAAGAGGAGGAGGAGGAAGAGGAAGAGGAGGAGGAGGAGGAGGAGGAAGTGGAGGAGGTAGAAGAGGTGGACCCACGTTGAGTTTCTCCTCCTGCTCCTCGGCTCGCTGGGCCTCCGTCTCCCACTGCTGCAGCGCCGAGGACACCTGCTGAGAATACTGCTGAGTCATCTTCTGCCTGCACACACACACACACACACACACACACACACACACACACACACACACACACACACACACACACACACACACACACACCACACACACACACACACACACACACACACACACACACACACACACACACACACACACACACACACACACACACACACACACACACACACACACACACACACACACACACACACACACACACACACATTAAATAACAACAACATGATTAGGCTAAACCTGGAGAAGCTGAGATTACAAATCAACAGATCTGAATTCATATCAGATTCAGAAATAGTTTTCTGTTCCAGTAAATGATACAATTGAATAAGTAAAAACTAAAATACTTTATAAAACGGACAAGTCAAATCAAGCAATCTGATTGGCTCTTAGCCGTGATATAATGAGCGTATATCACGGGTAGAATTGTCGTTACTTTTCTCAACAAGTGAGTATCCCTCCGCGTCTGAGAAACAGCTACAGCCGTTACGAAACTAACTAACTAACAAAGCTCAAGATGGAAACATGTAAGGTTAACTTGGACCTCCGGAGGGTCTCACCGTGGAGGAGAGGACTGAGCAGTGCCTATCTCCAGAGAGCACCTAAACGAGGACATGCAGAGCATCGTGAAGAGCAGGCAGACCAACGGGAAAGTAGAACCAATCAAAAGCGTTCTGACGGGGTCTTGAATCAAAGCAGAGATGATGAGCGTTAGCGGCCACAGAGAGCTCTCTCCAGAGCTGCTGGAAGCCGAGTCTCAGGACCGGAGAGAGTGGAGCAATATTCTCTCCACGCCGAGCAGCAGCCAGAACAACCTCAGCCAGAGTTGGGTGTAACAAAGCGTTACTGTAATAATATTATTGTGTCGGTAACGGAGTAGTGTTACGCGCTACTTTTATAATTCAGTAGTCAGACTACAGTTACTAACATCGCCCGACACGCGTTACTTCGTTACTTCCTAAAATCAGACATAATTAGGGATGCCAGAAACTGACCATGATCAAAATCGATTATTCGGCAGCCCTGGCGAATAATAATCGATTATTCTAGCGAGTACTACTATTACTATTATTAGCATATATATATTTATATATATTTTGGTTGAAACTAAGCCATAAAAAAATAAATAAAAAATAAATAAATAAATAAAATCGATTTTTAACAATAATATTCGATTATGGAGACTGGAGCGAATACTCGAATAATCGCTGGCATCCCTAGTCATAATCAAACCTCAACAAACGCCTGCAAAGAACACATGCTAAGGTGAAGCTAACGCACAGCTATTTGTTGTTTGTTTATATCACGTAGTCTGTTCTTCTTCTCTGTTTTCCGTTTGTTGCCTGTTTTGAATGACGAATACACACTACCGCCGCCTGCTGGTAAGGAGAGTTATTGCCACTCACGCATGCGCAGTTCGTGCGTGCTCGGCTGAAGTCTTTGCGGTGTCTGGTTCCAGTGCAACACACGGCCAACACGCGGGAGAACACGCCGACGCAACAGCGTGAGCAGAGATAGACTGCGCAAAATACACAGATAGCAGGAGACAGAGGACAGCCACGGTCAGATAGTAGGAGACAGAGGACAGCCACGGTCAGATAGCAGGAGACAGAGGACAGCCACGGTCAGATAGTAGGAGACAGAGGACAGCCATGGTCAGATAGTAGGAGACAGAGGACAGCCACGGTCAGATAGCAGGAGACAGAGGACAGCCATGGTCAGATAGTAGGAGACAGAGGACAGCCACGGTCAGATAGCAGGAGACAGAGGACAGCCACGGTCAGATAAGAGGAGACAGAGGACAGCCACGGTCAGATAGCAGGAGACAGAGGACAGCCACGGTCAGATAGCAGGAGACAGAGGACAGCCACGGTCAGATATCAGGAGACAGAGGACAGCCACGGTCAGATAGCAGGAGACAGAGGACAGCCACGGTCAGATAGCAGGAGACAGAGGACAGCCACGGTCAGATATCGGGAGACAGAGGACAGCCACGGTCAGATAGCAGGAGGCAGGAGACAGAGGACAGCCACGGTCAGATAGCAGGAGACAGAGGACAGCCACGGTCAGATAGCAGGAGACAGAGGACAGCCACGGTCAGATAGCAGGAGACAGAGGACAGCCACGGTCAGATAGCAGGAGACAGAGGACAGCCACGGTCAGATAAGAGGAGACAGAGGACAGCCACGGTCAGATAGCAGGAGACAGAGGACAGCCACGGTCAGATAGCAGGAGACAGAGGACAGCCATGGTCAGATAGCAGGAGACAGAGGACAGCCATGGTCAGATAGCAGGAGACAGAGGACAGCCACGGTCAGATAGGAACACATTCAGGATCTGGATCAGTCAATGCGACAATAGAAACTGAACTAAAGAGAACATTTGAAACTTTAGCAGTCTGCGTGATCTGCCTGCAGGGAGGGGCGGGCTCCGAGTGAAGTAACGAGTAAAGTAACGAGTAAAGTAACGAGTAAAGTAACGAGTAAAGTAACGAGTACATGAATGTAAATAAAGAGCCAGATAATGGATCAATGCTCTCCATCTAATATGTTCGCTAGCTGTTAGTGTTGTTGCCTAGCAACCACCTCGCATGTTTCGTGCAGAAGGCAACGGAGGGACTATTTTAATTTGAACATCATTACTTACTAATAAAAACTATTTAAATTAGAGTGTGTATTTTTCATATTGCCACACGTGGTAACCGTTTAATAAAAGTATATATCACAGTATATCACAGCTAAGGGGTTGAACCACGCCCCCTAGCCGTGATATAATGACCATATACCACGGCCTGTCGTGAGCTATTGCTTAAGTATAAACATAAGAATTAAGAATGTGCAAAAAAACATAAATAGAAGATGTCGAATAAAAGATCCGTTAAAATAGAACAACGTGATGCTTGCAGTGCAGGTTGCTTAATGTCTGTGTTAGCTGTGTGTCTGACCTCTGGGAGCTGTAGCTGTTCCACAGGGTCTCCAGTTTGTGCTGACTCCCCTTCATGTAGTTCTTGGTCAGACTCTCCAGACGTTTCTTCTTGGCCTGCATCACCTTGCTGATGTCGGCTGCAAGCACAACAACAACACTGCGTATGTTTTCCTCACACCAAGGAGGGCTGAGCGGTCACAGGATCAAACCATCATTTATAATCGTTAGGGGTGGGGGGATTAATCCATACGGCTTAGTATCGCCATACCCTGCGTGGAGATATTGTATGATAGACGGACGCCAAGTATCGATATTTTATAGTCGTATATAAAACAGGAAGTTACGTTAAGACATCTCAGGTTCACAGAGCACACATTGGGTTATTCACAAACGCTCATATTGAGGATACATGTTTTCACCAGGGGGGGAAGACGGGCACGGATATGAGCCGTGTGATCAGCAATATCGCAATATATCGTATCGCAATACTTAGCATATTGTCGAATCGCAATACTATCGCATCGTGGCTTAAGTATCGTGATAGTATCGTAGCTTAAGGCTGCGGCCACACGAGGACGAAAACGGCTAAACGCATAGGACTAACGCAAACGCAATCGCAAACAAGCTTCCGTCCACACGCAATAGTCATCCGGATAGTGTCTGCCCACACGAGACGCTCCGTTTAGCTCCAGCCGCTGGAGAAGCTGCAGTACATGCAGGAGCCTGTAGGTGGCGCTGTAACTTCCTCCACAAAAGCAGTGAAGAAGCATGGTTGTCATGGTTGCCCTTCTGTTTATTCTCCGCGGTGGGGGCCGAGGGAACCGGGCAGAGTTTTTCGCCAGTCAACGAGTTTTAAAGTTTAAATCTTCCGGTCAAAGGTCTTCTTTGTTATTTATTGAGCTTTAAAACAAATGAATAACGACTCTATATATTATAATAATAAAATACACAGAGCCTCTCTTTGTCCTCCCTCTCTTCGGACAGCGTCAGTGTCTGTCTCATGCAGCAGCTGGTCCAGTGATGAGTGACCCGGCCGACAGTAAGAATAAACATATTTATAACTAGTTTAGGAGTTTGAGAGGTAATTAAAATAGCTAAGGGCGATGATCTGACTGAAGTGTGTGTGTTGCTGCAGCGGGAGGAGCTGCAGGTGAGCAGAGCTGCGTGTCTCCGTCCTGTCAGATCAGACTTCACTCGCGTTCAGGTCCATATCGAGAGAAAGATACATAATCTGAATTCAGTGCAGTTTACTTTGACGCGGCGAAACACTTCAGCACTGGCGCGGGGTAAGCGGAGGTGAGCAGGAGAGGTGGGGAGAGGCGGGGCTATTGCGCAATCACTATCAGTGATCTGAAAATGTTCGGATAGGGCGCACGCACGGAGCTGTTTGACCCCCCAGAGCGTTGCGTATGCCTTTCTATCCACCTTGGGACCCGTTATCGTTTCCTCAGTCGTTTAGTGCCGTATTCGGTCGTCCTCGTGCGGCCGACCGGTCTATACGACACTAAACAGTAACGCAAACGGCCGTTTTTGTCCTTGTGTGGCTGCAGCCTAAGTATCACGATAGTATCGTAGTTTAAGTATCGTGATAGTATCGTAGTTTAAGTATCGTGATAGTATCGTATTGTGGCTTAAGTATCGCGATAGTATCGTAGTTTAAGTATCGTGATAGTATCGTAGTTTAAGTATCGCGATAGTATTGTATTGTGGCTTAAATATCGCGATAGTATCGTATCGTGGCTTAAGTATCGCGATAGTATCGTATCGTGGCTTAAGTATCGCGATAGTATCGTATCGTGGCTTAAGTATCGCGATAGAGAGAGAGAGAGGGTAACTCGTGGTTCTTTTGTGAAAGAGTGAGTGGACAGGACCGAGCGTCCCCGCTACATCGCTACCTGAACCGGAGTAAAGCCTCACACACCTGCACAGCGCTGCTTACCTCCGAATCTCTCCAACATGCTATGAACCTCGTTTCTGAAAGCGTGGAAAGAGAAATGTGGCTTGGTTAACTAATCCTCCATCAGTGTTGAGGACATGTGGAATCAGTGAGGCAGTTTATAACGCAGTGTTACCCCACAGCGGCTGTGGCCCCCTCCTCATCGAAGTCCTCTGCCGGTCTCTTCTTGGCCAACTTGTCCACAGCTGGAGTTTCATCTGCGACATCAACAACGACTTCTGAACACTTTAATGATCAATCCTTATAAAACACATCATATATATCAGGGAGGCAAACTCATCAGGTATGGAAAAGGTGACGAGGACCCGAGCCCACGGAACATCGGCTTTAAAATGAGGAATAACAGGATGTCAGCCGTCAGAGCAACTAGAGCAGGTAGTAAGAACAGAAACGCCAAAGAGTCACATCGAATATAAATATATAAAAGCATTTATTTTAATTGTGCAGCAGTGAGTTTATCATTCTGGCTGTTGAGCATTTTGAAATGTATTGTCTCTGTGCAAGGCTGAGTCTTTCTGTCTGTATACTGGTGTGAAGTAACTAAGTTCATAAACTCAAGTACTACTTGGGTACAATTTTCCACCAGCTACCCTGCAGTCTACAAAGTACTTCAGACTAGCTGCACCTCCACCAGCTACCCTGCAGTCTACAAAGTACTTCAGACTAGCTGCTCCTCCACCAGCTACCCTGCAGTCTACAAAGTACTTCAGACTAGCTGCTCCTCCACCAGCTACCCTGCAGTCTACAAAGTACTTCAGACTAGCTGCTCCTCCACCAGCTACCCTGCAGTCTACAAAGTACTTCAGACTAGCTGCACCTCCACCAGCTACCCTGCAGTCTACAAAGTACTTCAGACTAGCTGCTCCTTCACCAGCTACCCTGCAGTCTACAAAGTACTTCAGACTAGCTGCTCCTTCACCAGCTACTCTGCAGTCTACAAAGTACTTCAGACTAGCTGCACCTCCACCAGCTACCCTGCAGTCTACAAAGTACTTCAGACTAGCTGCTCCTCCACCAGCTACCCTGCAGTCTACAAAGTACTTCAGACTAGCTGCACCTCCACCAGCTACCCTGCAGTCTACAAAGTACTTCAGACTAGCTGCACCTCCACCAGCTACCCTGCAGTCTACAAAGTACTTCAGACTAGCTGCACCTCCACCAGCTACCCTGCAGTCTACAAAGTACTTCAGACTCGCTGCTCCTCCACCAGCTTTGAGAACACTTTCATGATCAATCATTATAAAACATATATATATTATTCTGAAATGGACCAATCTGCACAACGACTACTTTCACTGTCTTTCACTATATTTAGATGAGAATACTTTCTACTTTCACTTGAGGAACATTTTGAATGAGGACTTTTACTGTAACAGAGTATTCCTGCACTCTGGTACTTCTACTTTGACTCAAGTACAAGACCTGAGTATTTCTACTTTTACTCAAGTACAAGATCTAAGTACTTCTACTTCTACTCAAGATCTGAGTACTTCTACTTTTACTCAAGTACAAGATCTGAGTACTTCTACGTTTACTCATGAACAAGATCTGAGTACTTCTACTTTTACTCAAGTACCAGATCTGAGTACTTCTACTTTTACTCATGAACAAGATCTGAGTACTTCTACTTTTACTCAAGTACAAGATCTGAGTACTTCTACTTTTACTCATGAACAAGATCTGAGTACTTCTACTGTTACTCAAGAACAAGATCTGAGTACTTCTACTTTTACTCAAGTACAAGATCTGAGTACTTCTACTTTTACTCAAGTACAAGATCTGAGTACTTCTACTGTTACTCATTAACAAGATCTGAGTACTTCTACTTTTACTCAAGTACAAGATCTGAGTACTTCTACTTTTACTCATGAACAAGATCTGAGTACTTCTACTTTTACTCAAGTACAAGATCTGAGTACTTCTACTTTTACTCATGAACAAGATCTGAGTACTTCTACTTTCACTCAAGTACAAGATCTGAGTACTTCTACTGTTACTCAAGTACAAGATCTGAGTACTTCTACTGTTACTCAAGTACAAGATCTGAGTACTTCTACTTTTACTCAAGTACAAGATCTGAGTACTTCTACTTTTACTAAAGTACCAGATCTGAGTACTTCTACTTTTACTCATGAACAAGATCTGAGTACTTCTACTTTTACTCAAGTACAATATCTGAATACTTCTACTTTTACTCAAGAACAAGATCTGAGTACTTCTACTTTTACTCAAGTACAAGATCTGAGTACTTCTACTTTTACTCAAGTACAAGATCTGAGTACTTCTACTTTTACTAAAGTACAAGACCTGAGTACTTCCACTGTTACTCAAGTACAAGATCTGAGTGCATCTACTTTTACTCAAGTACAAGATCTGAGTACTTCTACTTTTACTAAAGTACAAGATCTGAGTACTTCTACTTTTACTCAAGTACAATATCTGAATACTTCTACTTTTACTCAAGAACAAGATCTGAGTACTTCTACTGTTACTCATGAACAAGATCTGAGTACTTCTACTTTTACTCAAGTACAATATCTGAGTACTTCTACTTTTACTCAAGTACAATATCTGAGTACTTCTACTTTTACTCAAGTACAAGATCTGAGTACTTCTACTGTTACTCAAGTACAAGATCTGAGTACTTCTACTTTTACTCAAGTACAATATCTGAATACTTCTACTTTTACTCATGAACAAGATCTGAGTACTTCTACTTTTACTCAAGTACAATATCTGAGTACTTCTACTTTTACTCAAGTACAATATCTGAAAACTTCTTCTTTTACTCAAGAACAATATCTGAGTACTTCTACTGTTACTCAAGAACAAGATCTGAGTACTTCTACTGTTACTCAAGTACAAGATCTGAGTACTTCTACTTTTACTCAAGAACAATATCTGAGTACTTCTACTGTTATTCATGAACAAGATCTGAGTACTTCTACTTTTACTCAAGTACAATATCTGAGTACTTCTACTTTTACTCAAGTACAATATCTGAATACTTCTTCTTTTACTCAAGAACAATATCTGAGTACTTCTACTGTTACTCAAGTACAAGATCTGAGTACTTCTACTTGTACTCAAGAACAAGATCTGAGTACTTCTACTTTTACTCATGAACAAGATCTGAGTACTTCTACTTTTACTCAAGTACAATATCTGAATACTTCTACTGTTACTCAAGTACAAGATCTGAGTACTTCTACTTTTACTCAAGAACAAGATCTGAGTACTTCTACTTTTACTCATGAACAAGATCTGAGTACTTCTACTGTTACTCAAGTACAAGATCTGAGTACTTCTACTTTTACTCAAGAACAAGATCTGAGTACTTCTACTTTTACTCATGAACAAGATCTGAGTACTTCTACTTTTACTCAAGTACAATATCTGAATACTTCTACTGTTACTCAAGTACAAGATCTGAGTACTTCTACTTTTACTCAAGAACAAGATCTGAGTACTTCTACTGTTACTCAAGTACAAGATCTGAGTACTTCTACTGTTACTCAAGAACAAGATCTGAGTACTTCTACTGTTACTCAAGTACAAGATCTGAGTACTTCTACTTTTACTCAAGAACAAGATCTGAGTACTTCTACTTTTACTCATGAACAAGACCTGAGTACTTCTACTTTTACTCAAGAACAATATCTGAGTACTTCTACTGTTACTCAAGTACAAGATCTGAGTACTTCTACTTTTACTCAAGAACAAGATCTGAGTACTTCTACTGTTACTCAAGTACAAGATCTGAGTACTTCTACTTTTACTCAAGAACAATATCTGAGTACTTCTACTGTTACTCAAGTACAAGATCTGAGTACTTCTACTTTTACTCAAGAACAAGACCTGAGTACTTCTACTGTTACTCAAGTACAAGATCTGAGTACTTCTACTTTTACTCAAGAACAATATCTGAGTACTTCTACTGTTACTCAAGTACAAGATCTGAGTACTTCTACTTTTACTCAAGAACAAGATCTGAGTACTTCTACTTTTACTCAAGAACAAGATCTGAGTACTTCTACTTTTACTCATGAACAAGATCTGAGTACTTCTACTTTTACTCAAGTACAATATCTGAATACTTCTACTGTTACTCAAGTACAAGATCTGAGTACTTCTACTTTTACTCAAGAACAAGATCTGAGTACTTCTACTGTTACTCAAGTACAAGATCTGAGTACTTCTACTTTTACTCAAGAACAATATCTGAGTACTTCTACTGTTACTCAAGTACAAGATCTGAGTACTTCTACTTTTACTCAAGAACAAGATCTGAGTACTTCTACTTTTACTCAAGAACAAGATCTGAGTACTTCTACTTTTACTCAAGAACAAGATCTGAGTACTTCTACTTTTACTCAAGAACAAGATCTGAGTACTTCTACTGTTACTCAAGAACAAGATCTGAGTACTTCTACTTTTACTCAAGTACAAGATCTGAGAGTACTTCTACTTTTACTCATGAACAAGATCTGAGTACTTCTACTTTTACTCAAGTACAAGATCTGAGTACTTCTACTTTTACTCAAGTACAAGATCTGAGTACTTCTACTTTTACTCATGAACAAGATCTGAGTACTTCTACTTTTACTCAAGTACAAGATCTGAGTACTTCTACTTTTACTCAAGTACAAGATCTGAGTACTTCTACTTTTACTCAAGTACAATATCTGAATACTTCTACTTTTACTCAAGTACAAGATCTGAGTACTTCTACTTTTACTCAAGTACAATATCTGAATACTTCTACTTTTACTCAAGTACAAGATCTGAGTACTTCTACTTTTACTCAAGAACAAGATCTGAGTACTTCTACTTTTACTCAAGAACAAGATCTGAGTACTTCTACTTTTACTCATGAACAAGATCTGAGTACTTCTACTTTTACTCAAGTACAATATCTGAATACTTCTACTGTTACTCAAGTACAAGATCTGAGTACTTCTACTTTTACTCAAGAACAAGATCTGAGTACTTCTACTTTTACTCAAGAACAAGATCTGAGTACTTCTACTGTTACTCAAGAACAAGATCTGAGTACTTCTACTTTTACTCAAGTACAAGATCTGAGAGTACTTCTACTTTTAATCAAGTACAAGATCTGAGTACTTCTACTTTTACTCATGAACAAGATCTGAGTACTTCTACTTTTACTCAAGTACAAGATCTGAGTACTTCTACTTTTACTCAAGTACAAGATCTGAGTACTTCTACTTTTACTCAAGTACAAGATCTGAGTACTTCTACTTGTACTCAAGTACAATATCTGAATACTTCTACTTTTACTCAAGTACAAGATCTGAGTACTTCTACTTGTACTCAAGTACAATATCTGAATACTTCTACTTTTACTCAAGTACAAGATCTGAGTACTTCTACTTTTACTCAAGTACAATATCTGAATACTTCTACTTTTACTCAAGTACAAGATCTGAGTACTTCTACTTTTACTCAAGTACAAGATCTGAGTACTTCTACTTGTACTCAAGTACAATATCTGAATACTTCTACTTTTACTCAAGTACAAGATCTGAGTACTTCTACTTGTACTCAAGTACAATATCTGAGTACTTCTACTTTTACTCAAGTACAAGATCTGAGTACTTCTACTTTTACTCAAGTACAATATCTGAATACTTCTACTTTTACTCAAGTACAAGATCTGAGTACTTCCACTTTTACTCAAGTACAAGATCCGAGTACTTCTACTTTTACTCAAGTACAAGATCCGAGTACTTCTACTTTTACTACAAGATCTAAGACTTAGATCAGGGCTGCCAACACTCACGCATTGAGCGTGAGTCACGCAATTAACCCATATCTCACGCCACACTCGCGCCCGGTACATTAATGGGAAACTTTTACTGAAGTACTGTATCGGAGTACTTCTACTCTTACTGAAGTACTGTATCTGAGTACTTCTACTTTCACTGAAGTACTGTATCTGAGTACTTCTACCACCTCTGGTGAAATACCTGAACATAGCACTTGTACAGTAACATAATGTATTAAAAGTACCTAGTAACGTCTTACCTTCCCTGGCATCATCCTCTGAGCCGAACAGGCCCTTCTTTTCCTCCTCAGTAAAATCAAACACTTTGTTCTCCAGTTTATCTTCTGGGTGCTTCTTCTTCATCTGTCTTCTGCCGGTTGCCATTCTTCAGTCCTGTTTTTAGTTAACCAAACCTGATCAGGAACAATGGATTCCTGCTAATGCTAACTGTTAGCTAATGCTAGTTTAGCTGTCAATGCTGACGGATTTCGCCTCTGTCTGTTAAATATAATTAACAAACGGACACAACTTACATTCAGATCAGTTGTTGAATCAGGCGGAGCTATATTAAAGGTTTAAGCATAAGTGTTTGGGTCTGGGTGAAGCTATTTTCAAAGTGTTTCAACTCCGAGCAGAAGGAGCAGAAGCTAATGAGGGGTCGACTGTTTCCCGCCACTAGCAGACCGAGAGGACCCGGATTAACATCCAAGCACACTGTAAAAAATACTTTGTTTCAACATCAACCCTATGGTTTATATACAGCAGGGGTGTCAAACTCAAGGCCCGAGGGCCAAATTCGGCCCGCGACTTCATTTTATGTGGCCCCGCAAGAGCTTGCAAAGATTATAATACGTTTATTATATGGTTACATGCCACTTTACAGAAGCAGGTTGCCCATAAACTACATGTCCCACAATGCATCTTGTTTTGTGACATGCCACTGAAGACACTTGCAATTATTTGCCCTGGCTTTCAGACGTAGTTAATAAGGAAGTTATTACCCTATCCAAGAATAATCAAATTCAGAGGCAATAATGTAATATAATACATTATTTTATATATATTATACATTTATATATGTATATTTATATAGTTACAACCGGCCCCTTGAGTGCAACCATAATGCTGATGTGGCCCGCGATGAAATTGAGTTTGACACCCCTGATATACAGTCTATGGTTTCAACACAAAGTCCTGTTTGATAAGGCTGTAACATTACCACACTGTAAAAAATACTTACTTTACCACATACAGTAGCAGTCAAAGGTTTGGACACACACCTTCTCATTCGATGGTTTTTGTTTATTTTAATTTTGTTCTACTTTGTAGATTAATACTGAAGACATCAAAACTATGAAAGAACACATATGGAATTATCTAGTCAACAAAAAAGTGTCCGAGATATGATATAAATATATATCATATTCTGGATCTGAAACACTTTTTTGTTTACTTGAGATAATTCCACGTGTTCTTCTATAGTTTTGATGTCTTCCGTATTAATCTACAATCTAGAAAAAAAGTATAATAAATAAAAACTTCGATTGAGAAGGTGTGTCCAAACCTTTGACTGGTTACATATCATTATTTTCTTTATGGATTCATCTGCTGATTATTTTCTCCATGAATCCGTTGATTGCTTGGTTTGTTTCTCTGCTCTGGTTTCAGACAGAGGGTGAACAGAATGCAGGCAGTATGAGAGAAATACAGAGAGAGGAATCTTTAAAGTAGAGACCAGTGGCGGTCGGCCCATACACTCTAAGAAATGAAATATGGATGTTGTTTGAAACTACTAAGTAAATGCACTTTTTACAATTAAATCGAGAGACTTTAACTGCGTTTATGTAAAAGTTCAAAGTGTTGGGATGACATTAGCATGTTGTGTTGTATTTAAATGGTAAAGTTATTTAAAACACACTGATTGTCCCAAAGTGCTTGCCGTACTTTCTCAGCACATGCGCTGTAAGACCGGGGACATGCCTCATTTGGATCCTGTGACTGTGAGATGTCTGAACCGCATTTCTTTCCCTTTCGTGTGCCATCCTGCGATTTTATGGTAAATTCCTTAAATATTAACATATATTAAACACAAACGGTCCCTGAAATACAAAAGTTGATGTGTATTTTTGATTTCCCTGCTACCAACGGTATACTTTGATGATAGATTTGAAAAGCGGTGCAGCCTAGCTAACAGCTAGCTTAACGGTCACTTTTTACTTATGTTCCCTTGCACTTAAAAGTGTTAGAATATCTCACAAAAGAGGTGAAATTTCAAGCTTTGTCTGTCGGAGTCTCAATCGTTAAGTATTTAATGATTTTAGCTTGATGTGGTTATAATTAGTAATGTTAGTGGACATGTTTTTTCCCTCCTTTTTAAAAAATGTGTTTTAAATGTGCTTGATTTAAAGATTTGAGAGCCTGGTTGCAAACATCTCCAGTGCCAAAAAGGTCATAGTCGGTTAAGGTCTTCTAAGCCTATTAAAAATAACTTCATCAAGTGTAACGCCCTGAGGGAGGTTTTTATGTTCAACTGTAAAGCTGATTTGGAAGAAAACTCCCTCCAAAGATTTTCTATGGGGTTGAGATCTGGAGACTGGCTAGGCCACTCCAGGACCTTCAAATGCTTCTTACGAAGCCACTCTTTCATTGCCCGGGCAGTGTGTTTGGGATCATTGTCATGCTGAAAGACCCAGCCACGTTTCATCTTCAATGCCCTTGCTGATGGAAGGAGGTTGTCACTCAAAATCTCACGATACATGGCCCCATTCACTCTGTCCTCTCCACGGATCAGTCGTCCTGGTCCCTTTGCAGAAAGCCCCAAAGCATGATGGTCCCAGCCCCAAAGCATGATGGTCCCAGCCCCAAAGCATGATGGTCCCAGCCCCATGTTTCACAGCAGGTGTTCTTTGGAGGCAACTCAGCATTCTTTCTCCTCCAAACACGTCCAGTTGAGTTTTTACCAAACAGTTCTATTTTGGTTTCATCTGACCATCTGACATTCTCCCAATCCTCTTCTGGATCCTCTAAATGCTCTCTAGCAGACTTCAGACGGGCCAGGACATGGACTGGCTGAAGCAGGGGGACACGTCTGGCACTGCAGGGTTTGAGTCCCGGGCGGCGTAGTGTGTTACTGATGGTAGCCTTTGTTACTCTGGTCCCAGCTCTCTGCAGGTCATGGACTCGGTCCCCCGTGTGGTTCTGGATCTCTGCTCACCGGTCTTGTGATCATTTAACGGGAAGAAACTCAGCTAACTGATGATATGAACCATGTTTACCGAAACAAAATACAAGTCTCACAAGAAGCGTCTAAATGAGCCCTGAGCGACAAAATGCGAAATCAATCGATATACTTGTCGGATCTGCACAAACAAGCTGAGATTCCACAGATTCTAGAAATATAGGTATTGTAGGGACCCTGCATTGGGTGCCGAGTGTGTCACTCAAGCATCTCCCGTCTCTCTGCCAATCACAGAGCTGCACAGAGCTGCTGGTCAGGGTGCGGGCCTGTGGTTGGGGGAGCAGAGGGGGGAGGGCGGGGACGTTGTGACGTTGACCCTATATGTGTGTGAGTTGGGGTGGAGAGTGTGTGTGAGGATAAACCTACAGCCTGGACGTGTACCCTGTGTCCGCGTGGGAATAAACCGTCCATAACCTGAAGCCTGTCTCCGACTGCCTCTGTCGAACGTTACATTGGTGTCAGAAGTGGGAAGAAAACCCTCCGTCCTTACCTTTATCCCCGGTGACGCCCACTCAGGGCAATTCCACACATGTCACCCCCGGCCTGTGCCACCCGACCACAGCCCCCCCCCCAGTTACCCCAGACTGGGGTGGAAGAGGCTCAGTCTGCCGTGTTGGAGGTGTGGAGGAAGAACTGTGGCGGCCTGAATCCCGAGCAGCAAGAGCTGTGGTAGCTGCCGCTCGAGTTCCAGGGCCGTTTCGCCATGAGTGAGGAGCAGGTGGGCCGAACGCATAGGTAGAACACGAGATTCATACAGGGGACTCGCGTTCCATCAAGTGTCGCCCGCGCCGACTTCCCCTGGCTCGTCGGCAGGCTTGCAACGAGGCAGTGCAGAGCATGGCAGACATCACCGAGCCCTCCGACAGCCCCGTGGGCAGCACCGGTAGTCATGGTCCCGAAGAAGACCGGTGGCTGTGCTCAGACTACAGGCCGGTGAACGGCGTCACCAAGAAGGATTCATACCCCCTTCCCCGCATCGAGGAGTCTCTGGACCGGTCGAGGGCTGTGGCAGTTCAAGGGCCTCAGTTTGGGCTTCGTAATGCCCCTGCCACCTTTGTGCGGTTGACGGACAGGGTGCTGTCTGGTAGCCAGCAGTGCTTGGTTTACCTGGACGACATCCTGGTGCGGGGTCTCTCAGAGTGGTGCTGGAGAGGATCAGAGCCGCTGGTTTGAAGCTACACCCAGATAAGTGCCATGTCATGCAGAGGGAGGTCACTTTCCTGTGGGGGGGGCGAAGGCATCGGCACCCGAGAAAGAGAAAGTGCAGGCGGTCGCGGGCTGGCCACATCCTCGCAACCAGAAGCAGCTGAGGAGTTTCCTGGGCCCGGCCTCGTACCACAGGAAGTGTGTACGGGTGTTGCTGGCACTGCCGCCCCCCGGGTCCAGCTGCTGCAGCAGGACAGGGGTTTCATTGGTCTGAGGAATGTCAAGCCGCGTCTGACAGCCTTCGGCGTGCCTCGAGTGAGTCCCCGGTCTTGGCAGAGGTGCTGTCCATCAGGCACTTCAAGTACTACCTGTGTCTTCCTTCTTCCTTCTCTCTGTCTGTACCTGTGTCCTCTCATGGGGACATCTCACTTCTTCCTTCTCTCTGTCTGTACCTGTGTCCTCTCATGGGGACATCTCACTTCTTCCTTCTCTCTGTCTGTACCTGTGTCCTCTCATGGGGACATCTTCCTTCTCTCTGTCTGTCCCTGTGTCCTCTCATGGGGACATCTTCCTTCTCTCTGTCTGTCCCTGTGTCCTCTCATGTCCCATTAACCCAGCTTCCCCACATGTCTTTCTTTCTGGTGTCTCTATACGCTGGGATCCGGAGTCATGGATGATCCTGCGGTCCTGAGTCCTGGATCTTGAGTCGTGGCTGTGGTCCTGGATCATCGGTCCTGATGGATATCCTCGTGGATTCATCTTCCTATTATACACACATGCATTTCCAAACATCTGGACTACCTATGCTGCAAATGTATTATCTTTTCAATTTACACACGGCATCTATTGCAGTCTGTCCGTCCTGGAGAGGATCCTCCTCTGTTGCTCTCCCTGAGGTTTCTCCATGTTCCCTTAGACTGGGTTTTCTCTGGAAGTGTTTCCTTGTACGATGTGAGGGTCTAAGGACAGAGGGTCTAAGGACAGAGGGTCTAAGGACAGAGGGTCTAAGGACAGAGGGTCTGAGGACAGAGGGTCTGAGGACAGAGGGTCTAAGGACAGAGGGTCTAAGGACAGAGGGTCTGAGGACAGAGGGTCTGAGGACAGAGGGTCTGAGGACAGAGGGTCTAAGGACATCGGGTCTAAGGACAGAGGGTCTGAGGACAGAGGGTCTAAGGACAGAGGGTCTGAAGACAGAGGGTGTAAGGACAGAGGGTCTAAGGACAGAGGGTCTAAAGACAGAGGGTGTGAGGACAGAGGGTCTAAGGACAGAGGGTCTGAGGACAGAGGGTCTGAGGACAGAGGGTCTGAGGACAGAGGGTCTGAGGACAGAGGGTCTAAGGACAGAGGGTCTAAGGACAGAGGGTCTGAAGACAGAGGGTGTAAGGACAGAGGGTCTGAGGACAGAGGGTCTAAGGACAGAGGGTCTGAAGACAGAGGGTGTAAGGACAGAGGGTCTGAGGACAGAGGGTCTGAGGACAGAGGGTCTGAAGACAGAGGGTCTAAGGACAGAGGGTCTAAAGACAGAGGGTGTAAGGACAGAGGGTCTGAGGGCAGAGGGTCTGAGGACAGAGGGTCTGAGGGCAGAGGGTCTGAGGACAGAGGGTCTGAGGACAGAGGGTCTGAGGACAGAGGGTGTCGTATTGTCATTGTTCGTAGTCCACCCAGACCTTCAGACCTTTAGTTCTTCTAACAATGTTTCGTTAGTGTTTTTGTGCTAGGTTTCATTTGTTCCTCGTGGGCGAGGAACTTTGTAGTAGGGGCGTAGTGTAGCGACCCTGCATAGGGTGCCGAGTGTGTCACTCAAGCATCCCCCGTCTCTCTGCCAATCACAGAGCTGCACAGCGATGCTGGTCGGGGGGGGCCTGTGGTTGGGGGAGCAGACGGGGGACGTTGTGACGTTGACCCTATATGTGTGTGAGTTGGGGTGGAGAGTGTGTGTGAGGGTACACCTACAGCCTGGACATGTACCCTGTGTCTGTGAGTGAACAAAGGAGTGAACAAACCGTCCATAACGTGCAGCCCGTTTCCGACTCCCTCTGTGGAACGTTACGGTCTCATCACGGAGCGATCAGACCTCGCGACAGGCGAAGCAAACAGACATCACACAGCGTGGCTTTAGGGCGTAAAACACGGAGACATGCTCAACGAGGGTTAGCCATAGGGTAATCAGATGTGACGACGCCGATTGGCTGAAATTATGTTTTAGCAGCTGAGTTTAAAGATAGCAACAGCTGGCTTCTGCTGCTCTCTCGTCTGGGCGCTGTGCGTAGCGCCCAGACGAGAGAGGGTAATGAAACACGGGCAGGGCCAGGCAGGAAGCAGGTGACTTTAGACATCGTAACACACGTTTAAACGAGATTTTATTGTAGATTATACATTTGACTGATACCAACTATATAGTATTCACCTTGTTTATTACAAAAAAAAATGTTATTTATGTGGGACGAGGGGGGGCGGCACCCCCAGCGCCCCACGGGCCCCCAGCACCCCCAGCGCCCCACGGGCCCCCAGCACCCCCAGCGCCCCACGGGCCGGCCGCCACGGTTCACAAACCAGCCGTCTTCACAACATGTAATATCAGCGTTTATTGACGTTCCCACAGGAAGTGTTGCAGCCATAGCTTCTGGACACACACACACACACACACACACACACACACACTGAAGGCCGGTCCTGGAGACGGAACATGGAAGACGCCGGTGTCCTCTCCAAGGAGTTTGTTCCAGTCAGATGTCGAACTTCTCCTCGCAGATGAAATGTCCGTTCTCCTCGAAGTCCTCTCGCGTCACCACTATCTCGTCGTAGTCCGGACTGTGAGCCAGCAGCTTCCCGCCCTCCCACGGGTAACAGATGGGGCTGCAGGACCAAGACGACGATGGTGTTAGACAAGCTTCAATATTATACGTTATTTAAGCGACTTCACTTTTTGAGAGCGAGCGAACTGGCTCCTCGACCAAAACCGCTATCGCGTTTCATGTCGTTTTCTCATTCATTCATTCGTGACTTCAGTTTAATCAAAAGTCGATTCAGTCTCGATTCAGTCTCGTGATGTTCTGGCTGTATTTATAGAAACGCCACTCTTTATCTGGACACCTCCAGCAGGGGCTCTGAGAGACACAGGAGTTACGGAGACACAGAGAGACACCAGGAGACACAGAGAGACAACAGGAGACACAGAGAGACACCAGGAGACACAGAGAGACAACAGGAGACACATAGACACAACAGGAGTTACGGAGACACAGAGAGACACCAGGAGACACAGAGAGACAACAGGAGACACAGAGAGACAACAGGAGACACACAGAGAGACAACAGGAGACACAGAGAGACAACAGGAGACACAGAGAGACAACAGGAGACACAGAGAGACAACAGGAGACACAGAGAGACACAGAGACACAGGAGACACAGAGACACAACAGGAGTTACGGAGACACCAGGAGACAAAGAGAGACAACAGGAGACAACAGGAGACACAGAGACGAGACAACAGGAGTTACACAGAGAGACAACAGGAGACACAGAGAGACAACAGGAGACACAGAGAGACAACAGGAGTTACACAGAGACACAACAGGAGTTACGGAGACACAGAGAGACACCAGGAGACACAGAGAGACAACAGGAGTTACACAGAGAGACACCAGGAGACACAACTGGGCTGGGCTCTGAATGAACTCACTTGTCGGGCTGCAGGACGGACACCGGCAGGTGGGCGGGGGCCAGAGCCCTAAGCTCCGCCTCCAAGCGTTCCCTGAAGCCCGGGAACAAGAGGTTTCCTCCCGTCAGCACGATGTTCTGGAAGAAGTGAGCGTGCATCTCTGCAGACAGGAAACACACACACACACACACACACACACACACACACACACACACACACACACACACACACACACACACACACACACACCACACACACACACACACACACACACACACACACACACACACACACACACACACACACACACACACACACACACACACACACACACACACACACACACACACACACACACACACACACACACACACACACACACACACACACACACGTAATATATGTTACACCAACACGACCATCATTCCTCTGGAAGGGATCTGTATGTCTTTTTGTTTGTATCTTGTTCTATTCCCCCTTGTGTACCCGTTAGCCAATCAGCAACCAGGTAACCCCCCCCCCTTATCACCTGAATCTCCTCTAGAGCTCCTTTGAGTTCTTTGTAACCAAACCTCTCTCAGAGGGGCGTGGGGGAGGGGCTCCTTGTCTTCATCTAAAGTAACAGACAGAGAATCAGCACTTTGGAAACAGAGGGGATTATGGGTAATGCTGCAATGATCTGGTTGGTGTTTCAGCCAATCAGAGACAGGCTCTGGATATATCCGAGCCCTGTGATATACTGATGAGGAAGAGGATGATAGGGGACCTTTAAGGCCTCTAGAGGCTTGATAGGAAACGAGGAAGGAAGCCACGAAGGCTCGTCTCCCCACCTTCAGGCAGCGACTGGATGGAGTGCACGATGGCCTCGGGGATGCCCATCTCCTGGATGCCGATGTCTGACGGGTGGAAGAGCATCTCGGGGACGGCGAAGCGCTCGTTGGCGAGTCTCAGGATCTGCTCTCCGGTCTTGTACTTCCCGCTGAACACCATCTCCTCCCGAGGCTGCAGCAAACGATCACATCACACATTCAGACGTATGAGTCAGAGGGCTTCAGAACTGCTGGACGGTTCTTTCATGCTGGCTAGCAGGTCATAAGATATCAGCTATCAGCTATCATAGTGTCTGTGAGTCTCTAATGAGTGCCATGTCAGTGATTCCCACAGCATGTTTATACTTTGGGGGGCCCCCAAAGTATAATTTGTGTGTTTTTTGTTTTTTTTTACTCAGTAAGCACTCATTTGCATTTGCATTGGTGGCAATGAGTGCTCAGTGAGTAAAAAAAACTTAAAAAACCATAAATGATACTTTGGGGGGAGCCACCCATAAATGATACTTTGGGGGGAGCCACCCATAAATGATACTTTGGCGGGAGCCACCCATAAATGATACTTTGGGGGGAGCCCCATAAATGATACTTTGGGGGGAGCCACCCATAAATGATACTTTGGGGGGAGCCACCCATAAATGATACTTTGGGGGGAGCCACCCATAAATGATACTTTGGGGGGAGCCACCCATAAATGATACTTTGGGGGGAGCCACCCATAAATGATACTTTGGGGGGAGCCACCCATAAATGAGCCACCCATAAATGATACTTTGGGGGGAGCCACCCATAAATGATACTTTGGGGGGAGCCACCCATAAATGATACTTTGGGGGGAGCCACCCATAAATGATACTTTGGGGGGAGCCACCCATAAATGATACTTTGGGGGGAGCCACCCATAAATGATACTTTGGGGGGAGCCACCCATAAATGATACTTTGGGGGGAGCCACCCATAAATGATACTTTGGGGGGAGCCACCCATAAATGATACTTTGGGGGGAGCCACCCATAAATGATACTTTGGGGGGAGCCACCCATAAATGATACTTTGGGGGGAGCCACCCATAAATGATACTTTGGGGGAGCCATTAGGTGAACAGCCTCTATGGGCGCGAGTCCAGACCCACTTTTGGAATCAAATGATGACGTCAGTGGGATTATCTCCTTTATCAACTCCTAAGCATCCCCGGGACAACATCACTAGCCCCGCCCCTAAACAGGTGTGAACTTGAGCCAATCAAGGACTACTACTACTAGGTCGTCCTTAGACGGGTTTGCCAATCCTCACAGTCCTCCATACGCCCGGCCAGCTCTGTGGAGCCCACCAGGACTAGCCCCGCCCCTAAAATTTCTGAGGAGATTTTTGCCACGCACCCCCCACCCCCCCCCGCCCCGAGTCGTTCCCCCAAAGTATATTTCATTTCTGCGGGAATCACTGCATGCATCACACGCTGAGGTAGTGCTGACTGATGTGAGCAACTGATTATACTGTAGAGAAACGAGCATCGATGAGGCTCAGCGAAGGGGAGGGTCCTCGGGGGTCCCGGGTTAGCAACGTGCATACAGACAGGATGACGGCTATGAGCACCAGACGGCGGCCGGCGAGCCCACGCGCCGGGCCTCGTGCTTCAGTCCTCACCTTGCAGAAGCCTTTCTTGATGGAGCTGAAATCTGGGAGGACGTAGTCCCTGACGACCGTGTTCTCCTCACCCTTCATCCTGAAGGAAACACGCGTTATAATATGTTATTAACGTGTGTTCTGATACAGCGTAGATCTGACCAAAGACGCACTCTCTCTCATTCATTTGGACTATTTAAGCTAACTTGTAGATGTTGGATGTTAAAGGTCCCACGGCCTTTTCCACTGATCATAGTCCAGTGTTGATTCGACTAGAAGAGATTCATATTGTTCAATGTTCCAAACTCACGTTGGTTTCTCAGCGTCTCTGTAAACTACGTGGGTTCACTGAACTTCACTCTCTGCCTTTAACGGCTCGTTGGAGCTCCAGTAGCTCCAGTGCTCACGGTTCATAGACGCTCCTCGTTTCTCCGCTCAGCCTCTGAAGCAAAGTGACTCACTGGGATATCTCCATGTCTTTGAAGAACTGCTGCGACACGTAGCACACGTCCTCCTTCACCTGGTTGATCACGTGAGTTTCATCCATCACGTGAAGCTGCCTGCGGGAAACACGCATCATTAAGGGTTTCCACAGAAACAACGGTCCAGCATCTACAGAGTCAAACATCGCCCTCTCAACGGTCCAGCATCTACAGAGTCAAACATCGCCCTTTCAACGGTCCAGCATCTACACATTCAAACATCGCCCTTTCAACGGTCCAGCATCTACAGATTCAAACATCGCCTATTTCAACCGTTTCCCAGGTCAATAATACGATCTTCTCCCTCTTCCAATGTCACTTCCTGCCACTTTGTGTCCGTGGATGTTAACACTAGTCAGCTGCAGTTCGGTGTGTTGATGAGGCCGCATTGCATCATGGGAGTTGTAGTCTTTATCTCTGTTAGGATTCCTTCAGTGTTCATGGTAAGATCAAAGGATGGCCGACGGTGTGTGAATGTTAGGTCCTAGAGTAGGAGCACTGCTCTGCGTGAACGAGTGAACGACATGTAGTCTGTAAAGCGCTTTGAGGGGTCGTAGAGACCGGATGAAGCGCTATATAAGTACAGTCCATTAGCCATTTGAGATACCAGGAGATTACGGGGCTATAGTGGATCACAGATAACAGAGTCGATCTTACCGATATGAGATGATCTCCTTCAGGTGATTGGTCAGCAGCTTCCCTCCTACATTCACCCTGCAAGGCGAAACAGACAAATACATTATTTTATAGTGATAATCGGCTCGCTCCAGACGCACCCATCAGGAACCTCGTGGATTTCAATACGAATATAGAGGTGAAAAAGTCTCTTAAATTCATGGGCCTCACATTTTGTAGTTTTGTTTTTCCTACTGGATTAGATTAGCTAGTTATTACCAAATGTTTTTGCAGTAATCAAATAAGGAGGAAGTTCCAGTCGTGACATCACTCCATCAAAGGGAGATCAAAGGGGACATCTACAGCTCTACAGCACAACACACACATCAAGTGACATCACTCCATCAAAGGGAGATCAAAGGGGACATCTACAGCTCTACAGCACAACACACACATCAAGTGACATCACTCCATCAAAGGGAGATCAAAGGGGAACATCTACAGCTCTACAGCACAACACACACATCAAAGGGAGATCAAAGGGAACATCTACAGCTCTACAGCACAACACACACATCAAAGGGAGATCAAAGGGAACATCTACAGCTCTAAAGCACAACACACACATCAAAGGGAGATCAAAGGGAACATCTGCAGCTCTAAAGCACAACACACACATCAAAGGGAGATCAAAGGGAAACATCTACAGCTCTAAAGCACAACACACACATCAAAGGGAGATCAAAGGGGAACATCTACAGCTCTAAAGCACAACACACACATCAAAGGGAGATCAAAGGGGAACATCTACAGCTCTAAAGCACAACACACACATCAAAGGGAGATCAAAGGGGACCATCTACAGCTCTAAAGCACAACACACACATCAAAGGGAGATCAAAGGGACCATCTACAGCTCTAAAGCACAACACACACATCAAAGGGAGATCAAAGGGAACATCTACAGCTCTAGGATGTAACACTTTTATTCTTTACTACAATTAACAATGTTATATATTCCCTTTGTTTATATAAAACAGCTACTTGTGTGGTTACCATGGTTTTTTACTTTGACTCATCAAAGAGTTCCTCTTTCCCAAACCTGAGTGCATGTAAACGGTCTGCAGAGAACACAATCCCTGTTCCCTCCAGAGGGCATTTCTCCCAGTAAAGGTTGTGATGGTAACTGGTTGTGATGGATACTGGTTGTCATGGTTACTGGTTGTCATGGTTAGTGGTTGTGTGTTTCCTGACCTGCGGATGCCCTCCTTCATCTTCTTGCTGCGGCAGTATGGGATGATGTGAGTGAAGGAGAAGCCTCCGTCCACCAGGAGGCAGCAGAGCTCCGAGGGCCGAGAGGAGAAGAAGTGGTGAGCGCTGAGGGAGCCGGCTGAGGGAGGGACATTGAACACACCGCAGACATTGAACACACCGCAGACATTAAACACGGACATTGAACACGGACATTGAACACGGAGCAGAGATGAACACAGGTTGCTGAGTGACTGATTGTGACTTGGGGAAAGAAGCCTTTACTCCTTCATGATTCCACATGCTGACCTCAAGAGGAGCTTTAACTGTAAACACAGGGACAGTCAGTTTTCCCTGGAAGGGTTCCCGGTGGTTACTAATACCCTCTGAAGTGCGCCTGATGCCCCAGCCTGATGCCCCAGCCTGCTGGGGAGGAGCTTTAATAAATAACGTGCTGGACTCACCGTTGGTCCGCAGAACCGACTGGAACTGGTACTCCTCGAACAGGATCTCGTTCATGGACTCCTGGATGGAGGAGAAGTTGAAGTAGGGCTCCGTGATGATGACGCTGGTGTCCGCAAAGTCCACCTGCGGGCAACGCATCACATTACACCACACGGCACTGAGTACACGCTTTGGGCTGAAGTGCCCAACAACACAACGACATGCTGGCTGCAGCGGGGATTGAACCAGTGCTCTCCAGGTCAGCGCACTACCCCACTGAGCCACAGCCGCCCATTACATTATGTTGTGGTGTTTTAGTATGTTTCTAAAATAAAAAAAAGCCTCTGTCGTCAGTCAAGGGTTTCTGCCTCGACCCGTCTCCCGATGCGGAGAGGAGGTGAAGGTGCAGCACTTTATATGTATGTTGTGATCCAGGTCGGCGGCATACGAACACAAAGGATCAGCATCGACTAGAGAGAGAAGCTGCCTCTGGAGGGACACAGGCCATCATCATGCACCTGCAGAACACACTACAGGAACACAGTAACGGAGCGTCCACACTACAGCTTCAAAGAGAGCTTGGAGCTGGGCGTGTCTGGAGCTTGGGGATTTTATTCAAGCAACACGACCAACAACCAATCACATGAATCTCCCGCCCCCGACATACAGAGCAAAAACCCCGGGGATTTTATGGGAGCAATATATACTTATATATATAAACTCCCCAAACAGGCGAAACCCTACCAGTTTCCCCCCACTGCCTCTGCCGCCTCCCTCCATGCTGGTTCCTCCGGTTTGTGTCCCGGTAGGTGAAGAGGGTCTGGTCATACACAACCGGGTGAGTTGCTACGGCGATAGTTAGTTTCTCCTCCGACTTTTTTTGAAATATAGAAATGAACGGCGGGATATCTCTCCCAGCTTAGACGCGCTTTGATTGGCTACGGCTTCAGCTGTCACATTTTGGGAAACGGGATTTGATTGGCTGGCGCTGGCTACTCCGGCGACAGAAGTTGAACATTGTTCAACTTCTGTCGCCGGAGACGGACCGCTCTGCTACCCACAATTCAGTTCGGCGAAAAAGCGAGGCAACGTGACGTCACCCCATTGAAAGTGAACGGGCAGATTGGAGCTGTCGACGCTGTCGTGTGGACGGGCCGCGAGGCCTCTTACGGTTAACTTTAAGTGACACATTGGACAAAGAGAAATGAGCAAACCTTGAACATCTCTTTCCCAAACAGATGATCCCAGACCTTCCTCTGGACGTCCCAGTTCACCAGATAGCCCTGCAGAGAGAAACCAGCAGCCATGAGGACACGACTTCCTCAGTCAAACCGTGACGTCATACGGCTGCAGCCTCGACCGCGTGCGTTACCCTCTGGAAAGGGAGGATGTAGAAGAGTCCCGAGGGGTCTTTGATCTCATCCAGCTGATTGGCTGTGAACGTTTTCAATCTCGACGTCTTCGAGCGAAACTGACAGTTTGGGATGACGCTGAGAGAGAAAGAGAGAGAGTCACACGGAGGAACACGACACATTCATCCCAGCAGGAAAATATGCTTTAAAGAGTCCTCTCCTGCTGATATTAGGTGTATATCAGTATGTAGTGACTCTACTTTAAAGAGTCCTCTCCTGCTGATGTTCAGGTGTATATCAGTATGTAGTGACTCTACTTTAAAGAGTCCTCTCCTGCTGATGTTCAGGTGTATATCAGTATGTAGTGTCTCTACTTTAAAGAGTCCTCTCCTGCTGATGTTCAGGTGTATATCAGTATGTAGTGTCTCTACTTTAAAGAGTCCTCTCCTGCTGATGTTCAGGTGTATATCAGTATGTAGTGTCTCTACTTTAAAGAGTCCTCTCCTGCTGATGTTCAGGTGTATATCAGTATGTAGTGTCTCTACTTTAAAGAGTCCTCTCCTGCTGATGTTCAGGTGTATATCAGTATGTAGTGTCTCTACTTTAAAGAGTCCTCTCCTGCTGATGTTCAGGTGTATATCAGTATGTAGTGTCTCTACTTTAAAGAGTCCTCTCCTGCTGATGTTCAGGTGTATATCAGTATGTAGTGTCTCTACTTTAAAGAGTCCTCTCCTGCTGATGTTCAGGTGTATATCAGTATGTAGTGTCTCTACTTTAAAGAGTCCTCTCCTGCTGATGTTCAGGTGTATATCAGTATGTAGTGTCTCTACTTTAAAGAGTCCTCTCCTGCTGATGTTCAGGTGTATATCAGTATGTAGTGTCTCTACTTTAAAGAGTCCTCTCCTGCTGATGTTCAGGTGTATATCAGTATGTAGTGTCTCTACTTTAAAGAGTCCTCTCCTGCTGATGTTCAGGTGTATATCAGTATGTAGTGTCTCTACTTTAAAGAGTCCTCTCCTGCTGATGTTCAGGTGTATATCAGTATGTAGTGTCTCCACTTTAAAGAGTCCTCTCCTGCTGATGTTCAGGTGTATATCAGTGTGTAGTGTCTCCACTTTAAAGAGTCCTCTCCTGCTGATGTTCAGGTGTATATCAGTATGTAGTGTCTCTACTTTAAAGAGTCCTCTCCTGCTGATGTTCAGGTGTATATCAGTATGTAGTGTCTCTACTTTAAAGAGTCCTCTCCTGCTGATGTTCAGGTGTATATCAGTATGTAGTGTCTCTACTTTAAAGAGTCCTCTCCTGCTGATGTTCAGGTGTATATCAGTATGTAGTGTCTCCACTTTAAAGAGTCCTCTCCTGCTGATGTTCAGGTGTATATCAGTGTGTAGTGTCTCCACTTTAAAGAGTCCTCTCCTGCTGATGTTCAGGTGTATATCAGTATGTAGTGTCTCTACTTTAAAGAGTCCTCTCCTGCTGATGTTCAGGTGTATATCAGTATGTAGTGTCTCTACTTTAAAGAGTCCTCTCCTGCTGATGTTCAGGTGTATATCAGTATGTAGTGTCTCTACTTTAAAGAGTCCTCTCCTGCTGATGTTCAGGTGTATATCAGTACGTAGTGTCTCTACTTTAAAGAGTCCTCTCCTGCTGATGTTCAGGTGTATATCAGTATGTAGTGCCTCTACTTTAAAGAGTCCTCTCCTGCTGATGGTCAGGTGTATATCAGTATGTAGTGTCTCTACTTTAAAGAGTCCTCTCCTGCTGATGTTCAGGTGTATATCAGTATGTAGTGTCTCTACTTTAAAGAGTCCTCTCCTGCTGATGTTCAGGTGTATATCAGTATGTAGTGTCTCTACTTTAAAGAGTCCTCTCCTGCTGATGTTCAGGTGTATATCAGTATGTAGTGTCTCTACTTTAAAGAGTCCTCTCCTGCTGATGTTCAGGTGTATATCAGTATGTAGTGTCTCCACTTTAAAGAGTCCTCTCCTGCTGATGTTCAGGTGTATATCAGTAGGTAGTGTCTCTAGAGTTGTATTCTTACACTCTGGTACTTCTAATTTTACTCAAGTACAAGATCTGAGTACTTCTTATTCTACTGTACATAAAGCTGTATTAGTATTGTTGTTATTGTTGTTATTGTTAGCAGTTAGCCACCTCGCTAACCTCTCTGAACTCACCGCACTTTCTCCTGACTGAAGCCGATCTTCGCGCTATAAGCTCCGTTATCCAGGACTAAAGTCGCCATTTTGTCGCCGTTTCTCAAAACACGAAATGGCGTCAAATCTGTAAAGGAATTAAACGGAACACATTTCCTTCACTGGAACAAACCCGCCATTAGCTTCTTCTTCTTCTCCGACCTGCAGAGGACCTGACGCTGTGAGGCAGCCAATCAGAGCTCTTCTCCTCCTTTTCATTATGTTCATTGGCGGTTGGTGTAGCCAATCAGATAAGAGGCTTAGGGTCCTGTTGTGGAAAATGTCCGGTCGGAAACAAAGTCCCGTCTTCATGTATTCCTCTCTGTGTTCTTATTTTATTCCAAACATAAGCAATCAGAATAGAAGCTTCTCTGAGGACACAGCCTTCAGAATAAAAGCATCTCTGAGGACACAGCCTTCAGAATAAAAGCCTCTCTGAGGACACAGCCTTCAGAATAAAAGCATCTCTGAGGACACAGCCTTCAGAATAAAAGCATCTCTGAGGACACAGCCTTCAGAATAAAAGCTTCTCTGAGGACACAGCCTTCAGAATAAAAGCTTCTCTGAGGACACAGCCTTCAGAATAAAAGCCTCTCTGAGGACACAGCCTTCAGAATAAAAGCATCTCTGAGGACACAGCCTTCAGAATAAAAGCTTCTCTGAGGACACAGCCTTCAGAATAAAAGCCTCTCTGAGGACACAGCCTTCAGAATAAAAGCTTCTCTGAGGACACAGCCTTCAGAATAAAAGCCTCTCTGAGGACACAGCCTTCAGAATAAAAGCCTCTCTGAGGACACAGCCTTCAGAATAAAAGCATCTCTGAGGACACAGCCTTCAGAATAAAAGCATCTCTGAGGACACAGCCTTCAGAATAAAAGCTTCTCTGAGGACACAGCCTTCAGAATAAAAGCTTCTCTGAGGACACAGCCTTCAGAATAAAAGCCTCTCTGAGGACACAGCCTTCAGAATAAAAGCATCTCTGAGGACACAGCCTTCAGAATAAAAGCTTCTCTGAGGACACAGCCTTCAGAATAAAAGCCTCTCTGAGGACACAGCCTTCAGAATAAAAGCTTCTCTGAGGACACAGCCTTCAGAATAAAAGCCTCTCTGAGGACACAGCCTTCAGAATAAAAGCCTCTCTGAGGACACAGCCTTCAGAATAGAAGCATCTCTGAGGACACAGCCTTCAGAATAAAAGCATCTCTGAGGACACAGCCTTCAGAATAAAAGCATCTCTGAGGACACAGCCTTCAGAATAAAAGCCTCTCTTGGGACACAGCCTTCAGAATAGAAGCATCTCTGAGGACACAGCCTTCAGAATAAAAGCATCTCTTGGGACACAGCCTTCAGAATAAAAGCATCTCTGAGGACACAGCCTTCAGAATAAAAGCCTCTCTGAGGACACAGCCTTCAGAATAAAAGCCTCTCTTGGGACACAGCCTTCAGAATAAAAGCTTCTCTTGGGACACAGCCTTCATAATAAAAGCTTCTCTCAGGACACAGCCTTCAGTATAAAAGCTTCTCTCGGGACACAGCCTTCAGAATAAAAGCCTCTCTGAGGACACAGCCTTCAGAATAAAAGCTTCTCTCGGGACACAGCCTTCAGAATAAAAGCCTCTCTTGGGACACAGCCTTCAGAATAAAAGCCTCTCTTGGGACACAGCCTTCAGAATAAAAGCCTCTCTGAGGACACAGCCTTCAGAATAAAAGCCTCTCTTGGAACACAGCCTTCAGAATAAAAGCCTCTCTTGGGACACAGCCTTCAGAATAAAAGCTTCTCTTGGGACACAGCCTTCAGAATAAAAGCTTCTCTCAGGACACAGCCTTCAGAATAAAAGCCTCGCTGAGGAAAAAGCCTTCAGAATAAATGCCCCTCTGGGGACACAGCCTTCAGAATAAAAGCCTCTCTTGGGACACAGCCTTCAGAATAAAAGCCTCTCTGAGGACACAGCCTTCAGAATAAAAGCCTCTCTTGGGACACAGCCTTCAGAATAAAAGCTTCTCTCGGGACACAGCCTTCAGAATAAAAGCCTCTCTTGGGACACAGCCTTCAGAATAAAAGCTTCTCTTGGGACACAGCCTTCAGAATAAAAGCCTCGCTGAGGAAAAAGCCTTCAGAATAAAAGCCTCTCTGAGGACACAGCCTTCAGAATAAAAGCCTCTCTTGGGACACAGCCTTCAGAATAAAAGCTTCTCTCGGGACACAGCCTTCAGAATAAAAGCCTCTTTTGGGACACAGCCTTCAGAATAAAAGCCTCTCTTGGGACACAGCCTTCAGAATAAAAACCTCTCTGAGGACACAGCCTTCAGAATGAAAGCATCTCTCAGGACACAGCCTTCAGAATAAAAGCCTCTCTGAGGACACAGCCATCAGAATAGAAGCATCTCTGAGGACACAGCCTTCAGAATAAAAGCATCGCTGGGGACACAGCCTTCAGAATAAAAGCCTCTCTGAGGACACAGCCATCAGAATAGAAGCATCTCTGAGGACACAGCCTTCAGAATAAAAGCTTCTCTGAGGACACAGCCTTCAGAATAAAAGCTTCTCTCAGGACACAGCCTTCAGAATAAAAGCCTCTCTGAGGACACAGCCATCAGAATAGAAGCATCTCTGAGGACACAGCCTTCAGAATAAAAGCATCGCTGGGGACACAGCCTTCAGAATAAAAGCCTCCAAGCCTCTCTGAGGCCTTCAGAATAAAAGCCACTCTGAGGGCACAGCCTTCAGAATAAAAGCCTCTGAGCCTCTCTGAGCAAACAGCCTTCAGAATAAAAGCCTCTCTGAGGACACAGCCTTCAGAATAAAAGCCTCTCTGAGGACACAGCCTTCAGAATAAAAGCCTCTCTTGGGACACAGCCTTCAGAATAAAAGCTTCTCTCGGGACACAGCCTTCAGAATAAAAGCCTCTCTTGGGACACAGCCTTCAGAATAAAAGCTTCTCTTGGGACACAGCCTTCAGAATAAAAGCCTCGCTGAGAAAAAGCCTCAGAATAAAAGCCTCTCTGAGGACACAGCCTTCAGAATAAAAGCCTCTCTTGGGACACAGCCTTCAGAATAAAAGCTTCTCTCGGGACACAGCCTTCAGAATAAAAGCCTCTCTTGGGACACAGCCTTCAGAATAAAAGCCTCTCTTGGGACACAGCCTTCAGAATAAAAAGCCTCTCTGAGGACACAGCCTTCAGAATGAAAGCATCTGAGGACACAGCCTTCAGAATAAAAGCTTCTCTCAGGACACAGCCTTCAGAATAAAAGCCTCTCTGAGGACACAGCCATCAGAATAGAAGCATCTCTGAGGACACAGCCTTCAGAATAAAAGCATCGCTGGGGACACAGCCTTCAGAATAAAAGCCTCCAAGCCTCTCTGAGGCCTTCAGAATAAAAGCCACTCTGAGGGCACAGCCTTCAGAATAAAAGCCTCTGAGCCTCTCTGAGCAAACAGCCTTCAGAATAAAAGCCTCTCTGAGGACACAGCCTTCAGAATAAAAGCCTCTCTGAGTACATAGCCTTCAGAATAAAAGCCTCTCTGAGTACATAGCCTTCAGAATAAAATAAATGTAATAAATGTTCCGTTGAAAAGCAATCCGACTTCTGAGTTCATCTAGCTTATTTTCAATGGATTGAACATTAGCCAGAAGAATACTCGGAAGAGGGGGACGGTTTTCTCGTTTCCTCAGTTTGACCAGAAGCCCGGCCCGGCACCCTCGCTTGGTCCTGTTCTTATGTCTCTCAGGCGGGACAGCAACAGGTAGCCATGGCGAATCTCCATTGTCTGTCGGGGGATTATTGTCCACGGAGATTCGGATGTGAAGAAGTTCCTCTCTGTGGATGTGAGGGTCTAAGGACATAGGGTCAAAGGACAGAGGGTCTAAGGACAGAGGGTCAAAGGACAGAGGGTCTAAGGACAGAGGGTCTAAGGATAGAGGGTCTGAGGACAGAGGGTCTGAGGACAGAGGGTAAAAGGACAGAGGGTCTGAGGACAGAGGGTCTAAAGACAGAGGGACTATGGACCATCAACATAAAGTGTTACCCTTCAATCAGGCCTCAACCTGAGGGCACTTGTCTCAGCCTGAGGGCACTCGCCTCAGCCTGAGGGCGCTTGTCTCAGCCTGAGGGCACTCGTCTCAGCCTGAGGGCACTTGTCTCAACCTGAGGGCGCTTGCCTCAACCTGAGGGCACTTGTCTCAGCCTGAGGGCACTCGCCTCAGCCTGAGGGCGCTTGTCTCAGCCTGAGGGCACTCGTCTCAGCCTGAGGGCACTTATCTCAACCTGAGGGCACTCGCCTCAACCTGAGGGCACTCGTCTCAACCTGAGGGCACTCGGGCACTCGTCTCAACCTGAGGGCACTCGGGCACTCGTCTCAACCTGAGGGCACTCGGGCACTCGTCTCAACCTGAGGGCACTCGTCTCAGCCTGAGGGCACTCGTCTCAACCTGAGGGCACTCGTCTCAACCTGAGGGCACTTGTCTCAACCTGAGGGCACTTGTCTCAACCTGAGGGCACTCGCCTCAACCTGAGGGCACTTGTCTCAACCTGAGGGCACTCGCCTCAACCTGAGGGCACTCGCCTCAACCTGAGGGCACTTGTCTCAACCTGAGGGCACTCGCCTCAACCTGAGGGCACTTGTCTCAACCTGAGGGCACTCGCCTCAACCTGAGGGCACTTGTCTCAACCTGAGGGCACTTGTCTCAGCCTGAGGGCACTTGTCTCAACCTGAGGGCACTCGCCTCAACCTGAGGGCACTCGTCTCAACCTGAGGGCACTTGTCTCAGCCTGAGGGCACTTGTCTCAGCCTGAGGGCACTTGTCTCAGCCTGAGGGCACTCGTCTCAACCTGAGGGCACTCGCCTCAACCTGAGGGCACTCGCCTCAACCTGAGGGCACTTGTCTCAACCTGAGGGCACTCGTCTCAACCTGAGGGCACTCGCCTCAACCTGAGGGCACTCGTCTCAACCTGAGGGCACTTGTCTCAACCTGAGGGCACTCGTCTCAACCTGAGGGCACTCGTCTCAGCCTGAGGGCACTCGTCTCAGCCTGAGGGCACTCGCCTCAACCTGAGGGCACTCGTCTCAACCTGAGGGCACTCGTCTCAACCTGAGGGCACTCGCCTCAATCTGAGGGCACTCGTCTCAACCTGAGGGCACTCGTCTCAACCTGAGGGCACTCGTCTCAACCTGAGGGCACTCGTCTCAGCCTGAGGGCACTCGTCTCAGCCTGAGGGCACTCGCCTCAACCTGAGGGCACTCGCCTCAACCTGAGGGCACTCGTCTCAACCTGAGGGCACTCGTCTCAACCTGAGGGCACTCGCCTCAACCTGAGGGCACTCGTCTCAACCTGAGGGCACTCGCCTCAGCCTGAGGGCACTCGCCTCAACCTGAGGGCACTCGCCTCAGCCTGAGGGCACTCGCCTCAACCTGAGGGCACTCGTCTCAGCCTGAGGGCACTTGTCTCAGCCTGAGGGCACTTGTCTCAACCTGAGGGCACTTGTCTCAACCTGAGGGCACTCGTCTCAGCCTGAGGGCACTCGTCTCAGCCTGAGGGCACTCGTCTCAACCTGAGGGCACTCGCCTCAACCTGAGGGCACTTGCCTCAACCTGAGGGCACTTGTCTCAACCTGAGGGCACTTGTCTCGAGAGCCTGTTCTAGATGGAAGTCGTCTGAGGTCCTGACCTCCAGCTGCTCTTGCAGTGATCAGCAGCACCTTCCTGACGGTCCCGATGGGCTCGATGTCGGGACTGCTTTCCCTCTTTGTTTTATCGGTTTCGGTATTCTGCACGTCTGTGTTCTGCGTCACGTTGCTGCCTTCTTGGCCAGGTCAGCTTTGAACATGAGATTTTGTCTCAATGCTTTTATCTGGTTAAATAAAGGTTAAATACAAAATAAATAAAAGTCTGAAGACCTCAGGTTCCGGGGTGGGGCATGTGAGAAGAACAGCGAGGCCCAATCCCAAACCCCTCCCTCCACCCTCCCCCTCCGTGACGCACACTCGCAGCTCAACGAGGCTCCTCCTGTCAGAGGGAGGGAGTGAGCACAGCAGCCAGCTTTGGGACGGCCTCCCCTCTCTCCGGCACAAACAGGAAGTGCTGACTCCCCTCTCTCCGGCACAAACAGGAAGTGCTGACTCCCCTCTCTCCGGCGGAAACAGGAAGTGCGTAACTGTTTGTAACAACGGTTTCAAATCAGCTTCTCTTTGGACAAAGAGTTTAAATGAATAACTCAAATAAAACTCCAAACATCTTTCTTTGTGTTTCAAAGCTCTTTTAGTTTTAAACCTGATGTTTATAAGCTTCTTAGTTTTTGCAACGGTCTGTAAATAAACACAACTTTATAATAAAATGCACACATTTACCTTTTCTAGACTGAACACAGGTTTGACCCTCAGTTAAAACATATGAGGTTATCATGAGGTCGCTAACATCGCAGCTTATCAGGATGTTTGCTGGAACTACTTGTACACAGCGTGTTTCCTGAGGACACACACAGCGTGACTCCGGTCAGGCAGAGACCGGTCTCCAGTCAGCACCGCTGCAGCCTCGCTGTGTGAGGGCTCGATAGCCCACTCCCCCTCCACACTCGCTGCTCTGGAACAGGGGTAGGGTGTAGGGGTAGGGTGTAGGGTGTAGGGTGTAGGGGTAGGGTGTAGGGTGTAGGGGTAGGGTGTAGGGTGTAGGGGTAGGGTGTAGGGGTAGGGTGTAGGGTGTAGGGGTAGGGTGTAGGGGTAGGGTGTAGGGTGTAGGGGTAGGGGTAGGGTGTAGGTGTAGGGTGTAGGGGTAGGGTGTAGGTGTAGGGTGTAGGGTGTAGGTGTAGGGTGTAGGGTGTAGGTGTAGGGTGTAGGGTGTAGGGTGTAGGTGTAGGGTGTAGGGTGTAGGTGTAGGGTGTAGGGTGTAGGGTGTAGGGGTAGGGTGTAGGGGTAGGGTGTAGGGTAGGGTGTAGGGTGTAGGGGTAGGGGTAGGGTGTAGGGTGTAGGGGTAGGGTGTAGGGGTAGGGTGTAGGTGTAGGGTGTAAGGGTAGGGTGTAGGGGCGGTTTGGGAATGGGCCCGAGCCTTCCAGCAGCTAGCACCATTAGCCTGGGAGAAACCGGACCTCGAGCCTCAGCGGCGGCGACCTCCTTCTCAACATTATAACTTATTAACTTTCTTCGTGATTATATTCTAATGCGTTCTGAAGAAATCGCTGAGGCAGTCAGTGTGTTGCAAAAAGAACTTTACTTCATCAACGACAAAAACAAAGTCCGAGCAGACCCGGGATCGTACTGTTGAACACACGTTGTACTCGCACCTTTATAGCGAGCCTTCTTGTCCCTTATTGGTCAACCTTTGTGAAGGACCTCCCAGCCTTTGTGGTCATTGTGTGTGTCTTTGTGGTCATTGTGTGTGTCTTTGTGGTCGTTGTGTGTGTCTTTGTGGTCTTTGTGTGTGTCTTTGTGGTCTTTGTGTGTGTCTTTGTGGTCTTGTGTGTGTCTTTGTGGTCTTGTGTGTGTCTTTGTGGTCTTTGTGTGTGTCTTTGTGGTCATTGTGTGTGTCTTTGTGGTCGTTGTGTGTCTTTGTGGTCATTGTGTGTCATTGTGTGTGTCATGGTCATTGTGTGTGTCTTTGTGGTCATTGTGTGTGTCTTTGTGGTCGTTGTGTGTGTCTTTGTGGTCATTGTGTGTGTCTTTGTGGTCTTTGTGTGTGTCTTTGTGGTCTTTGTGTGTGTCTTTGTGGTCTTTGTGTGTGTCTTTGTGGTCATTGTGTGTGTCTTTGTGGTCATTGTGTGTGTCTTTGTGGTCTTTGTGTGTGTCTTTGTGGTCATTGTGTGTGTCTTTGTGGTCGTTGTGTGTCTTTGTGGTCATTGTGTGTCATTGTGTGTGTCATGGTCATTGTGTGTGTCTTTGTGGTCATTGTGTGTCTTTGTGGTCATTGTGTGTGTCTTTGTGGTCGTTGTGTGTGTCTTTGTGGTCTTTGTGTGTGTCTTTGTGGTCTTTGTGTGTGTCTTTGTGGTCTTTGTGTGTGTCTTTGTGGTCATTGTGTGTGTCTTTGTGGTCTTTGTGTGTGTGTGTCTTTGTGGTTGTTGTGTGTCTTTGTGGTCATTGTGTGTCATTGTGTGTGTCATGGTCGTTGTGTGTGTCTTTGTGTCATTGTGTGTCTTTGTGGTCGTTGTGTACATCTTTGTGGTCATTGTGTGACTTTGTGGTCATTGTATGTGTCTTTGTGGTCGTTGTGTGTGTCTTTGTGGTCGTTGTGTGTGTCTTTGTAGTAATTGTGTGTCTTTGTGGTCGTTGTGTGTCTTTGTGGTCATTGTGTGTTTTTGTGGTCGTTGTGTGTGTCTTTGTGGTCATTGTGTGTCTTTGTGGTCATTGTGTGTGTCTTTGTGGTCATTGTGTGTGTCTTTGTGGTCGTTGTGTGTGTCTTTGTGGTCATTGTGTGTCTTTGTGGTCGTTGTGTGTGTCTTTGTGGTCGTTGTGTGTGTCTTTGTGGTCATTGTGTGTCTTTGTGGTCATTGTGTGTCTTTGTGGTCGTTGTGTGTGTCTTTGTGGTCATTGTGTGTCTTTGTGTCTCATGTTGAGGGCCTTGAAATAGGAAATATTGAACATCCGTGTGACTTTCCAAGTAGGAGTGTGAGATGTTTGTATACAAAGTGTCCTCTGCCCCTCCTGCAGATGTTCAGCCCGGGTACTTTGGGATGCAGCCCTGCCCCTCCTGCAGATGTTCAGCCCGGGTACTTTGGGATGCAGCCCTGCCCCTCCTGCAGATGTTCAGCCCGGGTACTTTGGGATGCAGCCCTGCCCCTCCTGCAGATGTTCAGCCCGCGTACTTTGGGATGCAGCCCTGCACCTCCAGCAGCTCGGGCCACTGGTCGTATTTATTTGTCGCTTTATTGTTCTTCGAGTGCTGAAACAAACAAAGAGACAAACGTCAACCAGGAGACACTGGATTATTTATCAGTTGATAAAAAAAGCAACGTTTACGGCAGCGTATTAGGGCCCTGAAACGTCGATACACGTCCGGCCGTCGATAGACGTATGGGCATCGATAACGTGGCCGTCGATACACGTCCGGCCGTCGATACACGTCCGGCCGTCGATACACGTCCGGCCGTCGATACACGTCCGGCCGTCGATACACGTCCGGCCGTCGATAGACGTCCGGCCGTCGATACACGTCCGGCCGTCGATACACGTCCGGCCGTCGATAGACGTCCGGCCGTCGATACACGTCCGGCCGTCGATACACGTCCGGCCGTCGATACACGTCCGGCCGTCGATACACGTCCGGCCGTCGATAGAAGTCCGGCCGCCGATAGACGTCCGGCCGTCGATACACGTCCGGCCGTCGATACACGTCCGGCCGTCGATACACGTCCGGCCGTCGATAGAAGTCCGGCCGTCGATACACGTCCGGCCGCCGATACACGTCCGGCCGTCGATACACGTCTGGCCGTCACCCGACTCAGATTGGTGTGTCCCGCACTGTCGTGTTTTTTCGACCGTGCCGAAACCTTCCGCTGCCGATTGAACATGTTGAATCGGGAGCGGAGGCTGTCGGCAAAATAAATCACTCTGGTTGGCTGTTCAGCTTAGCGAATCAGTGCATGAGAAGCGAAACGGTAGTGAAATGCGCAAACAAACGATTACCGCACTAAACATGTTTATAACTCGTTATGTGAAACCGTCTGATGGACGAGAGTGAACATGGAACGCACGCCATTTGTTGTTTGTTTATATCACGCAGTCTGTTCTTCTTCTCTGGTTATCACGCAGTCTGTTATTCTTCTCTGGTTATCACGCAGTCTGTTCTTCTTCTCTGGTTATCACGCAGTCTGTTCTTCTTCTCTGGTTATCACGCAGTCTGTTCTTCTTCTCTGGTTATCACGCAGTCTGTTCTTCTTCTCTGGTTATCACGCAGTCGGTTCTTCTTCTCTGGTTATCACGCAGTCTGTTCTTCTTCTCTGGTTATCACGCAGTCTGTTCTTCTTCTCTGGTTATCACGCAGTCTGTTCTTCTTCTCTGGTTATCACGCAGTCTGTTCTTCTTCTCTGGTTATCACGCAGTCTGTTCTTCTTCTCTGGTTATCACGCAGTCTGTTCTTCTTCTCTGGTTATCACGCAGTCTGTTCTTCTTCTCTGGTTATCACGCAGTCTGTTCTTCTTCTCTGGTTATCACGCAGTCTGTTCTTCTTCTCTGGTTATCACGCAGTCTGTTCTTCTTCTCTGGTTATCACGCAGTCTGTTCTTCTTCTCTGGTTATCACGCAGTCTGTTCTTCTTCTCTGGTTATCACGCAGTCTGTTCTTCTTCTCTGGTTATCACGCAGTCTGTTCTTCTTCTCTGGTTATCACGCAGTCTGTTCTTCTTCTCTGGTTATCACGCAGTCTGTTCTTCTTCTCTGGTTATCACGCAGTCTGTTCTTCTTCTCTGGTTATCACGCAGTCTGTTCTTCTTCTCTGGTTATCACGCAGTCTGTTCTTCTTCTCTGGTTATCACGCAGTCTGTTCTTCTTCTCTGGTTATCACGCAGTCTGTTCTTCTTCTCTGGTTATCACGCAGTCTGTTCTTCTTCTCTGGTTATCACGCAGTCTGTTCTTCTTCTCTGGTTATCACGCAGTCTGTTCTTCTTCTCTGGTTATCACGCAGTCTGTTCTTCTTCTCTGGTTATCACGCAGTCTGTTCTTCTTCTCTGGTTATCACGCAGTCTGTTCTTCTTCTCTGGTTATCACGCAGTCTGTTCTTCTTCTCTGGTTATCACGCAGTCTGTTCTTCTTCTCTGGTTATCACGCAGTCTGTTCTTCTTCTCTGGTTATCACGCAGTCTGTTCTTCTTCTCTGGTTATCACGCAGTCTGTTCTTCTTCTCTGGTTATCACGCAGTCTGTTCTTCTTCTCTCGGTTATCACGCAGTCTGTTCTTCTTCTCTGGTTATCACGCAGTCTGTTCTTCTTCTCTGGTTATCACGCAGTCTGTTCTTCTTCTCTCGGTTATCACGCAGTCTGTTCTTCTTCTCTGGTTATCACGCAGTCTGTTCTTCTTCTCTGGTTATCACGCAGTCTGTTCTTCTTCTCTGGTTATCACGCAGTCTGTTCTTCTTCTCTGGTTATCACGCAGTCTGTTCTTCTTCTCTGGTTATCACGCAGTCTGTTCTTCTTCTCTGGTTATCACGCAGTCTGTTCTTCTTCTCTGGTTATCACGCAGTCTGTTCTTCTTCTCTCGGTTATCACGCAGTCTGTTCTTCTTCTCTCGGTTATCACGCAGTCTGTTCTTCTTCTCTGGTTATCACGCAGTCTGTTCTTCTTCTCTGGTTATCACGCAGTCTGTTCTTCTTCTCTGGTTATCACGCAGTCTGTTCTTCTTCTCTGGTTATCAAGCAGTCTGTTCTTCTTCTCTCGGTTATCACGCAGTCTGTCTTCCGGTTGCCTCTTTTGAATGACGAATACACACTACCGCCACCTGCTGGTCAGGACAGTTATTGCCACTCACACATGCAGTGCGTACGTGCTTCTTGGCTGAAGTCTTTGCGGTCTGTTCCGGTGCGACACACGGCCGAGACGCAGAGACTCGAGGAGACGCCGCGGTCGGGTCCGTCTGGACGTGTTCTTTGGGGTCAGACCGGGTCTTTAGGGCACCAGGGGAATGTAAGGGGCAACGAGCAGCGGGGTGATAACAGTAACAGTGATAATGAGATAGTGACGCCTGTTTTACACGGTCCGTCAGATAAATGTGTCCCCGGGATACAGAAACCATTTAAGGGTCGACGTGTGGAACGAAACCGAGTCTCTTGTAAAAATAGGAGATTTTAGGATCGTCTTTTGAAAGATCAAAATAAAACTTCATATATATATCAAGAGGGAAATCGTGGCAGAGGTATCGGGATTCAAATCAAATGTAAACGATGATTAGCACAAACAAAAGGCGAGGAATGCCGACAGTAAACAAAGAAAGATGTTGTTTGATCCCGAGGGTTTAGACTTTCTGAAGCCACGTGAGATGACGTCTAATCCCACTCCAAACCTACCACTTATTAAACAATAAGCTCCGGTCGACTCGTCAGAAAAGTGACATAAATAACATGTAATAATGTGGTCGGGAAACCGTAGACCTTCCACCGTCCAACCAAAAAACACACAAGTGTCTGGCGTCATGGAGTCACAGAAAGTGTCCGTATCAAAACACAAGATCACATAAATATCTAAACGGTTCTTAAATTAATATATCATAAATAAGGCTGTAACTCGAGTCAGCGAAGCGGTCGTTATTGAAAAAATAAATCCCGAGTCCGACACCAAGCCCGTGGATCCTCCTCAGCAACGGTCATTATGTTGCTTAGCAACAGTGCATTATCGAGTGTTAACGACCTCTGAACTGTCCGAAGTGACCAATCAGAATCGAGTATTCAACAGAGCCGTGCAATTGAGCGGTGCAGTGATGAGTCCTAAAACCAGGAAGTGAGTCAGCATTTTACCACTTCCTGTTCCCTCGTCTCAGAGCCAATGGGATCTCTCCGTAGGGTTTAGGGAAATATCTGGAAATAAGGTCTGTGGAGATTTTCCGGCTGAACAAAACGTGCATTTATCAAACGGGTTCGTTTTCCACAAATCTTATTTTTTACAATATTCCTAAATCCTCTGGAGAAATCCGTTGCTTTTGGTCGAGGGAACAGCAGCTTGCTTCCGGGTACATAATAAAGCTCCCGGTCGTTACCTTCTCCATGGTCCTGTCCGCGGAGGCTCCTTTCCCCCCCACGAACACCCAGCTGTCCCTGAAGCCCAGAGATTTCACCGAAACGCTGCCGAGCTCCGAGATCAGCTGCCGGGCGTCGTCGCTCAACCTGGGGGACACAACACAATTTACGTAAAGATATATACCAAAGTGTAGGGCTGCACGATATATGGTGTCGTGGCGATATGCGCGATATTCACATCGCATGGACGTGCGATTCACTTTTTTTTTAAATTAAGATATTAAGTAGGCAAATTAACTCAAACACGTCATGTTACCATTATTTTGCTGCTCGCTACAAAAGGAAAACTTGCGCGGCTCTCATGTCTCAGGGGAACTTGAGTGAGGGACATGCCGGCTCTGCGTGCACGGCCAACCACACCACAACCACAATCAAACGGACCCGGTGATTGTCCTGCTGCTAACCGAGCTAGCTCAACTTGTTGCTCTGATAAACAGCTGTGGCTCAGTGGATAGTGTGCTGGACTTCGAATCAGGGGGTAGCAAGTTCGAGTCCCACTGCAGTCAGCATGTCGTTGTGTCCCTGAGACACCCCAGAGTGCTCCTGTGGGGATTCTCCTCAGTACTGAATGTAAGTCGCTTTGGATAAAAGCGTCTAACAAGTGACATGTGATGAAATGATAACTTAAGATCCAGACGTCCGTGACTAAAATCCTTCATCCAGTTAAATATAGTTAAAAAAAGACCAATTGTTTAGCATTAAAGTTGAAGAAAGGATGGTTTGCGGGGAAAACTGTATTTTCTTCAATTCCAGTATGTTTTCCATCCATCCATCTTCTCCTCTTATCCGAGGTCGGGTCTCGGGGTATCAGTTCCAGCAGAGAGCCCCAAACGTTCCTTCCCCCTCATCAACCAGCTCTGACTGGGGGGTCCCAAGACGCTCCCAGGCCAGCAGAGATATAGTCCCTCCACCTGGTCCTAGGTCTACCCCTCGGTCTCCTCCCAGCTGGACGTGCCTGGAACACCTCCCTAGGTGTTTATTTTAATGAAATGAATGAAAGAAAATATTAACGACATTAACGGCCCGTCCACACGGCAGCGTGCGTTGCTTCAACGGAGACGCTTGTGGTTCTGTCGCTTCGCTTTGCCTCCGCTGCTCGCTTTGAAAGTTGAGAAAAGTTCAACTTTTCAAGCGTCGACGGAAGCGCCAGCCAATCAAATCATACGCCAGTACAAGCGCCTGCCAATCAAATCATACGCCAGTAGAAGCGCCAGCCAATCAAATCATACACCAGTAGAAGCGCCAGCCAATCAAATCATACGCCAGTACAAGCGCCTGCCAATCAAATCATACGCCAGTAGAAGCGCCAGCCAATCAAATCATACGCCAGTAGAAGCGCCAGCCAATCAAATCATACGCCAGTAGAAGCGCCAGCCAATCAAATCCTATGCCAGTACAAGCGCCAGCCAATCAAATCATACGCCAGTAGAAGCGCCAGCCAATCAAATCATACACCAGTAGAAGCGCCAGCCAATCAAATCATACGCCAGTACAAGCGCCAGCCAATCAAATCATACGCCAGTAGAAGCGCCAGCCAATCAAATCCTACGCCAGTACAAGCGCCAGCCAATCAAATCATACGCCAGTAGAAGCGCCAGCCAATCAAATCATACGCCAGTACAAGCGCTAGCCAATCAAATCAAAACGCCAGTAGAAGCACCAGCCAATCAAATCCTACGCCAGTACAAGCGCCAGCCAATCAAATCATACGCCAGTAGAAGCGCCAGCCAATCAAATCATACGCCAGTAGAAGCGCCAGCCAATCAAATCATACGCCAGTAGAAGCGCCAGCCAATCAAATCATACGCCAGTAGAAGCGCCAGCCAATCAAATCATACGCCAGTAGAAGCGCCAGCCAATCAAATCATACGCCAGTAGAAGCGCCAGCCAATCAAATCATACGCCAGTAGAAGCACCTGCCAATCAAACCACGTGCTTGTGTGTCCGGGGCGGGAGATTAATGTGATTGGTTGTTGGTCGCAGGACAGACATGCCCACCGGCAAGCTTCAACGCGATGACGTGTGGACGTACCGTAACGATGACTTAATTATACTTTTAAAAGACACAAATAGTTAATAATCAGGAGAATAAACTCCCTAATATTACATTATTAACTCAGAAAACAGAATCTGTCAATATTTTAAATGTTAGAAAATATAATTGTTGGGCAAAAGTTTTCCTTTGTTCCCTCAGAATACCACACGCTTGGAAACGGGTCGCCTGGAGCGAGGGTCAGAGCAACGTATTACTCACTTGGTGGCGGGCTCATCGTAGGACGCCATCAGAACCACGGAGCCCTCCTCCAGGCCCTGCAGCAGCGCCACCAGAGGCTTCACATCTGAAACACACACACCTTTACATCGCCTCCATGTCCTGTCATTAGAAGAATCAGAGCTTTGGAACAGTTTGAACGAGGAGCTCAGGAAGTCCCAGCGTAACACCGTGTAATCATGACTGGATGTTTAAGATTTATTTATTGATTTTAAAATTCAACACTACGTACCACCGCTGTACATATTGAAGAAATCCGTCCTCAATATGTCTCCGGTCCGACCTGAGGGAGGAGACACTTTGACATGAGGGAGGAGACACTTTGACGTGAGGGAAGAGACACTTTGACATGAGGGAGGAGACACTTTGACGTGAGGGAGGAGACACTGTGACGTGAGGGAGGAGACACTTTGACGTGAGGGAAGAGACACTTTGACATGAGGGAGGAGACACTTTGACATGAGGGAGGAGACACTGTGACGTGAGGGAGGAGACACTTTGACGTGAGGGAAGAGACACTTTGACGTGAGGGAGGAGACACTTTGACGTGAGGGAGGAGACACTGTGACGTGAGGGAGGAGACACTTTGACGTGAGGGAGGAGACACTTTGACGTGAGGGAGGAGACACTTTGACGGAGGGAGGAGACACTTTGACGTGAGGGAGGAGACACTTTGACGTGAGGGAGGAGACACTTTGACGTGAGGGAGGAGACACTTTGACGTGAGGGAGGAGACACTTTGACGTGAGGGAGGAGACACTTTGACGTGAGGGAGGAGACACTTTGACGTGAGGGAGGAGACACTTTGACGTGAGGACGGAGACACTTTGACGTGAGGGAGGAGACACTTTGACGTGAGGACGGAGACACTTTGACGTGAGGGAGGAGACACTTTGACGTGAGGGAGGACACTTTGACGTGAGGACGGAGACACTTTGACGTGAGGGAGGAGACACTTTGACGTGAGGACGGAGACACTTTGACGTGAGGGAGGAGACACTTTGACGTGAGGGAGGACACTTTGACGTGAGGGATGAGACACTTTGACCTGAGGGAGGAGACACTTTGACGTGAGGGAGGAGACACTGCGACGTGAGGGAGGACACTTTGACGTGCGGGAGGAGACACTTTGACGTGAGGGAGGACACTTTGACGTGAGGGAGGAGACACTTTGACGTGAGGGAGGAGACACTTTCACGTGAGGGAGGAGACACTGCGACGTGAGGGAGGACACTTTGACGTGAGGGAGGAGACACTTTGACGTGCGGGAGGAGACACTTTGACGTGAGGGAGGACACTTTGACATGAGGGAGGAGACACTTTGACGTGAGGGAGGAGACACTTTGACGGAGGGGGGAGACACTTTGACGTGAGGGAGGAGACACTTCAACGTGAGGGAAGAGACACTTCGACGTGAGGGAGGAGACACTTTGACGTGAGGGAGGAGACACTTTGACGTGAGGGAGGACACTTTGACGTGAGGGAGGAGACACTTTGACGTGAGGGAGGAGACACTTTGACGTGAGGGAGGAGACACTTTGACGTGAGGACGGAGACACTTTGACGTGAGGGAGGAGACACTTTGACGTGAGGACGGAGACACTTTGACGTGAGGGAGGAGACACTTTGACGTGAGGGAGGACACTTTGACGTGAGGGATGAGACACTTTGACGTGAGGGAGGAGACACTGCGACGTGAGGGAGGACACTTTGACGTGAGGGAGGAGACACTTTGACGTGAGGGAGGAGACACTTTGACGTGAGGGAGGACACTTTGACGTGAGGGAGGAGACACTTTGACGTGAGGGAGGAGACACTTTGACGGAGGGAGGAGACACTTTGACGTGAGGGAGGAGACACTTTGACGTGAGGGAGGAGACACTTTGACGTGAGGGAGGACACTTTGACGTGAGGGAGGACACTTTGACGTGAGGGAGGAGACACTTTGACGTGAGGGAGGAGACACTTTGACGTGAGGGAGGACACTTTGACGTGAGGGAGGACACTTCGACGTGAGGGAGGAGACACTTTGAAGTGAGGGAGGAGACACTTTGACGTGAGGGAGGAGACACTTTGACGTGAGGGAGGAGACACTTTGACGTGAGGGAGGAGACACTTTGACGTGAGGGAGGACACTTTGACGTGAGGGAGGACACTTTGACGTGAGGGAGGAGACACTTTGACGTGAGGGAGGACACTTTGACGTGAGGGAGGACACTTTGACGTGAGGGAGGACACTTTGACGTGAGGGAGGAGACACTTTGACGTGAGGGAGGACACTTTGACGTGAGGGAGGAGACACTTTGACGTGAGGGAGGAGACACTTTGACGTGAGGGAGGAGACACTTTGACATGAGGACTGAGACACTGATGGACTCACCGTTTACTATAACCACGTTTATTCCCACTCCAGCGTTATTCAGGACCTGCCCCAGGACCCTGAGGACAGTTTGGGACAACGTGAGAGACACCGAGACAAAGACACCCACAGTTTGTCGTGTTGTTGAATTTATGACTCGCCAAAATAAAATACGTTTTCAAAAAGGTATTTTCAGCTGAAGGTGATAGCATAAAGTCAACAGGGTTCTTCCTCTGGGGATCATGAACAATTTAAAAAGACTTGAAAGGAAGCAGGAAGTGTTTACGGAGGACGTATTAGGATGCAACACCTACAGTTTGTCTTGGAAGCAGATCTTTGGAGCCACGACGTTGGCGGCTCCGCTCTGAAGCAGGAAGCTGAACTGATCCTGAGGACAAGATCTCTGAGGGCAGGGCCCCGCTGACAGGAAACACACAACACACCCCGTCAGAATAAAGCTCACATTCACCCCGCTGACAGGAAACACACAACACACCCCGTCAGAATAAAGCTCACATTCACCCCGCTGACAGGAAACACACAACACACCCCGTCAGAATAAAGCTCACATTCACCCCGCTGACAGGAAACACACAACACACCCCGTCAGAATAAAGCTCACATTCACCCGCTGACAGGAAACACACAACACACCCCGTCAGAATAAAGCTCACATTCACCCGCTGACAGGAAACACACAACACACCCCGTCAGAATAAAGCTCACATTCACCCCGCTGACAGGAAACACACAACACACCCCGTCAGAATAAAGCTCACATTCACCCCGCTGACAGGAAACACACAACACACCCCGTCAGAATAAAGCTCACATTCACCCGACTGACAGGAAACACACAACACACCCCGCCAGAATAAAGCTCACATTCACCAGGCTGACAGGAAACACACAACACACCCCGCCAGAATAAAGCTCACATTCACCAGGCTGACAGGAAACACACAACACACCCCGTCAGAATAAAGCTCACATTCACCAGGCTGACAGGAAACACACAACACACCCCGTCAGAATAAAGCTCACATTCACCCGCTGACAGGAAACACACAACACACCCCGCCAGAATAAAGCTCACATTCACCAGGCTGACAGGAAACACACAACACACCCCGTCAGAATAAAGCTCACATTCACCCGCTGACAGGAAACACACAACACACCCCGCCAGAATAAAGCTCACATTCACCAGGCTGACAGGAAACACACAACACACCCCGTCAGAATAAAGCTCACATTCACCAGGCTGACAGGAAACACACAACACACCCCGTCAGAATAAAGCTCACATTCACCAGGCTGACAGGAAACACACAACACACCCCGTCAGAATAAAGCTCACATTCACCCGCTGACAGGAAACACACAACACACCCCGTCAGAATAAAGCTCACATTCACCAGGCTGACAGGAAACACACAACACACCCCGTCAGAATAAAGCTCACATTCACCCGCTGACAGGAAACACACAACACACCCCGTCAGAATAAAGCTCACATTCACCAGGCTGACAGGAAACACACAACACACCCCGTCAGAATAAAGCTCACATTCACCAGGCTGACAGGAAACACACAACACACCCCGCCAGAATAAAGCTCACATTCACCCGCTGACAGGAAACACACAACACACCCCGTCAGAATAAAGCTCACATTCACCAGGCTGACAGGAAACACACAACACACCCCGCCAGAATAAAGCTCAGGCACCAGGCTGACAGGAAACACACTACACACCCCGTCAGAATAAAGCTCAGGCACCAGTAGCATCTCTCACCTCCAGGTGTCCCCTTCTTCTTGTTCTGACCTAACCCCCGAAGCAACTCCTCTGCAACACACACACACACACACACACACACACACACACACACACACACCACACACACACACACACACACACACACACACACACACCACACACACACACACACACACACACACACACCACACACACACACACACACACACACACACACACACACACACACACACACACACACACACACACACCACACACACACACACACACACACACACACACACACACACACACACACACACACACACACACACACACACACACACACACACACACACACACACGAACATTAAGAATATTATGAAATACAGAGAAAATGAAAAGTAACAGAGAGCGAACCTGTGATATCCGGCGCTGAGCTGAGGTACTGCTGCAGGGCGAGCGCGAGGAGCAGGGCGACCGGAACCAGCAGCAGGCACCACAGAAACCACCCTAACACACACACACACACACACACACACAACTGTTAGTGTTTTTACATCCCGTGTCAGCCCGTGCTGTCTGCAGGGCCCAGAGTCCAACGCGTCTAGTCCCCGTGTCGGGGGCCGCGCAGCACGACACCGGGGCGCTTTGAATAAACTAGGGTTTTTATTTACCCACAACATCCCATAATAACTCAGCCGATAAAAAAGGTCAACGGATAACACCTCAAAGGAACATAACGGTGCTAACTCAACAGACGGACCTGCTCCAATGGAAAACCAAGCAACCTATCTAGTGGCTTGATAGTCACGTGGTCCACAAAGGACACGGACAAAACCCAATCCCCCCTTTGACATGGAAGCAGGTGGTCTGTCCCAATCTGTCCCATCGGCTCCTTGCAGTACTGATGAGCCCTCAGCGCTCGGCCACGCCCTTTGCTGAACCAGGAAGTACCCTCCCCCCATGGACACGGGAACTCAAGAGACAAGGAATGTCATTAATACAAACAAATACTTGTGTATTCGCTATGCTAACATGTTTGAAGTAATGTCAGATTACAATCAAATAAAGAGTTTACCATCTAGAGCCAATGTGTGGTGGTAGTTGGCATGTTTTATTGTAGCTGCACTGAAGCAGAGCTACTGAAGACGAGGCTGCAGCGTGGCTGGTTCACCCCGTGAGGCTGTGGCCATCACCCCCTATCTGATCAGACCAGATACCCTGTGTGGCTGTGGCCATCACACCCTATCTGATCTGATCAGATACCCTGTGTGGCTGTGGCCATCACCCCCTATCTGATCTGATCAGATACCCTGTGTGGCTGTGGCCATCACCCCCTATCTGATCAGACCAGATACCCTGTGTGGCTGTGGCCATCACCCCCTATCTGATCAGACCAGATACCCTGTGTGGCTGTGGCCATCACCCCCTATCTGATCAGACCAGATACCCTGTGTGGCTGTGGCCATCACCCCCTATCTGATCTGATCAGATACCCTGTGTGGCTGTGGCCATCACCCCCTATCTGATCTGATCAGATACCCTGTGTGGCTGTGGCCATCACGCCCTATCTGATCTGATCAGATACCCTGTGTGGCTGTGGCCATCACGCCCTATCTGATCAGACCAGATACCCTGTGTGGCTGTGGCCATCACCCCCTATCTGATCTGATCAGATACCCTGTGTGGCTGTGGCCATCACGCCCTATCTGATCAGACCAGATACCCTGTGTGGCTGTGGCCATCACGCCCTATCTGATCAGACCAGATACCCTGTGTGGCTGTGGCCATCACCCCCTATCTGATCAGACCAGATACCCTGTGTGGCTGTGGCCATCACCCCCTATCTGATCAGACCAGATCTGGATTTTGGGGAGTTCAAAACCAAAAAACAGGATTAGGATCACTTTGATATCCGATCAGATCAGGAGATCCGATCCAAGCTTTAATCTGGATCAAATCGACCCAATTCCAACTAAGCTGTTGAAGGAAGTTTTTCCATTAATTAGCACTTCTTTATTAAATATTATGAATATGTCTTTATTATCAGGCTATGTTCCACAATCATTCAAAGTAGCAGTGATAAAACCGCTTCTTAAAAAGCACAACCTCGATCCAGAGGTTTTAGCCAACTCTAGACCTATTTCTAATCTTCCGTTCCTCTCAGAGATTCTTGAGAAAGCGGTCGCTAAAACAGTTTGTGTTACTTAAAAAACAATGATTTATCTGAAGACTTTTCAGTCTGGCTTTAGAACACATCATAGCACAGAGACAGCTCTGGTTAAAGTCACACAGGACATTCTGATAGCCTCAGACAAGGGACTTGTCTCTATTCTTGTTCTGCTCGATCTCAGTGCTGCATTTGATACTATCGACCATGACATCCTATTGCAAAGACTAGAGCACTTGGTTGGCATACAGGGAACTGCTTTAGGCTGGTTTAGGTCCTATCTATCTGAACGCTCTCAGTTTGTACGTGTCAACGATGAATCTTCCACGCAAACCAAAGTTAGCCATGGAGTGCCACAGGGCTCAGTGCTCGGACCTATTTTGTTCACATTATATATGCTTCCGTTAGGCAATATTATAAGGAATCATTCTGTAAACTTTCATTGTTATGCGGATGATACTCAACTATATTTATCAATCAAGCCTGATGAAATTAATCATCTAAATACAAATTCAAGACTGCCTTAAGGACTTAAAAACGTGGATGACCTTAAACTTTTTGATGTTAAACACGACCAAAACTGAAGTTATTGTACTTGGCCCGAAGAATCTACGAAACAAATTATCTAAAGATATACTAACTATGGATGGCATTAATTTGGCCTCCAGTGAGACTGTAAGGAATCTTGGTGTTATATTTGATCAGGATTGATCCTTTAACGCCCACATAAAATCAATTTCAAGGACCGCCTACTTCCATCTACGTAACATTGCAGAAATCAGGCATATCTTGCCTCAAAGCGATGCAGAGAAACTAGTCCATGCATTTGTTACTTCTAGGCTGGATTATTGTAACTCTTTACTATCAGGGAGTACCAAGAAGTCAGTCAAGTCGCTTCAGCTGATTCAAAATGCTGCGGCTCGTGTACTAACCAGAGTTAGGAAAAGGGACCACATTACTCCTGTTCTGGCTGCCTTACACTGGCTCCCTATAGAACACAGGATAGAATTTCAAATTCTTCTTCTCGCCTACAAAGCCCTTAATGGGCAGGCGCCATCTCACCTTAAAGAACTCATTATACCCTACTGGCCTACTAGGGCATTGCGTTCCAAGAATGCAGGGTTGTTGGTTGTTCCTAGAGTCTCTAAAAGTACAATGGGAGCCAGAGCCTTTTCTTATCAAGCTCCACATTTGTGGAATCAGCTTCCAGTTTGTGTTCGGGCGGCAGACACCCTATCCGTGTTTAAGAGTGCGCTGAAGACCTTCCTTTGTGATAAAGCTTATAGTTAGGGCTGATTAGATTCAGCCCCTAGTTTTACTGATATATGGGATTTCAAAGTCTGATCTGATTAAAAGCTTTGAACTCCGGGCCTGGAGATGCAGCAGGGATCAGATCCTGTTGGCTTCATGCCACTCTTTGTCCTGTGCTCCGAGCCTCGCCCTGCGCACACGGAGCTGGAGCATCGTCACGGTGACGTCACGGCTCTCACCAGGTGAAGAGACTCGACACGGATTCATTCACAATAATCACTTCCATGGAGAGCATGAAGGAAGGAGCCGTGGCGTCATATTTATTCCAACATGGAATTAAAAAAAAAGGCTATATTGATATTTATTTATGTTTGTCCGGTTCATTAATCACGTTTAACTCTTCTAACCCAAAAGCGCCAAACACACTTTCATATGAATTTAAATATGAAAGAAAGGATTGAACTGAAAAACCAGGTGAGTCAAAGGGTGCGTTCACACCTGCCTTGTACAGTCCGGTTGAATCGAGCCCTGGTGCGTTTAGCCGCTTGGTGCGGTTCGTTTGGGTCGGTGTGAACGCAGTCCTCTGAAGTGAACTAAGCAACCGGACTCTGGTCCGCTGAAACAGGTGGTATCGGAGCGCTTGCTAGCGAACTCTGGAGCAGTGCATCGCTGGTGTGAACGCAGTCCGCACCAAAACGCAGTCCGCACCAAAACATAGGAAGCGCAGTATTTACGTGTCACAAGAACGCGGATATCTCGCAGAACGACTCTCATGAGCAGGAGAAGAACACCGACAGCTGATCAGGAGCCCGACGCGAGGCGGAGGGATCTAGATCGGCATGAAGGTGTTCTTTATCCCCATAATGACCGCGCTGCTGCACATCATCCCGCTTATCACACACGGCCACATTCCCAACAAAGTAACGACATGACTCCCGATATTAATTGAAATGCTTTTGTGGATTTAGAAAATTATTTTATTGATTTAAAAAATAGTTGTATTTAAATGTACGTGCATCCGCTAAGAAAAATAGTCCGTTGTTACCGTTTGAACTAACGTAGCAACGGCAGGAACTGCTTCCATAGCGCTTTTGAGGAGCTTTTTGATTACAGATTTGAAAACATCGTTGCTTGCTTTAAAAGTAGCACGAGTCATGATGTCAGACCTTGGGAAGTATCTAGATACCCCTGCCCTGATGCCAAAGGAACTGCACACTGAATATGTGTCGCCGTCTGACCTGTGTCTGGACCGCTGCGTAGAAAGGAGGGTTTCTGCCCGTTACTTCTCCGCTGTGCTCTTGTCGCTCTTGTCTCGTTAGTTTCAGCCAAACTGTACACAGTTAAATCGACCGGACTTCTTTGTGCAGATGATCCTTAACAACGGTCAATACATCCTTGACAGCGGTCTGTCTGTTCTGGATTAAAAACGTGTCACGTGTTTTGAATTGACCAATCAGAATCGAGTATTCAACAAAGCCATGTAATAATGTTCTTTAACGGACGTTGTCTGACTATATAATCACATGTCTGTTGATCTCCAGACTAACAGCAGCGTGAGAACAACCTGCCGAAAGTGCCGATGCTCCATGGCGGAGGCTCCGCTAGAAATGCCGGGATTTGCGTTTGTACCCCCTTAATGTCTGACCAATGGTTGAACAGCATTTCCGTGCACATGACTTGTGTTTAAAGTTTATAGTCCCTTTGAGTTTTTGCAGTGTGAACGCAAACCGAACCTTCTGAAGAATGAAACCATGCAACAAACTGTGGTCTGGAGCACCAGAGAGCGGACTATTAGGTGTGAACAGTGTCTGAGGAACTCACCTGGAACCAAGGAGGAATCTCACACACACAGACACACGCACAGACACACACACACGCACGCAGCACGCACGCACAGACACACACACACGCACGCACAGACCACACGCACTTACTTGGTTGTCTTGCCATTTTAGTTTTTCCTGTAAAAGAAAATAAATAGATTTTTAAGATAAATTGACACTTTTGTGTGTGTGTGTTGCATGTCTTGTGTGTGTGTCTGCATGTCTCTGTGTGTGTGTCTGCATGTCTGTGTGTGTGTTGTGTCTGTGTATCTGTCACCTGATCATTGCTTGAATCCTGTTACTTGTGTGTGTATTCGTATTTAATTTGACTGGTATTGTCTTTGTGTAATATCTGTGTTTCTATTCTGTTGCTGCCATCACACGTGAGTTTACATGTTGTTGTTGTTTACACCTCGGTCATCAACATGTTTACTTTAACGCACACGTCTGCTCTAAAGCCATCTTCAAACAAAGACTGTAACAGAGGAATACAAACACACATTATTTAGAGAAGCAGTTTGAAAAGTACCTGAAGCTGCTCCTAAAGTATGAAGTGCTTCCTGTCAGTGGATGGCAGCTCCTCTCTCACACACACACACACACACCTGGGGAGTATAGGAGAATAAGGTGTGTGTGAGGCGTTCACATACCTCAGGAGAAACAGGTCTGTCCTGCTGAGCCTGTGCTGACAGCCAATCAGCTGCAGGGAGGGGCGGGGCTAGAGAGGGAGGTGGGAGGGGCTACAAAGGGAGGTGACCTCAGGAGAGGAAGCGTTAACTAAAATAAAGACTTTTTTGTAGTTTTAATTGACACACACACACACACACACACACACGGGGAGTATAGGAGAATAAGGTGTGTGTGAGGCGTTCACATACCTCAGGAGAAACAGGTCTGTCCTGCTGAGCCTGTGCTGACAGCCAATCAGCTGCAGGGAGGGGCGGGGCTAGAGAGGGAGGTGGGAGGGGCTACAAAGGGAGGTGACCTCAGGAGAGGAAGCGTTACACTAAAACATAAAGACTTTTTTGTAGTTTGAATTGTCTCACACACACACACACACACACACACACACACACACCTCTCCTCGAGCCCTGTCTCCTTCAGAAGTATTTAAATACTCATTTACCAGCTGACATCAATAATTAAATGATAAATTTCATATTTTGTCAGGATACGGACAGATGACAGATGTGTTCAAGATGACTTCTATATTTACTTTGATTCATTCACAGGGCGGTGTCATGAGACGATAACAGGCTGCAGATGAGGACACACACACACACACACACATTTATCCTCCGTTTCTTCATACATGTACCCTTTAATTGAGTGCGACCCCCCCCCACACAACGCACACCAAGCAGACGAGTTAAAGTGATAATGAAACTTTTTAATCTCATTTCAGTTCGTACAAATTGCGCGAGAGACAAACCAACAACTGATTCAGTCTTGAGTCTCTGGAGGAAACAGGAAGTGGAAGCCGATGCAGAATATTCTCCGTCGATATTTATCGTCCTGACGCTTCGCTCTCGTTCCGTCCAGCATCAACGCTTGGATAGAAATGATTAAAAAAAATGTAAACCAATAGGAAACTCTTACGATGGGACGCCCGAATCAATCCAGAGGTCAGTTTCATATTCATCGAGGCTCCAACGTGGCTTTACACGAGCGAGGGTCTAATCAACGGGGGAGCTGCACAGTTATAATGAGGGGTAAAACAATGTGTGTGTTGTTGAACTGAAGAGACACCACACGAACGATCCACATCAAAATATGTTTCAGTGCGGAGCTATAATCTATTTATAACCTGAGAATATTCTTTTTGATCTTGTAGATTTACCAGAAAACAAAACGACTTAAATCTGGTAAATGTACAGCTGCTGCATTTGTAAATGTAATCAAAGAAAATGATAATTTAAATCTTGTCCACGAACCTCCTGCTGACTCGCCTTCATTTCTCCCTGAATGGCTTTTCAGTGACGTCGCTAACGAAAAGCCTCAAAACTACAACTGCTACCTCAGAGGGAAGGCAGCAGGAAGGATGACGAGCATCTGAAAGTGTGCAGCTCTCCCGTTCAGATCTACGTCTGCTGTGTTACGTTAGAAATGTCGAGTAGGGTCTCCAGATCATAGAAACTGCTGGATTTTATACAATCAGCACAAGTTGCGTTAATTAGTAAGCATATGGAGACGATGGCGAAAAGATGGCGTGGCCGATTTGGCTTTTTTAGGAGGTCATTGAATCAATGTGGGATATTTTTAGGATCACTATTAGCAGCTTTGAGTGGCCTGAACCTTCAAACCAAAATACGTCAAAATCTGCTTCAAAAGTACAAATATGGCACTTTTGGGTTAAAATAGCTATTTTTGATCCTGAAAATGTCAGAAATGGACTAAAAACTGTCCAAATCTGCCAAGCCATTGTTTAACTATTGTCTGCATATGCTAATTAATGCTAATTGTGTAAAAGTGTCAACATATACTGCAGGGACGCTCGACAACTCCTTCGCTCCACGTCTTCAGCGGACTTGAATATTTGTAATTCGTCGCTCTACTACGTTCCCTCGAGATGTCCTCTTTTCCTGGGGCTCGTCGCTATGTCCAGAGAGCTCGTCGCTATGTCCAGAGAGCTCGTGGCTATGTCCAGAGAGCTCGTCGTTATGTCCAGAGAGCTCGTGGTTATGTCCCGAGAGCTCGTGGTTATGTCCAGAGAGCTCGTCGCTATGTCCCGAGAGCTCGTCGCTATGTCCCGAGAGCTCGTGGTTATGTCCCGAGAGCTCGTGGTTATGTCCCGAGAGCTCGTGGTTATGTCCAGAGAGCTCGTGGTTATGTCCAGAGAGCTCGTGGTTATGTCCAGAGAGCTCGTGGTTATGTCCCAAGAGCTCGTGGTTATGTCCCAGAGAGCTCGTCGCTATGTCCCGAGAGCTCGTCGCTATGTCCCGAGAGCTCGTGGTTATGTCCCGAGAGCTCGTGGTTATGTCCCGAGAGCTCGTGGTTATGTCCAGAGAGCTCGTGGTTATGTCCAGAGAGCTCGTCGCTATGTCCAGAGAGCTCGTGGTTATGTCCCGAGAGCTCGTGGTTATGTCCAGAGAGCTCGTGGTTATGTCCAGAGAGCTCGTCGCTATGTCCAGAGAGCTCGTGGTTATGTCCAGAGAGCTCGTCGCTATGTCCAGAGAGCTCGTGGTTATGTCCAGAGAGCTCGTGGTTATGTCCAGAGAGCTCGTGGTTATGTCCCAGAGAGCTCGTGGTTATGTCCCGAGAGCTCGTGGTTATGTCCAGAGAGCTCGTGGTTATGTCCCAGAGAGCTCGTGGTTATGTCCAGAGAGCTCGTGGTTATGTCCAGAGAGCTCGTCGCTATGTCCCGAGAGCTCGTGGTTATGTCCAGAGAGCTCGTCGCTATGTCCCGAGAGCTCGTGGTTATGTCCAGAGAGCTCGTCGCTATGTCCAGAGAGCTCGTGGTTATGTCCAGAGAGCTCGTCGCTATGTCCCGAGAGCTCGTGGTTATGTCCAGAGAGCTCGTGGTTATGTCCAGAGAGCTCGTGGTTATGTCCCGAGAGCTCGTGGTTATGTCCAGAGAGCTCGTGGTTATGTCCCGAGAGCTCGTGGTTATGTCCCGAGAGCTCGTGGTTATGTCTCTTGGTTATGTCCCGAGAGCTCGTGGTTATGTCCAGAGAGCTCGTCGCTATGTCCAGAGAGCTCGTGGTTATGTGCCGAGAGCTCGTGGTTATGTCCCGAGAGCTCGTGGTTATGTCCAGAGAGCTCGTGGTTATGTCCCGAGAGCTCGTGGTTATGTCTCTTGGTTATGTCCCGAGAGCTCGTGGTTATGTCCAGAGAGCTCGTCGCTATGTCCAGAGAGCTCGTGGTTATGTCCAGAGAGCTCGTGGTTATGTCCCGAGAGCTCGTGGTTATGTCCAGAGAGCTCGTCGCTATGTCCCGAGAGCTTGTGGTTATGTCCAGAGAGCTCGTCGCTATGTCCCGAGAGCTCGTGGTTATGTCCAGAGAGCTCGTCGCTATGTCCCGAGAGCTCGTGGTTATGTCCCGAGAGCTCGTGGTTATGTCCAGAGAGCTCGTGGTTATGTCCAGAGAGCTCATGGTTATGTCCCCGTCGCTCTTTGCTCTACATGCTCCAGAGCTACCCTCGAGTCATCGGTGGAGCTCGTCCCTCTACATCCTGCAGCTTAATGTCCCAGAGCTCGCTGCTTCGTCCCAGTCGATCTCCACTGTAGGACCAAACGGCTATTTGCTCTACATGCCCCGAGCGTGCTCTTTATGTCTCTTTCTGCTCTACTTGAGGGCGTTGAGGTGTCCTGAATGCACCACAGAGTTCATCTCTTTACGTCCTTTTTAAACCGGGCTTCTTTGTGTCCTCATTATGTCTCTTTACACCGGGCTTCTTTGTGTCCTCATTATGTCTCTTTACACCGGGCCTGTTTATGTCTTTACGTCTCTTTGCGCTCTACATGAGGGCGTTGAGGTGTCCTGAATGCCCCACAGAGTTCATCATCAGCGCCCTCTGATCCAGCGCCTCTCTCTCTCGCCCGAGCGTCTCCCTCTCTCTCTCCAGCCACAGTCTCTCCGTCTGCACCGTCGCTCTCTCTCTCTCCACGGTCGCTCTCTCTCTCTCCACCGTCGCTCGCTCTCTCTCCACCATCTCCCTCTCTCTCTCCAGCGCCTCCCTCTCTCTCTCCACCATCTCCCACTCTCTCTCCAGGCCTCCCAGCTGAGCCTCGTTCGCCCCATCGTCGCCCCCATCGTCGCCTCCATCGTCGCCTCCATCGTCACCTCCATCGTCACCTCCATCGTCACCTCCATCGTCGCCTCCATCGTCACCTCCATCGTCGCCTCCATCGCCGCCACCAAACGCCTCATCTACGAAGTCTGTGGAGGATTGAGGAAGAGGAAGGGGAGGAAGAGGAAGAGGAAGGGGAGGAAGGGAGGAGCGAGGGCGATGTTTGGGGGAGGGATGGTCGTCGTCGTCATGGGTTACGGGGGTGAGGAGGGGGGCGCTGCTCGTCAGACGGCCCTCCATGGCGTCGTTCATCAACTGGAACCACGGCCAGGAGGAGGCGCTGTCCGACATGTTTTCCATCCCAACAGGAGGGTACTTTAGGTCCTGGAGGAGAGGGAGGAAGGGGAGGAGAGGAGGAAGGAGGAGGAGAGGAGAGGGAGGAGGAGAGGAGAGGGAGGAAGGGGAGGTTAGGAAAAGAGGTGGACCAAACTCCAAACTACTTTACAGTTGTTGTTGTTGTTGTTGTTGTGAACACACCTTATATCTCCTCTTCAGATTGTCCCATTTCTTGGCCATCTGATAGGTCGAGACTTTCCCCTGCAACCCGATCTCCCTGATGATCGCCCTGAACACACACATTCAGACAGGTGAACACACACATTCGGACAGGTGAACACACACATTCGAACAGGTGAACACACACATTCGGACAGGTGAACACACACATTCGGACAGGTGAACACACATTCGGACAGGTGAACACACATTCAGACAGGTGAACACACACATTCAGACAGATGAACACACATTCGGACAGATGAACACACACATTCGAACAGGTGAACACACACATTCGGACAGGTGAACACACATTCGGACAGGTGAACACACACATTCAGACAGATGAACACACATTCGGACAGATGAACACACACATTCGGACAGGTGAACACACATTCAGACAGGTGAACACACACATTCGGACAGGTGAACACACACACATTCGGACAGGTGAACACACACATTCGGACAGGTGAACACACACATTCGGACAGGTGAACACACACATTCGGACAGGTGAACACACATTCGGACAGGTGAACACACACATTCGGACAGGTGAACACACATTCGGACAGGTGAACACACATTCGGACAGGTGAACACACATTCGGACAGGTGAACACACATTCGGACAGGTGAACACACATTCGGACAGGTGAACACACACATTCGGACAGGTGAACACACACATTCGAACAGGTGAACACACACATTCGGACAGGTGAACACACATTCGGACAGGTGAACACACATTCAGACAGGTGAACACACACATTCAGACAGATGAACACACATTCGGACAGATGAACACACACATTCGAACAGGTGAACACACACATTCGGACAGGTGAACACACATTCAGACAGGTGAACACACACATTCAGACAGATGAACACACATTCGGACAGATGAACACACACATTCGGACAGGTGAACACACATTCAGACAGGTGAACACACACATTCGGACAGGTGAACACACACATTCGGACAGGTGAACACACACATTCGGACAGGTGAACACACACATTCGGACAGGTGAACACACACATTCGGACAGGTGAACACACACATTCGGACAGGTGAACACACATTCGGACAGGTGAACACACACATTCGGACAGGTGAACACACATTCGGACAGGTGAACACACATTCGGACAGGTGAACACACATTCGGACAGGTGAACACACATTCGGACAGGTGAACACACATTCGGACAGGTGAACACACACATTCGGACAGGTGAACACACACATTCGGACAGGTGAACACACACATTCGGACAGGTGAACACACACATTCGGACAGGTGAACACACATTCGGACAGGTGAACACACATTCGGACAGGTGAACACACACATTCGGACAGGTGAACACACACATTCGGACAGGTGAACACACACATTCGGACAGGTGAACACACATTCGGACAGGTGAACACACATTCGGACAGGTGAACACACACATTCGGACAGGTGAACACACACATTCGGACAGGTGAACACACACATTCGGACAGGTGAACACACACATTCGGACAGGTGAACACACACATTCGGACAGGTGAACACACACATTCCATCACAGCTGCCTCTTACTTCCATGCAGCTTTAGCAGCGTTCCTCCTGCCGGTGAACAGCGCCTCGTTAGCGGCTCTCAGTCGGATCATCTTCCTCGTGTCCTGGTCCGTCACTGAGGGGAACACGCATCTCATTATTAAAACACCAATATCAACTATCTATTTTCTATTACTAATTTAAACTAAGGGAATAATCACATACGTTCATTTACATCTTTAATCTCTGGGTCTTCTCTGACGGCGTGGAGCACGTCATTTTACCTTTTTCTCAGAACTTGGCTTTTTTCCATCGTCTCTTACTTTTATAGGAGTTCTCTGAAGGCGTGGAGCACTCCTCTCCGCTGGCATCGATGTACGTCACGTTCCCGTCGGCCTCGGCGGCGTCGCCCCCCCCCCATGGACTCCAGCTCGGACACGCTGCCCCTCCCCTCCAGCAGGCACTCCCTCTCGGGGGGGGGAGGAGGGGGAGGAAGGGGGGAGGAAACAAAGATGGCGTCCTCCTCGCTGCTCCACACCGGCGTCACCCGGGCAGCCTTCCCTGCCAGACGGCCCTCCAGAGCGTCACCCATCAGGGAGAACCAGGGCCAGGAGGCGGGGGGAGTCTGGCCCTCCATGCCCCGCGGAGGGAACTTCAGGTCCTAAGCACACAGATGAACACTTTAGCCGCGTTCACACCAAGTACTTTGCCGTACTTAGCTCCCCGTACTTAGCTCCCAGCACTTAGCTCCCAACACTAAGCTCCCAGCACTAAGCTCCCAGCACTTAGCTCCCAGCACTAAGCTCCCAGCACTTAGCTCCCAGCACTTAGCTCCCAGCACTAAGCTCCCAGCACTTAGCTCCCAGCACTTAGCTCCCAGCACTTAGCTCCCAGCACTTAGCTCCCAGCACTTAGCTCCCAGCACTTAGCTCCCAGCACTAAGCTCCCAGCACTTAGCTCCCAGCACTTAGCTCCCAGCACTTAGCTCCCAGCACTTAGCTCCCAGCACTAAGCTCCCAGCACTTAGCTCCCAGCACTTAGCTCCCAGCACTTAGCTCCCAGCACTAAGCTCCCAGCACTAAGCTCCCAGCACTTAGCTCCCCTATGGATCTAAGAGCCGATCGCGTTCACACTGGAATAAGTTCTCTGAGGGAAGATTACGCAAAACAGCCGCTGACGTCACTTCTTCTTCTTCTTCTGGTTTACTGGCAGGCCGCAAACAACTTCACGGCGTATACTGCCACCCGAAGTCACCGGCCGGAAGTCCCCGGAGTTGGGGACTGGCTTGTGGCTACTGAAGCCTTCCGAGTAAATGGCCAGAACGCCGACACCTAATGCGAGGATAATAAAATGGCGGCTCTACAAAACATTTCAGAGTTTTACGGGGCGTCCAGCCAATCAGAACTGGGGCACTTTTCAGGGTACTAACGGAACTAAAGGGGGAAAGTACGGGGTAAAGTACTCCGGTGTGAACGCGCCTATTTAATCTAAAATAACTTTTCACATGTTTCTCAAATGTCTGCTTTGATCTCTGAATTTGAATTTTTTTACCTTTTTCTAAGAATTTCCATTTTTGAGACAGGATGAGGCGCTCACCTTGAATTTGGTCTTCAGGTTGTCCCACTTCTTGGCCACCTGATCCGGAGTGATCTTCCCCGTCAGACCCATCTCCTTCACGATGCCCCTGAGCACAGAGAGGAACCGTGAGAGTGAGAGGAACCGTGAGAGGAACAGTGAGAGGAACAGAGAGAGGAACAGTGAGAGGAACAGAGAGAGGAACAGTGAGAGGAACAGTGAGAGGAACCGAGAGAGGAACAGTGAGAGGAACCGTGAGAGGAACAGAGAGAGGAACAGTGAGAGGAACCGTGAGAGGAACAGTGAGAGGAACAGTGAGAGGAACAGTGAGAGGAACCGTGAGAGGAACAGTGAGAGGAACAGAGAGAGGAACAGTGAGAGGAACAGTGAGAGGAACCGAGAGAGGAACAGTGAGAGGAACCGTGAGAGGAACAGTGAGAGGAACAGTGAGAGGAACCGTGAGAGGAACCGTGAGAGGAACAGTGAGAGGAACAGAGAGAGGAACAGAGAGAGGAACAGTGAGAGGAACAGAGAGAGGAACAGAGAGAGGAACAGTGAGAGGAACAGTGAGAGGAACAGAGAGAGGAACAGAGAGAGGAACAGAGAGAGGAACAGAGAGAGGAACAGTGAGAGGAACAGTGAGAGGAACAGAGAGAGGAACCGTGAGAGGAACAGTGAGAGGAACAGAGAGAGGAACAGAGAGAGGAACAGTGAGAGGAACAGTGAGAGGAACAGAGAGGAACAGAGAGAGGAACAGAGAGAGGAACAGAGAGAGGAACAGTGAGAGGAACAGTGAGAGGAACAGAGAGAGGAACCGTGAGAGGAACTGTGTGAGGAACTGTGAGAGGAACAGAGAGAGGAACCGTGAGAGGAACAGAGAGAGGAACAGAGAGAGGAACAGTGAGAGGAACAGTGAGAGGAACAGAGAGAGGAACAGAGAGAGGAACAGTGAGAGGAACAGAGAGAGGAACAGTGAGAGGAACAGAGAGAGGAACAGTGAGAGGAACAGAGAGAGGAACAGTGAGAGGAACAGTGAGAGGAACAGAGAGAGGAACCGTGAGAGGAACAGTGAGAGGAACAGTGAGAGGAACAGAGAGAGGAACAGTGAGAGGAACAGAGAGAGGAACAGAGAGAGGAACAGAGAGAGGAACCGAGAGAGGAACAGTGAGAGGAACAGTGAGAGGAACAGAGAGAGGAACAGTGAGAGGAACAGTGAGAGGAACAGAGAGAGGAACCGTGAGAGGAACAGTGAGAGGAACTGTGAGAGGAACAGTGAGAGGAACCGTGAGAGGAACCGTGAGAGGAACCGTGAGAGGAACAGTGAGAGGAACTGTGAGAGGAACAGTGAGAGGAACAGAGAGAGGAACAGTGAGAGGAACAGTGAGAGGAACAGAGAGAGGAACAGAGAGAGGAACCGTGAGAGGAACAGTGAGAGGAACCGCGAGAGGAACAGAGAGAGGAACAGTGAGAGGAACAGAGAGAGGAACAGAGAGAGGAACAGAGAGAGGAACAGAGAGAGGAACAGAGAGAGGAACAGAGAGAGGAACAGAGAGAGGAACAGAGAGAGGAACAGTGAGAGGAACAGAGAGAGGAACAGAGAGAGGAACAGAGAGAGGAACAGAGAGAGGAACTGAGAGAGGAACAGTGAGAGGAACAGTGAGAGGAACAGAGAGAGGAACAGAGAGAGGAACAGAGAGAGGAACAGAGAGAGGAACAGAGAGAGGAACAGAGAGAGGAACCGAGAGAGGAACAGTGAGAGGAACAGAGAGAGGAACAGCGAGAGGAACAGAGAGAGGAACAGAGAGAGGAACAGAGAGAGGAACAGAGAGAGGAACAGAGAGAGGAACAGAGAGAGGAACAGAGAGAGGAACCGAGAGAGGAACCGCGAGAGGAACAGTGAGAGGAACCGCGAGAGGAACAGTGAGAGGAACCGAGAGAGGAACCTCGAGAGGAACCGAGAGAGGAACAGCAAGAGGAACCTTGAGAGGAACCTTGAGAGGAACCTTGAGAGGAACCTTGAGAGGAACCTTGAGAGGAACCTTGAGAGGAAGTCTCACCTCCATGCGGGCTTGGCCGTGTTCCTCCTGCCGGTGAACAGGGACTCGTTTGAAGACCGCAGCTCAATCAGCCTCCGGATGTCTTCTTCTGTCACTGAAATGAAGGTAGGAGAACTCGGATGAGCTGCAGGTAAACATCTCTGAACCTGCGCCAGGGCCCAGTTCCAAACCACACCCTGCCCACTGGCTCAGCTGAACGAGGCTCCTGCTGTCAGGCGGAGGATGTAAAACCAGCACAAAGCTTTGGGACACTCCTTCCTCTCCGGCAGAAACCGGACGTGCCGTGACAACGCTTTCAAATCAGCGTCTCTTGGACACACGTTCTACATCACTAACTCAAATACTAATCTGTAATTCTGTTTCTTTTTTGTAAATAAACTCTATAATTAAAATGCACACATTTACCGTTCTCTCGACTGAACACGATCCTAACGGCCCGTCCACACAGCGGCTTTTCAAACATCTTGAAAGTCTTGGAGCTGGGCGTGTCTGACAGCTTGGGGATTGAATGTTCGCCCCCGACATACAAAGCAAAAAACCCCGGGGATTTTATGCGAGCAATATATATATATATATAAACTCCCCAAACAGGCGAAACCCTCCCAGTTCCCCCCCTGCCTCTGCCCCCTCCCTCCATGCCGGTTCCTCCGGTTTGGATCCCGGTAATAGTTCTGGTCGTAAAGAACCGGGTGATTTGCTCCCGTGACACTTCCACACTTCTTACACTTGTATGTGAACTCGGCCATCCTCTGCAGGTCTCCCAGCGCCGTGGACCCGCTCTTGTCGTCCTGCTCCACCAGCAGGTCCATCTCCGACTCGGTGAGGAACTCGGCCATGCCGCCCGCGGCTCCTCCGCGCTCGTTTCCTCGGCACGGGCGACAGCGGCTCCATGTCTTCGTCCTCGTCCTCCACGATGGGCGTGAGGACGGGCGCGGTGCCCGTGAAGCGGCCCTCCATGGCGTCGTTCATGCGGTAGAACCAGGGCCAGGAGGAGGGGTTGGTGTCCACGCCGCGGGCGGGGAACTTCAGCTCCTGGTGGAGACACGGAGCAGCCGTTACCATACACTCACTGCCTCCTCTCTCTGAGCTGCCGTTACCATACACTCACTGCCACGTCTATTCTCTCTGAGCTGCCGTTACCATACACTCACTGCCTCCTCTCTCTGAGCTGCCGTTACCATACACTCACTGCCTCCTCTCTCTGAGCTGCCGTTACCATACACTCACTGCCTCCTCTCTCTGAGCTGCCGTTACCATACACTCACTGCCACGTCATTCTCTCTGAGCTGCCGTTACCATACACTCACTGCCTCCTCTCTCTGAGCTGCCGTTACCATACACTCACTGCCTCCTCTCTCTGAGCTGCCGTTACCATACACTCACTGCCTCCTCTCTCTGAGCTGCCGTTACCATACACTCACTGCCACGTCTACTCTCTCTGAGCTGCCGTTACCATACACTCACTGCCTCACTCTCTCTGAGCTGCCGTTACCATACACTCACTGCCTCCTCTCTGAGCTGCCGTTACCATACACTCACTGCCTCCTCTCTCTGAGCTGCCGTTACCATACACTCACTGCCTCCTCTCTCTGAGCTGCCGTTACCATACACTCACTGCCTCCTCTCTCTGAGCTGCCGTTACCATACACTCACTGCCTCCTCTCTCTGAGCTGCCGTTACCATACACTCACTGCCTCCTCTCTCTGAGCTGCCGTTACCATACACTCACTGCCTCCTCTCTCTGAGCTGCCGTTACCATACACTCACTGCCTCCTCTCTCTGAGCTGCCGTTACCATACACTCACTGCCTCCTCTCTCTGAGCTGCCGTTACCATACACTCACTGCCTCCTCTCTCTGAGCTGCCGTTACCATACACTCACTGCCTCCTCTCTCTGAGCTGCCGTTACCATACACTCACTGCCTCCTCTCTCTGAGCTGCCGTTACCATACACTCACTGCCTCCTCTCTCTGAGCTGCCGTTACCATACACTCACTGCCTCCTCTCTCTGAGCTGCCGTTACCATACACTCACTGCCTCCTCTCTCTGAGCTGCCGTTACCATACACTCACTGCCTCCTCTCTCTGAGCTGCCGTTACCATACACTCACTGCCTCCTCTCTCTGAGCTGCCGTTACCATACACTCACTGCCTCCTCTCTCTGAGCTGCCGTTACCATACACTCACTGCCTCCTCTCTCTGAGCTGCCGTTACCATACACTCACTGCCTCCTCTCTCTGAGCTGCCGTTACCATACACTCACTGCCTCCTCTCTCTGAGCTGCCGTTACCATACACTCACTGCCTCCTCTCTCTGAGCTGCCGTTACCATACACTCACTGCCTCCTCTCTCTGAGCTGCCGTTACCATACACTCACTGCCTCCTCTCTCTGAGCTGCCGTTACCATACACTCACTGCCTCCTCTCTCTGAGCTGCCGTTACCATACACTCACTGCCTCCTCTCTGAGCTGCCGTTACCATACACTCACTGCCTCCTCTCTGAGCTGCCGTTACCATACACTCACTGCCTCCTCTCTGAGCTGCCGTTACCATACACTCACTGCCTCCTCTCTCTGAGCTGCCGTTACCATACACTCACTGCCTCCTCTCTCTGAGCTGCCGTTACCATACACTCACTGCCTCCTCTCTCTGAGCTGCCGTTACCATACACTCACTGCCTCCTCTCTCTGAGCTGCCGTTACCATACACTCACTGCCTCCTCTCTCTGAGCTGCCGTTACCATACACTCACTGCCTCCTCTCTCTGAGCTGCCGTTACCATACACTCACTGCCTCCTCTCTCTGAGCTGCCGTTACCATACACTCACTGCCTCCTCTCTCTGAGCTGCCGTTACCATACACTCACTGCCTCCTCTCTCTGAGCTGCCGTTACCATACACTCACTGCCTCCTCTCTCTGAGCTGCCGTTACCATACACTCACTGCCTCCTCTCTCTGAGCTGCCGTTACCATACACTCACTGCCTCCTCTCTCTGAGCTGCCGTTACCATACACTCACTGCCTCCTCTCTCTGAGCTGCCGTTACCATACACTCACTGCCTCCTCTCTCTGAGCTGCCGTTACCATACACTCACTGCCTCCTCTCTCTGAGCTGCCGTTACCATACACTCACTGCCTCCTCTCTCTGAGCTGCCGTTACCATACACTCACTGCCTCCTCTCTCTGAGCTGCCGTTACCATACACTCACTGCCTCCTCTCTCTGAGCTGCCGTTACCATACACTCACTGCCTCCTCTCTCTGAGCTGCCGTTACCATACACTCACTGCCTCCTCTCTCTGAGCTGCCGTTACCATACACTCACTGCCTCCTCTCTCTGAGCTGCCGTTACCATACACTCACTGCCTCCTCTCTCTGAGCTGCCGTTACCATACACTCACTGCCTCCTCTCTCTGAGCTGCCGTTACCATACACTCACTGCCTCCTCTCTCTGAGCTGCCGTTACCATACACTCACTGCCTCCTCTCTCTGAGCTGCCGTTACCATACACTCACTGCCTCCTCTCTCTGAGCTGCCGTTACCATACACTCACTGCCTCCTCTCTCTGAGCTGCCGTTACCATACACTCACTGCCTCCTCTCTCTGAGCTGCCGTTACCATACACTCACTGCCTCCTCTCTGAGCTGCCGTTACCATACACTCACTGCCTCCTCTCTGAGCTGCCGTTACCATACACTCACTGCCTCCTCTCTCTGAGCTGCCGTTACCATACACTCACTGCCTCCTCTCTCTGAGCTGCCGTTACCATACACTCACTGCCTCCTCTCTCTGAGCTGCCGTTACCATACACTCACTGCCTCCTCTCTCTGAGCTGCCGTTACCATACACTCCCTGCCTCCTCTCTGAGCTGCCGTTACCATACACTCACTGCCTCCTCTCTCTGAGCTGCCGTTACCATACACTCACTGCCTCCTCTCTGAGCTGCCGTTACCATACACTCCCTGCCTCCTCTCTCTGAGCTGCCGTTACCATACACTCACTGCCTCCTCTCTGAGCTGCCGTTACCATACACTCACTGCCTCCTCTCTCTGAGCTGCCGTTACCATACACTCACTGCCTCCTCTCTCTGAGCTGCCGTTACCATACACTCACTGCCTCCTCTCTCTGAGCTGCCGTTACCATACACTCACTGCCTCCTCTCTCTGAGCTGCCGTTACCATACACTCACTGCCTCCTCTCTCTGAGCTGCCGTTACCATACACTCACTGCCTCCTCTCTCTGAGCTGCCGTTACCATACACTCACTGCCTCCTCTCTCTGAGCTGCCGTTACCATACACTCACTGCCTCCTCTCTCTGAGCTGCCGTTACCATACACTCACTGCCTCCTCTCTCTGAGCTGCCGTTACCATACACTCACTGCCTCCTCTCTCTGAGCTGCCGTTACCATACACTCACTGCCTCCTCTCTCTGAGCTGCCGTTACCATACACTCACTGCCACGCCTATGTGTCTACGGAGCCGATCACGTGATTTTCAAAAGATCGGAATCGGGAGGAAAAAATCGGGGATCGGGAATTTTTTTTTATATATAATTTTTTTTGAAATTATTTATTTAATGTTACAAAACAAAAATGCCCATGTTCACGTCTTAAAGCCATCCTGAGGACTTAGCTTTGGTTTAAAATGATACAACATCATGTATGTGTTGTATATGTCTTTCAAAAGGAGAGAGAAACGGCCCCAGAACAGAGAACAGCCAGAGAGCTGAACTCATCGCGTTGGAGGACCAGCCGTTATCCGTTACCTTTTTTTTCTCATTGCATAAAGATCGGATCGGGAAAAATCGGTATCGGCAGATTGTCAAAACTAAATGATCGGAATCGGATCGGGAGCAAAAGAAGGTGATCGGGACATCCCTACCTTGTACCTCCTCTTCAGGTTGTCCCACTTCTTGGCCAGCTGCTCCGTGGTCAGCTTCCCCTGAAGACCCAGCTCGTACAGGATGGCTCTGAAAGACACGCAGGTTCAGGGACTGAAGACCGTGGACCCAATCTACCTGAGGGGTGAGACCTCTCTCCCAGCTGTTACTAAGGACATGTCTCTGAAGTGTCCTTGTAGCCCCCCCCCTCTCTTCCAGCTGTTACTAAGGACATGTCTCTGAAGTGTCCTTGTAGCCCCCCCCCCTCTCTTCCAGCTGTTACTAAGGACATGTCTCTGAAGTGTCCTTGTAGCCCCCCCCCCTCTCTTCCAGCTGTTACTAAGGACATGTCTCTGAAGTGTCCTTGTAGCCCCCCCCCTCTCTTCCAGCTGTTACTAAGGACATGTCTCTGAAGTGTCCTTGTAGCCTCCCCCCTCTCTCTTCCAGCTGTTACTAAGGACATGTCTCTGAAGTGTCCTTGTAGCCCCCCCCCCTCTCTTCTAGCTGTTACTAAGGACATGTCTCTGAAGTGTCCTTGTAGCCCCCCCCTCTCTTCCAGCTGTTACTAAGGACATGTCTCTGAAGTGTCCTTGTAGCCCCCCCCCTCTCTTCCAGCTGTTACTAAGGACATGTCTCTGAAGTGTCCTTGTAGCCCCCCCCCTCTCTTCCAGCTGTTACTAAGGACATGTCTCTGAAGTGTCCTTGTAGCCCCCCCCCTCTCTTCCAGCTGTTACTAAGGACATGTCTCTGAAGTGTCCTTGTAGCCCCCCCCCTCTCTCTTCCAGCTGTTACTAAGGACATGTCTCTGAAGTGTCCTTGTAGCCCCCCCCCTCTCTCTTCCAGCTGTTACTAAGGACATGTCTCTGAAGTGTCCTTGTAGCCCCCCCCCTCTCTTCTAGCTGTTACTAAGGACATGTCTCTGAAGTGTCCTTGTAGCCCCCCCCCCTCTCTTCCAGCTGTTACTAAGGACATGTCTCTGAAGTGTCCTTGTAGCCCCCCCCCTCTTCCAGCTGTTACTAAGGACATGTCTCTGAAGTGTCCTTGTAGCCCCCCCCCCTCTCTTCCAGCTGTTACTAAGGACATGTCTCTGAAGTGTCCTTGTAGCCCCCCCCCCTCTCTTCCAGCTGTTACTAAGGACATGTCTCTGAAGTGTCCTTGTAGCACTCTTCCAGCTGTTACTAAGGACATGTCTCTGAAGTGTCCTTGTAGCCCCCCCCCTCTCTTCCAGCTGTTACTAAGGACATGTCTCTGAAGTGTCCTTGTAGCCCACTCTTCCAGCTGTTACTAAGGACATGTCTCTGAAGTGTCCTTGTAGCCCCCCCCTCTCTTCCAGCTGTTACTAAGGACATGTCACTTTGCATGATAGGAGACTTTAAGACTGCTGTGTAAGATTATATTTTATTATCAAAACACTTCATTATATTTCTTGTACACAAACTAAACAGAGACCGAGAAGAGTCTCACCTCCAGGCGGGTTTGGCGGAGTGTTTCCTCCCGGTGAACAGAGCCTCGTTTGCCGCCCGAAGTTTGATCATCCTCTCCGTTTCCGTCTCAGACACTGAGGAAACACACAGCAGATATTCACCCCTGAGACGAGACGTGAGGAAGCAGAAACGTGTGTGGGTCAGTTTCCTGCCGCGATACTTAAGCCACGATGCCATGCCGCCGCGATACTTAAGCCACGATACGATGCTGCCGCCATACTTAACCCACGATACGATGCTGTCGCGATACTTAAGCCACGATGCCATGCTGCCGCGATACTTAAGCCACGATGCCATGCTGTCGCGATACTTAAGCCACGATGCCATGCTGCCGCGATACTTAAGCCACGATGCGATGCTGCCGCGATACTTAACCCACGATACGATGCTGCCGCGATACTTAACCCACGATACGATGCTGTCGCGATACTTAAGCCACGATGCCATGCTGCCGCGATACTTAAGCCACGATGCCATGCTGCCGCGATACTTAAGCCACGATGCCATGCTGCCGCGATACTTAAGCCACGATGCCATGCTGCCGCGATACTTAAGCCACGATGCGATGCTGTCGCGATACTTAAGCCACGATGCCATGCTGCCGCGATACTTAAGCCACGATACGATGCTGTCGCGATACTTAAGCCACGATGCCATGCTGCCGCGATACTTAAGCCACGATGCGATGCTGCCGCGATACTTAACCCACGATGCGATGCTGCCGCCATACTTAACCCACGATACGATGCTGTCGCGATACTTAAGCCACGATGCCATGCTGCCGCGATACTTAAGCCACGATGCCATGCTGTCGCGATACTTAAGCCACGATGCCATGCTGCCGCGATACTTAAGCCACGATGCGATGCTGCCGCGATACTTAACCCACGATACGATGCTGCCGCGATACTTAACCCACGATACGATGCTGTCGCGATACTTAAGCCACGATGCCATGCTGCCGCGATACTTAAGCCACGATGCCATGCTGCCGCGATACTTAAGCCACGATGCCATGCTGCCGCGATACTTAAGCCACGATGCCATGCTGCCGCGATACTTAAGCCACGATGCGATGCTGTCGCGATACTTAAGCCACGATGCCATGCTGCCGCGATACTTAAGCCACGATACGATGCTGTCGCGATACTTAAGCCACGATGCCATGCTGCCGCGATACTTAAGCCACGATGCCATGCTGCCGCGATACTTAAGCCACGATACGATGCTGCCGCGATACGATGCTGCCGCGATACTTAAGCCACGATACGATGCTGCCGCGATACTTAAGCCACGATACGATGCTGCCACGATACGATGCTGCCGCGATACGATGCTGCCACGATACTTAAGCCACGATACGATGCTGCCGCGATACGATGCTGCCACGATACGATGCTGCCGCGATACTTAAGCCACGATGCGATGCTGCCACGATACTTAAGCCACGATACGATGCTGCCGCGATACTTAAGCCACGATACGATGCTGCCGCGATACTTAAGCCACGATACGATGCTGCCGCGATACTTAAGCCACGATGCGATGCTGCCACGATACTTAAGCCACGATACGATGCTGCCGCGATACGATGCTGCCGCGATACTTAAGCCACGATACGATGCTGCCGCGATACGATGCTGCCGCGATACTTAAGCCACGATACGATGCTGCCGCGATACTTAAGCCACGATACGATGCTGCCGCGATACTTAAGCCACGATACGATGCTGCCGCGATACTTAAGCCACGATACGATGCTGCCGCGATACTTAAGCCACGATACGATGCTGCCGCGATACGATGCTGCCACGATACTTAACCCACGATACAATGCTGCCGCGATACTTAAGCCACGATGCGATGCTGCCACGATACTTAAGCCACGATACGATGCTGCCGCGATACTTAAGCCACGATACGATGCTGCCGCGATACTTAAGCCACGATACGATGCTGCCGCGATACTTAAGCCACGATGCGATGCTGCCACGATACTTAAGCCACGATACGATGCTGCCGCGATACGATGCTGCCGCGATACTTAAGCCACGATACGATGCTGCCGCGATACTTAAGCCACGATACGATGCTGCCGCGATACGATGCTGCCACGATACTTAAGCCACGATACGATGCTGCCGCGATACTTAAGCCACGATACGATGCTGCCGCGATACTTAAGCCACGATACGATGCCGTCGCGATACTTAAGCCACGATGCCATGCCGCCGCGATACTTAAGCCACGATACGATGCTGCCGCGATACGATGCTGCCGCGATACGATGCTGCCGCGATACTTAAGCCACGATACGATGCCGCCGCGATACTTAAGCCACGATACGATGCTGCCGCGATACGATGCTGCCGCGATACTTAAGCCACGATGCCATGCCGTCGCGATACTTAAGCCACGATGCCATGCCGTCGCGATACTTAAGCCACGATGCCATGCCGTCGTGATACTTAAGCCACGATACGACGCTGCCGCCATACTTAAGCCACGATACGATGCTGTCGCGATACTTAAGCCACGATACGACGCCGTCGCGATACTTAAGCCACGATACGACGCTGCCGCGATACTTAAGCCACGATACGACGCCGTCGCGATACTTAAGCCACGATACGACGCCGTCGCGATACTTAAGCCACGATACGACGCCGTCGCGATACTTAAGCCACGATACGATGCCGTCGCGATACTTAAGCCACGATACGATGCCGCCACGATGCCGCCACGATACTTAAGCCACGATGCGATGCCGCCGCGATACTTAAGCCACGATACGACGCTGCCGCGATACTTAAGCCACGATACGACGCCGTCGCCATACTTAAGCCACGATACGACGCCGTCGCGATACTTAAGCCGCGATGCCTCTCTCTCCCTCTTTAACCCTTTATCTGGCACAACATATATATATCAACTTTAAAATCACGTATCTGCGGTTTCACGGTCGACTCCTAAGGGTTAATGAAATTATGTGTGTTTTGATATCTTATAAACAAGATCAGTGACACAGGACTCATACTAGATCTTTCTAGAAACCCCCCTGGAGGCCCTTTGATCTGATTGGATGATATGAATGAATTCCCTCTTTAATGAAATGATCTGTATTCTGGGATCTTTTTCCGTCTCCTTACTTTTGTAAGAGCACTCACTCATCCTCCTCCAGCCCATCGGCACCCCCTCAGTGGGAGCAGCGTCCCCGTGCAGCGTCCCATCATGCACTGCTGCTTCCTGCGCCACCGTGTCCTCCATCTCAGTCTTGATGAGGAACTCCAGGATGTCGGTGTTCTCCTGGCTCTGGGTCTGGTTGTGGGTCTGGTTGTGGCTCTGGGTCTGGTTGTGGCTCTGGTTCTGGGTCTGGTTGTGGTTCTGGGTCTGGTTGTGGCTCTGGTTCTGGGTCTGGTTGTGGCCCTGGGCTCTGGTTCTGGGTCTGGTTGTGGCCCTGGCTCTGGGTCTGGGTCTGGTTCTGGGTCTGGTTGTGGCCCTGGCTCTGGGTCTGGGTCTGGTTCTGGGTCTGGCTGTGGGTCCCGTCCAGGCTGAGCACCAGGCTGCTGTTGAAGAGGCGTCCGTGCATCGCTTCGTCCATGATGTGGAACCAGGGCCACGACTCAACCGCCCCCCCCAGGCTGTCCTGACCCTGGTACGGCTGCTTCAGGTCCTGAAAACACACACGTTTATTTATACAACAGCTTTCAACACAAGGCAATTCAAAGGTCTCCTATTATACTATTTGTAGGCCTATATTATAGGTCTCAGAGATATGAAAATATATTAAAAACATGAAATCAGAGTTAAATATCAAGCAGTATTTGCACATGTTGAGCAGCGTCTCAGTGAACCCTCTCTGCACCTCCTCACCTTGTACTTAGTCCGCAGGTTGTCCCACTTCTTGGCGATCTGGTCGGGCGTCAGCTTCCCCTCCAGACCGAGGCCCTTCAGGATGGTGCTGAGGAACAGACGGAGCGTCACCAGAGGACACATCAGCACAGGAGACCACTCGCTGCAACACTCTGCAGTGGCTGTCCACCCCTCGCAGGCAGAGGCAGACGAAGGCCTCGGACCTGCAGTGAGGAGCATTACCGGCACCCAGGCGCGCTCACGTTGCCATGGACTACCACTACAGTGACTGTTTACAGGGTTCCTGCCGGTTTCACCAACTCACAGTTAAGACTTTTTAAGACCACTTTGAATAGAAGTTAAGACCTATTTCACGGCAATAAAGCATAAAGGAGAACTGCTATGAAAGATGAAATACGTCAATGTATTACTTTGCAGCCGTGATCGTAACGCAGAAGTAACCTTCAGGTCCCATCATTTTAAGACCTTCTGAATCGTATTTAAGAACTTTTAAGACCCCGCGCGGGACCCTGTATTTAGGTCTTAATGCGTATATACATATTTGCACACATTTTGATATACATTTATTTTTATATTCAGGATTTTGTGAACCGGTATTTCGATCTCTCTCTGCACACACACACACACACACACACACACACACACACACACACACACACACACACACACACACACACACACACACACACACACACACACACACACACACACACACACACACACCACACACACACACACACACACACACACACACACACACACACACACACACACACACACACACACACACACACACACACACACACACCACACACACACACACACACACACACACACACACACACACACACACACACACACACACACACACACACACACACTGATCAGTCACACCCTAGCGACTGACTACAACACGTCCCCACACACACACACACACCCGCACACACACACACACCTCCACGCTAACTTGGCAGAGTTCCTCTTCCCGGTGAACAGCGCCTCGTTGGACGCCCTGAGCTCGATCAGCCTCTTCACGTCCTCCTCGGTCACTGCAGGTCAGAGGTCAGAGGTCAGGGTCAGTACATCTACAGTGTATCAATAAAGTCAATATTAACTTATGTCACGACCCGCCCATTCAGTTCCTACAACAATACTCACTTTTATAGGAGTTTTCTGGGAACTGCGGGTTCAGGGCCATTGTGATCATGGAAGAAGATGAAGAAGCTCCTTATTCCTGCTCCAGCGAGGGAGGAAGGAAAGGAAACGAGGAGGGGTGGAAGTGTGCTCAACACGGCTGCAAAAAGAAAACTGGACCCAGCCTCGTTCAGTCCTGTGAAGCTGCTCAGTGCTGCATGAAGCCAGAAATGGAGCGACTGTAGATCCAGAAAGGACCCGGATGTGGGCCCACTGAGCATGCGCAGTTCAGTTTTCCCTTAGGCCCCGCCTCCGGTCTCCAGCTCTCTGTCAGTCAGATGAATGGAGAAATAAATCAGGATTCTGCTTTGAGAGGATTTTTTTTTAGGCCCAGTGACGTCACGGACTGGTGTAGTACCACCGGTTGGCCACTAGGTCATTCCAAATATGGGATTCAACCTACTTCTGATATTCTGTAGTACAGTTTGATTTAACTTGGGACTATTTAAGGTCATTTTGCTGAAGCTAAGTGTAGGAATACTCTGTTACAGTAGAAGTCCTCATTCAAAATGTCCCTCAAGGGAAAGCATAAAAGTATTATCAAAATATAGTGAAACACAGTGAAAGTATTCGTTGTGCAGATTGGTCCATTTCAGAATAATATATATGTTTTATAATGATTGATCATGAAAGTGTTCTCAAAGCTGGTGGAGGAGCAGCTAGTCTGAAGTACTTTGTAGACTGCAGGGTAGCTGGTGAAGGTGCAGCTAGTCTGAAGTACTTTGTAGACTGCAGGGTAGCTGGTGGAGGAGCAGCTAGTCTGAAGTACTTTGTAGACTGCAGGGTAGCTGGTGGAGGTGCAGCTAGTCTGAAGTACTTTGTAGACTGCAGGGTAGCTGGTGGAGGTGCAGCTAGTCTGAAGTACTTTGTAGACTGCAGGGTAGCTGGTGGAGGAGCAGCTAGTCTGAAGTACTTTGTAGACTGCAGGGTAGCTGGTGGAGGTGCAGCTAGTCTGAAGTACTTTGTAGACTGCAGGGTAGCTGGTGGAGGTGCAGCTAGTCTGAAGTACTTTGTAGACTGCAGGGTAGCTGGTGGATTCACTCCAGGTGGAACTAAAGTCTGATTCAACACTTGGTTATATTTCACATCATTCACCTGAGAAGTAACTAAAAGGTATTAAATACATGTAGAGGAGGAAAAGTACACCATATGTACCTCTGAACTGTAGAGAGTACAAGTACCTGCAAATGGTACTTCAGTACTTAGTTACTTCCTGAGAGAAACAACAACAACTCTCGGATCTGAAACGCAGGCCTGGTGCCGGCTAACACTCTTTTAACGGCTCCGTTTCCCTCCGTCCATCATGTGGGTCCCGGTAGATTCACCGGAACATTTCCCCGGTGAGCTGTCTCCTCCCGTTAACCGTTAACAGCTCGTTAGCTTCAGCGGCTAACGGCTAACACAACACAACAAACACAGCCCAGTTTCCCGCCACACGAACACACCGCGTTCCGCTCTTTTGGGCTAATTTGGACAACCGTTGTCTGACGTCACGAGGTGCCATCGTCCCCGGAGAGCATTCAGCGAATAAATCCGTTACCGTTACCGGAGCTTTGCCCTGCCTGCGTCCCGGTTACCGTGAGAGGAGAGCAGGGAGATGATGATGATGATGATGATGAGGATGATGGGTCTTTTCGCAACGATCCGGATCTAAGAGCCGACTCTGTGTCGTGAATGAGAAGAGGCGGGACTTCGTTGTGATTGGCGGACCATGCGGCCAATCACAGACCAGGACAGACCCAGATTCAAAGCTTCAACGTGTATATTTCCGACTTTTTTGTAATGCTATTTTATTTCAATTTGAGATGTTTACATGTTGGATTGTTTATTTCTAGTCTTTTAATAAAGTCCCTTAAAATACATAACATTGTAACTTGAAATAAAATAACATAATATACATACAAGAGCCGAGTCAAAA
>CM070429.1:1112972-1125472 GCA_036324595.1 Champsocephalus gunnari | reverse complement strand
ATCTTTGTAGGGACACAACGACATGCTGACTGCGGTGGGGTTTGAACCTGGACTCCAACACTAACGCACTATCCACTGCGCCACAGCCTCCCATGTATCTGTGAAGTTCTTCTGATCTGAGGGGCATTTCTTCTTGTGTATGTTTAACTTGTTGTTAAAGCTGTGTGAATAAAGCTGTATTGTATTCGGTCCAATCAGCTGCTCTCAGGTGCGATAGAAACACACGTTGGAGTTAAGCGTTCTTCGTGTTACCTCGTGTTTCTTCACTCAGGATCTAACGCAGATGATTTACAGACGATAATAACGGACACGGAGACACAATGAACACTCAGGAGACATTTCTTTTATATTTAGAAAATAATTTAATAACATTTAAATCCAACATATAAAACACAACAGTGGAGGACCCTCCTCTCCGCGGGGACTCTGTAATCACGTCAGAGAGAACTTTGAGGAAAAAGGAAAAACAATCCAGCAGAGCCGCGAGTCCTGCAGCCGGTCAGCCCCTCAAAATATTCATATCGATCTCTATCAAAATAAAAGTCTTGTGTATCCTCAGGAGACAAAGAAAAGACAACGTGCAGATGCAGCATTGCTACAGGAGGTGGGGGGCTCAGGTAAAATAAAAAGGGTGGGAATGAGGTCCAAATGAAAAGTGACAGAAACAGAAACATGGATTCATCACCGGGTCACTCAGCAGGTCTATACTTACGTCCGTGATGAGACACATGTGGACTCTCTGTGGGGGGGGGCTCCGTCTTACCTCGGTCGGCTCTCACTCATCTACAGCTTATTAATCTTTAATGTCACTGATCTTCGGTCACTAAAGCGAGGCGCTCACTGAGACCGAGACTCACTCCCACCTGCTGCACCCTGGAGAGCAGCCGCCGCAGCCGGGCGGGTCCGTCTCCGTCAGCTGCTGCGGCCAGGAGGCGCTGTGTGTGGGGGGGGAGAGAGGAGGTGAGGAGGAGGAGGAGGAGGAGGGGGTAGCAGGTGTACATGCGTGTAAGAAGGTGAGGTGTAAACAGATTCTGCTGTCACTTCCTGTCTCCTATCGAGAGAAATGTCACTGGAAGAGCACGACCCAAGAGACCCTCGAATCCAAGAGACCCTCGAATCCAAGAGACCCTCGAATCCAAGGAGACCATCGCCTATCAGGGGACGATTGCATCCTCAAAGACCATCTCATCTCTAGACCATCTCATCTCTAGAGACCATCTCATCTCTATAGACCATCTCATCTCTATAGACCATCTCATCTCTAAAGACCATCTCATCTCTAAAGACCATCTCATCTCTAGACCATCTCATCTCTAAAGACCATCTCATCTCTAGACCATCTCATCTCTAGACCATCTCATCTCTAGCCCATCTCATCTCTAGAGACCATCTCATCTCTAGACCATCTCATCTCTAGAGACCATCTCATCTCTAAAGACCATCTCATCTCTAAAGACCATCTCATCTCTAGAGACCATCTCTATAGACCATCTCATCTCTATAGACCATCTCATCTCTATAGACCATCTCTAAAGACCATCTCATCTCTATAGACCATCTCATCTCTATAGACCATCTCTAAAGACCATCTCATCTCTAGAGACCATCTCTAGACCATCTCATCTCTAAAGACCATCTCATCTCTAAAGACCATCTCATCTCTATAGACCATCTCATCTCTAGACCATCTCATCTCTATAGACCATCTCATCTCTAAACCATCTCATCTCTAGACCATCTCATCTCTATAGACCATCTCATCTCTATAGACCATCTCATCTCTAAAGACCATCTCATCTCTAAAGACCATCTCATCTCTAGAGACCATCTCATCTCTAAAGACCATCTCATCTCTATAGACCATCTCTAAAGACCATCTCATCTCTATAGACCATCTCATCTCTATAGACCATCTCTAAAGACCATCTCATCTCTAGAGACCATCTCTAGACCATCTCATCTCTATAGACCATCTCATCTCTATAGACCATCTCTAAAGACCATCTCATCTCTATAGACCATCTCATCTCTATAGACCATCTCTAAAGACCATCTCATCTCTAGAGACCATCTCTAGACCATCTCATCTCTATAGACCATCTCTATAGACCATCTCATCTCTATAGACCATCTCTAAAGACCATCTCATCTCTAAAGACCATCTCATCTCTAGAGACCATCTCTAGACCATCTCATCTCTATAGACCATCTCATCTCTAAAGACTATCTCATCTCTAGACCATCTCATCTCTAGACCATCTCATCTCTAAAGACCATCTCATCTCTAGAGACCATCTCATCTCTAGACCATCTCATCTCTAGACCATCTCATCTCTAAAGACCATCTCATCTCTAGAGACCATCTCATCTCTAGACCATCTCATCTCTAGACCATCTCATCTCTAGAGACCATCTCATCTCTAGAGACCATCTCATCTCTATAGACCATCTCATCTCTAGACCATCTCATCTCTAGAGACCATCTCATCTCTAGAGACCATCTCATCTCTATAGACCATCTCATCTCTAGACCATCTCATCTCTAAAGACCATCTCATCTCTAGAGACCATCTCATCTCTAGACCATCTCATCTCTAGACCATCTCATCTCTAGACCATCTCATCTCTAAAGACCATCTCATCTCTAGACCATCTCATCTCTAGAGACCATCTCATCTCTAAAGACCATCTCATCTCTAGACCATCTCATCTCTAGAGACCATCTCATCTCTAAAGACCATCTCATCTCTAGAGACCATCTCATCTCTAAAGACCATCTCATCTCTAGAGACCATCTCATCTCTAGACCATCTCATCTCTAGACACCATCTCATCTCTAAAGACCATCTCATCTCTAGAGACCATCTCATCTCTAGACCATCTCATCTCTATAGACCATCTCATCTCTAGACCATCTCATCTCTAGACCATCTCATCTCTAGACCATCTCATCTCTAGACCATCTCATCTCTAGACCATCTCATCTCTAGAGACCATCTCATGTCTAGACCATCTCATCGTTTAAAATATTCTCAACATGCGACTCGAATGAGACAGGAAGTGAGTCAGTGTGTGTGTGTGTGTGCGTGTTTACATCTTTCCACAGCTCAGCGCACAGAGGAAGGTTGGTCAGAGCTTGATGATACAGACGTCGCACCTGGAAGAGAAAGACAGTGACATAAAGAGGAAGGAGGAGAAGCAGCAGAAACAAAGTGAGAGGTTAATAAACCAACAAACAACAACAAACTGTCAACCAAGAAGCCTGTGGGGAGGAGACCAGAGGCAGGCGCTCTGCGAGGGTCCTCCGTCCCTCCAGGACCTGTAGGACCCTGAGGCAGTTCATTTACATCAAACCATTACTGGACCTGACCATTGTGATTGGTCTCCTGTGCATGGAGGGACAGTCCTGGCCCAATGGGTGGCTCTCACCCATCAGGCCCAATCCCCTCAGTCCTCCTTCACCCTTTAGCACATTGTACACACTTCTTAATGTCTGCACAGCTCTCCACTTCTCATACGAATATTTTATTATCCAAGTATTGTGTCATATTATACTGTTCTTAGTTTTTGGGTATATATTTGAATAAAAGGTCCTTCAGAGCGTCTCTCCATCCCGACTCACCTCAGAAGTTAGCTTCAGCTCCTTCTCCACAGCTATCGCTCTGAGAGAAACACAGATACGGTCAGGACACACACCTCAGAGGGCTATTCATCTCACACAAAAACACACATTCATGTCTTTTTAGGAGCTGCTTCATGAATACTTTAAGATTACGCAGTGAAACATGTTTGATTCCTGCCCACGAAGAGAGGCTTAACAGCCGTGTCCACCCCAGCAGTGGAGCTAAGGATTATAAAAGTACATTTCTACGTGTTTGCCCTGCCGTGTGAAGGCCTTCAGTGGTTGGGTTCAGGACATCCCGGCTCCTTGACTCAAGCTTTGGGTTCTCGTGGTCCGTGCTGGGTGTCACTCACATGTTCCAGTAGGCGAGGCACTTGGGAGAGTGGCTGCTCAGCATCCGGACCTGGAACTTCAGGTGCTCCATGTTTCCATCCTGCCACTCCTGATGCAGCAACCTGAACATCAACACAGCAACTCAGGAAGCAACACACACCACAGAGCTGGATCCCACGGGGTCAGACCGCCTCAGGTAACCAGCGCCAGCTCAGAAACAACCTCAGAGAAATACGCGCACATCGGGGAGGGCTTCCTCTGCAAGGCTCACTGCTGCTCTACAGGACTAGGGACACGGATGCAGACTCATGCCCACACCGTTAACACGTTGCGTATCTTCCTCTATGAATCCTGATGAGCCTCTAAACATCCTACATTGGGGTTGGCCACATCCGGCCCACCAGAGGGTCCTCTCGCGGCACGACTAAATGTTAATAATTATTATTATTTATTTTTTTTGGTACTTTGTTATAATTATTAATCTGAGTGAAAAAGAAAAAAGGAGAATATGTATATATTATTGTTATATATTTGTTTTGTTTCTGACATGTTCAATAAATTGACTAAATTGAATTTATAGATGTACAAGGCAGGGGGACACCCTAATAGTTCCCTCTTCAGTTCGTATGCTGTCGTGTCAGGATTACCCCCTGTCCTACACCTGGTACTACAGAGTGTGTGTGTGTGTGTGTGTGTGTGTGTGTACCTCAGACCCAGTTCAGTGTTGTTGGGCATGGCGTATCTTAGTCTCTCCAGAACAAGTGCATGCTGGGATTTCGGCAGACAGCGCAGGTAGAGCGTTACCACCTGAGAACCAATCAGCACAGAGCATTTCCATCAGGTAAAACCGTGTGGTCACGTTCAATATCCTTTCAGGATCTTTATGTTTCTAGTTTAGGTTGAACACGGTCCTCACAAAACAGGTGAGGTAGTGCAGGTGAGATGTAGGACAGGTGAGATGTAGGACAGGTGAGGTGTAGAACAGGTGAGATGTAGGACAGGTGAGATGTAGGACAGGTGAGATAGAACAGGTGAGATGTAGCACAGGTGAGATAGAACAGGTGAGATGTAGCACAGGTGAGATGTAGAACAGGTGAGATGTAGGACAGGTGAGATGTAGAACAGGTGAGGTGTAGAACAGGTGAGATGTAGGACAGGTGAGATGTAGAACAGGTGAGGTGTAGAACAGGTGAGATGTAGGACAGGTGAGGTGTAGGACAGGTGAGGTGTAGCACAGGTGAGATGTAGGACAGGTGAGAGGTAGGACAGGTGAGATGTAGCACAGGTGAGATGTAGGACAGGTGAGATGTAGGACAGGTGAGATGTAGGACAGGTGAGGTGTAGGACAGGTGAGATGTAGGACAGGTGAGATGTAGGACAGGTGAGATGTAGGACAGGTGAGGTGTAGGACAGGTGAGGTGTAGGACAGGTGAGATGTAGGACAGGTGAGATGTAGGACAGGTGAGATGTAGGACAGGTGAGGTGTAGGACAGGTGAGGTGTAGGACAGGTGAGATGTAGGACAGGTGAGGTGTAGGACAGGTGAGGTGTAGGACAGGTGAGATGTAGGACAGGTGAGATGTAGGACAGGTGAGATGTAGGACAGGTGAGATGTAGGACAGGTGAGGTGTAGCACAGGTGAGATGTAGGACAGGTGAGATGTAGAACAGGTGAGATGTAGGACAGGTGAGATGTAGGACAGGTGAGGTGTAGGACAGGTGAGATGTAGGACAGGTGAGATGTAGGACAGGTGAGGTGTAGAACAGGTGAGATGTAGGACAGGTGAAATGTAGGACAGGTGAGATGTAGAACAGGTGAGGTGTAGGACAGGTGAGATGTAGGACAGGTGAGATGTAGGACAGGTGAGATGTGGAACAGGTGAGATGTAGGACAGGTGAGATGTAGGACAGGTGAGGTGTAGGACAGGTGAGATGTAGGACAGGTGAGGTGTAGGACAGGTGAGATGTAGGACAGGTGAGGTGTAGGACATGTGAGGTGTAGGACAGCTGAGATGTAGAACAGGTGAGATGTAGCACAGGTGAGATGTAGGACAGGTGAGATGTAGGACAGGTGAGATGTAGCACAGGTGAGATGTAGGACAGGTGAGATGTAGAACAGGTGAGGTGTAGGACAGGTGAGATGTAGGACAGGTGAGATGTAGGACAGGTGAGATGTAGAACAGGTGAGGTGTAGGACAGGTGAGATGTAGGACAGGTGAGATGTAGGACAGGTGAGATGTAGGACAGGTGAGATGTAGGACAGGTGAGGTGTAGGACAGGTGAGGTGTAGGACAGGTGAGGTGTAGAACAGGTGAGATGTAGGACAGGTGAGATGTAGGACAGGTGAGATGTAGGACAGGTGAGATGTAGGACAGGTGAGATGTAGGACAGGTGAGATGTAGGACAGGTGAGGTGTAGGACAGGTGAGGTGTAGGACAGGTGAGGTGTAGGACAGGTGAGATATAGAACAGGTGAGGTGTAGGACAGGTGAGATGGAACAGGTGAGACCTTGTTGTGGAAGGTGTAGCAGCTCCAGAACTCAGCGGGGTTAAAGGGGACACACAGGCGGGACGGGACGGTGCTGAGGCAGCGATGGATCAGATTTGAGAACCGTTTGGACCGATTGAGGGACACAGAGCTGAACTCCAGGTACCTGAAACAGGTGAGAGACAGAGAGACAGGTGAGAGACAGGTGAGACAGCTTCTCAGGTTTAACTGTGGTGTGCAGGTGACCCCCCCCCCAGGTGATACTCACTCCATCCACAGAGTGTGCAGCTGGTCTCGCTGCAGGACGGACCCCAGCGCTCTCTCGTAGGCGTCCACGGTGTCGTCCATTGATCCGTGCAGCCGCTGCCAGCAGCTGAACATACAAAGCACATGTTAGACACCTGTTGGACACCTGATAGACACCTGTTGGACACCTGTTGGACACCTGATAGACACCTGTTAGACACATGTAAATATATATTAAATAATAATGAAGTGTTACCAGTGTATGAGGTGCAGGTAGGCTCTCTGCTGGCGGAGCGGCTCCTGCAGATCTGTGATGATCGGAGCTCTCTGCAGCTCCTCGCTGGGGAAACCCAGCAGCTGTCTGCAGACAGGAAGCAGCAACTTTAACATGAACTCAGAAATGACAGTGTATGTAGCATTAGCATCGCAGTGTATGTAGCGTTAGCATCGCAGTGTATGTAGCGTTAGCATCGCAGTGTATGTAGCGTTAGCATCGCAGTGTATGTAGCGTTAGCATCGCAGTGTATGTAGCGTTAGCATCGCAGTGTATGTAGCGTTAGCATCGCAGTGTATGTAGCGTTAGCATCGCAGTGTATGTAGCGTTAGCATCGCAGTGTATGTAGCATTAGCATCGCAGTGTATGTAGCGTTAGCATCGCAGTGTATGTAGCGTTAGCATCGCAGTGTATGTAGCATTAGCATCGCAGTGTATGTAGCATTAGCATCGCAGTGTATGTAGCATTAGCATCGCAGTGTATGTAGCGTTAGCATCGCAGTGTATGTAGCGTTAGCATCGCAGTGTATGTAGCGTTAGCATCGCAGTGTATGTAGCGTTAGCATCGCAGTGTATGTAGCGTTAGCATCGCAGTGTATGTAGCGTTAGCATCGCAGTGTATGTAGCATTAGCATCGCAGTGTATGTAGCATTAGCATCGCAGTGTATGTAGCGTTAGCATCGCAGTGTATGTAGTGTTAGCATCGCAGTGTGTGCAGCGTTAGTGTCAGAGATAACAGAGACTAGCGTTAGCATCACAGTGTGTGTAGCATTAGCATCGCAGTGTATGTAGCATTAGCATCGCAGTGTATGTAGCATTAGCATCGCAGTGTATGTAGCGTTAGCATCACAGTGTATGTAGCATTAGCATCGCAGTGTATGTAGCGTTAGCATCGCAGTGTATGTAGCATTAGCATTGCAGTGTATGTAGCGTTAGCGTCAGAGATAACAGGGACTAGTGTTAGCATCACAGTGTGTGCAGCGTTAGCGTCAGAGATAACAGAGACTAGCGTTAGCATCACAGTGTGTGTAGCGTTAGCGTCAGAGATAATAGGGACTAGTGTTAGCATCACAGTGTATGTAGCGTTAGTATCGCAGTGTATATAGCGTTAGAGATAACAGGGACTAGTGTTAGCATCGCAGTGTGTGCAGCGTTAGTGTCAGAAATAACAGAGACTAGCGTTAGCATCACAGTGTGTGTAGCGTTAGCATCACAGTGTATGTACATTAGCATCGCAGTGTATGTCGCGTTAGCATCGCAGTGTATGTAGCGTTAGCGTCAGAGATAACATAGACTAGTGTTAGCATCACAGTGTATGTAGCATTAGTGTCAGAGATAACAGAGACTAGTGTTAGCATCGCAGTGTGTGTAGCGTTAGCGTCAGAGCTAAGAGGGACTAGCGTACCGCAGGACGTCCACGGGCTCCCTGACGCTCTGCTGCTCTTCACACAGCGACAGCATGAAGCATCGGACCAGCGGAGCGATGGCGCTGCACCTCTCCTGGGACCACACACAACAAACATTTAAATAACGTTTCAACAACATCATAGAATATATAAACTGCTACCATCTAATCAGAGATCAATAAAGTCTGAAGCATCCTCTGTGCTCCAGTCTGAAGCATCCTCAGTCCTCTCAGTGCACACAGAGCAGATCAGATGCACGCTGAAGGCTCTTTGAGCATCTCTCACTGATCCTGATGTGATGTTCCATGTTGTTGTTTGTTTCTCATGTGTGTTGATGTTTGTCTGTTGATGTTACACACTGCTGGGATGCAAGGAGCCTTTCAGACTGGATCTGACCATTAAAGTATTATCATATCGTAACAAGTCAGAGGTGTGTGTGTGTGTGTGTGTGTGTGTGTGTGTGTGTACCTGTGCTCTGAGGAAGCAGCAGCAGTGGTACAGCAGCTCGGCATTGTGGGGGCTCTCTGTCAGAGCGGTCAGCCATGTGTTGACCCCCCCCTCGGTGTCGCCCCTCAGCAGCAGCAGCTCGGACAGAGAGACTCTCAGAGGGGCGGAGTCAGGACACACCAGCAGCAGCGCCTCACACAGGGCCACGCCCTCATCATACCTGCAGCAATTAGGACGGTACATCATTATTGTTTTAAAGGTCTCCGATCATGCTATTTGTAGACATATATTACAGGTCTCAGATATAAGGACATGTCTCTGAAGTGTCACGCTCCAATCCCCAAACAGGTCCTTGTAGCCCCCCCCCCTCCCTTCCAGCGTAAAGCATAAACTCCCAGACATTTCAATGATTTGTACGACAAAGTTAGGTCTGGAAACGATATCATTTCCTTTTTGGCGGGCATCCATAACACCGGAGCCCTGCTGCGGGGAAACTTTGGCGTTGTTCTGAGTTTGTTCTAATCCGTGAAAATGACGGACTGCTTTCAGATTTTTCTGCCATTGTTAAAATTCGGTTAACGCGACCAATGCTCCCGACACACCGGGGACACATGGTGATGTAGAGAAGACATTAGTGTTGCACGGTGTACCGATACTTGAAAGGTACCGCGATACCCTGCCGTTAAAAACGGTACGATTCCTCCGTTTCATTAGTATCGGTACTTTAAGAATGACGGGGGAAAGTACTCCGGTGAAAAAGCGCTGTTTTAATAAGAGCCGTGTGTGTTCAGCGCTCTGCTTTCACTCCCTGCACTGCAGCCGTGCCTGCAGTCCCTCCCCTCTCAAGCACGTGCCAAGTCCCTCCCCTCTCAAGCACGCTCGTCCCTCCCCAGTACCTATCGGACATCCTTCACCCACATGCCCCACCCCGGAACCTGCGGTCCTCAGACTCTGGCCTGCTCACCACCCCCCGCACCAAACTGCGAACCTTCGGGGACAGAGCCTTCAGTGTGGCAGCCCCCCCCCCTTCTGGAACGCTCTCCCTGCGGAGATTCGCAACATCCCCACACTTGACGCCTTCAAAAGGGCCCTCAAGTCCCATCTGTTTATCAAGGCTTTCGGCCCCTAATCGATCTGTTGTTTTGTCTGTCTGACTTTTGTTTTGTTATGTTTGTTTTTTTGCCCTACTACTTGTAAAGCGACCTTGGGTCCCTTGAAAGGCGCTATACAAATCAAAGCTATTATTATTATTCCCTCTCAAGCACGCGCTAAGTCCCTCCCCTCTCAAGCACGCGCTAAGTCCCTCCCCTCTCAAGCACGCGCTAAGTCCCTCCCTCTCAAGCACGCTCTAAGTCCCTCCCTCTCAAGCACGCTCTAAGTCCCTCCCTCTCAAGCACGCTCTAAGTCCCTCCCTCTCAAGCACGCTCTTAGTCCCTCCCCTCTCAAGCACGCGCTAAGTCCCTCCCTCTCAAGCACGCGCTAAGTCCCTCCCTCTCAAGCACGCTCTAAGTCCCTCCCCTCTCTCGCACGCTCTAAGTCCCTCCCCTCTCTCAAGTACGCTCTAAGTCCCTCCCCTCTCAAGCACGCTCTAAGTCCCTCCCCTCTCTAGCACGCTCTAAGTCCCTCCCCTCTCTCAAGCACGCTCTAAGTCCCTCCCCTCTCTAGCACGCTCTAAGTCCCTCCCCTCTCTCAAGCACGGTCTAAGTCCCTCCCCTCTCAAGCACGCTCTAAGTCCCTCCCCTCTCAAGCACGCTCTAAGTCCCTCCCCTCTCTAGCACGCTCTAAGTCCCTCCCTCTCTAGCACGCTCTAAGTCCCTCCCCTCTCTCAAGCACGCTCTAAGTCCCTCCCCTCTCTCGCACGCTCCAAGTCCCTCCCCTCTCTCAAGTACGCTCTAAGTCCCTCCCCTCTCAAGCACGCTCTAAGTCCCTCCCCTCTCTAGCACGCTCTAAGTCCCTCCCCTCTCTCAAGCACGCTCTAAGTCCCTCCCCTCTCTCAAGCACGCTCTAAGTCCCTCCCCTCTCTCAAGCACGCTCTAAGTCCCTCCCCTCTCAAGCACGCTCTAAGTCCCTCCCCTCTCAAGCACGCTCTAAGTCCCTCCCCTCTCTAGCACGCTCTAAGTCCCTCCCTCTCTAGCACGCTCTAAGTCCCTCCCCTCTCTCAAGCACGCTCTAAGTCCCTCCCCTCTCTAGCACGCTCTAAGTCCCTCCCCTCTCTCGTGCACGCTCTAAGTCCCTCCCCTCTCAAGCACGCTCTAAGTCCCTCCCCTCTCTAGCACGCTCTAAGTCCCTCCCCTCTCTCGTGCACGCTCCAAGTCCCTCCCCTCTCTCGTGCACGCTCTAAGTCCCTCCCCTCTCAGCACGCTCTAAGCCCCTCCCCTCTCGTGCACGTGCTAGCTGCCAGAGCATGTGAGAAAGCGAGAAGCTCGACTTGTTGACAAAAAAGACGGCAGAAGCGAAATGTGGAAGTATTTGAGCGATATCTCTGACGGCGAGGGCAAGCCTTCGGACACACGAGGCCCGCCTGTCAGACATGTGTCAGATCCCTGCAGACCACGGGAGCCGACACACCAGACTGGCTAAGCACCCGCCGACCGGCATCCAGAGCGGTTTAAAGACAGACCGGTTAGAGAATGTGATAGATGGCATAGTTACATCACGCTCAGCCCTCACATCTCAGTCAAAACAGTGTACTTTATTTTGTGACAATCGAACGTTTTCGTAGTTTGACGACGAGGCAATTAATGGCAATGCTAACCGTCTAATATGCTATCTGTTTAGCTAACTTACCGATGTGGTTCTGGTGTGAAATAAAGCACCATTTTTTTTTAAAGTATCGAAAAATAATCGGAATCGTAATTCTTGACTTGGTATCGAAACCAAAATGTTGGTATCGTGACAACACTAGAGGACATCACTTTGAGAGTCTCCTGACACACGGTGATGTAGAGAAGACATCAGAGTGACTTCATGATAGCAGACCTTTAAATAGAAATAACAACAGCACCTGTAGTTATTTCTATTTAGTAACCAGAGGGCACCGAGCACTCGCAGCTCTGGCCCCAGGCTCTGGAACACTCTGCCCTCCGTGTGAGGTCGGCCCGGACCCTGGGGCTTTTAAATCAACCCTAAAGACTCACTTCCTCTCTCTGGCTTCTGGCCTTCATCAAGAGTAACTTTGACCCAGGACCGTTTCCCTCTCCGACCTCTGGAGGTGTATCAGAGGGAAGCGGTCTGCAGAGTGGCTTAGACAGGCCGGGGAGTGTTACGATTCGTAGACACAGCGTACCTCTTATCTCTCATCAATGTCCAATAAGGCTCCGGTGGGGACCTCGTTCCCTGAGTGCGCCTCTCCACCTGTTCCTCTCTCACTTGCTGCCCTTTGCCCTCAGCCTGTCCTCAGGGAGTGCTTGTTCTCCCTCTCGGTCTGTGTGTGTGTTCTCTTGTTCCATTAAACCAGCCACATCTTTCTTCTTGTCTTGTATCTATCTCTACGCCGGGACCCGGAGTCCAGGCTGATCCTCTCGCTGTAGTCCTGTGTCCTGGATCCTCTACCCTGTGTCCTGGATCCTCTATCCTGAGCTCTGGATTAAGTCGTGGACTTCGGGTCGTGGCTGAACCCGTCTCTGCGGTCCTGCCTGGGTCTCCTCATGCTGCTTCCCTGATGGCTTCCACAGGGTTGTAGCTGACA
>CM070429.1:1082972-1092972 GCA_036324595.1 Champsocephalus gunnari | reverse complement strand
GAATATTCGGGTACGGCCCTCCGGCCACCCTCCGGCCACCCCATGAATATTTTTCTAGATCCGCCCCTGAGTAGGCTATGTCTTTAGTTTCGTTTATCTAATAAAAGGCCTGGCCGACTGGCTGAGTCACCACTCTCTGTCCACGAGCAATGTCCCGCCCACAGCGCGATCTGATAGGCTATTACTGAAGTGCCAATCAACACTGAAGATGTTCCGGGCGGGAGCCGGAGAGGCGGGACCTTCTCAGATTACAGGTGTGTGAAGAACGCATACACAGACTGAGGCGACTGTGTGTGGTACAGTGTGTAGGTGTGTGTGGTACAGTGTGTGTGTGTGTGTGGTACAGTGTGTGTGGTACTGTGTGTGTGTGTGTGTGTTGTACAGTGTGTAGGTGTGTGTGTGTGTTGTACAGTGTGTAGGTGTGTGTGGTACAGTGTGTAGGTGTGTGTGTGGTACAGTGTGTGTGTGTGTGTGTGGTACAGTGTGTGTGTGTGTGTGGTACAGTGTGTAGGTGTGTGTGGTACAGTGTGTGTGTGTGTGTATGGTACAGTGTGTAGGTGTGTGTGGTACAGTGTGTGTTGTACAGTGTGTAGGTGTGTGTGGTACAGTGTGTAGGTGTGTGTGTGGTACAGTGTGTGTGTGTGTGTGTGGTACAGTGTGTGTGTGTGTGTGTGGTACAGTGTGTGTGTGTGTGGTAGGCAGTGTGTGTGTGTGTGGTACAGTGTGTAGGTGTGTGTTGTACAGTGTGTAGGTGTGTGTGGTACAGTGTGTAGGTGTGTGTGGTACAGTGTGTATGTGTGTGTGGTACAGTGTGTGTGTGTGTGTGTGTGTGTGTGGTACAGTGTGTAGGTGTGTGTGGTACAGTGTGTAGGTGTGTGTGGTACAGTGTGTGTTGTACAGTGTGTAGGTGTGTGTGGTACAGTGTGTAGGTGTGTGTGTGGTACAGTGTGTGTGTGTGTGTGTGGTACAGTGTGTGTGTGTGTGGTAGGCAGTGTGTGTGTGTGTGTGTGGTACAGTGTGTAGGTGTGTGTTGTACAGTGTGTAGGTGTGTGTGGTACAGTGTGTAGGTGTGTGTGGTACAGTGTGTAGGTGTGTGTGGTACAGTGTGTGTTTGTGTGTGTGTGTGTGGTACAGTGTGTAGGTGTGTGTGGTACAGTGTGTAGGTGTGTGTGTTGTACAGTGTGTAGGTGTGTGTGTGGTACAGTGTGTGTGTGTGTGTGTGTGTGGTACAGTGTGTGTGTGGTACAGTGTGTGTGTGTGTGGTACAGTGTGTGTGTGTGTGGTACAGTGTGTGTGTGTGTGTGTGTGTGTGTGTGGTACAGTGTGTGTGTGTGTGTGTGGTACAGTGTGTGTGTGTGTGTGGTACAGTGTGTGTGTGTGTGTGGTACAGTGTGTGTGTGTGTGTGTCGTACAGTGTGTGTGTGTGGTACAGTGTGTGTGTGTGTGTGTGGTACAGTGTGTGTGTGTGTGGTACAGTGTGTGTGTGTGTGTGTGTGGTACAGTGTGTGTGTGTGTGTGGTACAGTGTGTGTAGGTGTGTGTGGTACAGTGTGTGTAGGTGTGTGTGTGGTACAGTGTGTGTAGGTGTGTGTGGTACAGTGTGTGTGTGTGTGTGTGGTACAGTGTGTGTGTGTGTGTGGTACAGTGTGTGTGTGTGTGGTACAGTGTGTGTGTGTGTGGGGTACAGTGTGTAGGTGTGTGTGGTACAGTGTGTGTGTGTGTGGTACAGTGTGTGTGTGTGTGGTACAGTGTGTAGGTGTGTGTGGTACAATGTGTAAGTGTGTGTTGTACAGTGCGTAGATTTACTTTCGAGTGTCTATAATGAACTAGAACTAAATATCGGCGTCTTCACCCTGCGTTCATACGTGCACTTCTTTCTACGGTTTGCAAACGAGGTCCGCTTGAACCGACCGCTTGAACCGACCGCTTGAGGACGCGTGGCGGAGCGCACGTCTAAGGCGCTCCGCCACGAGGACGCGCACGGCGAGACGCATCGGGTCAACGCCATCGCAAAGAAGCCTCCGTCCACACGAGGCCGCTCAGCGCCAGCCGCTGGAGGAGCTGCAGTACACGCAGGAGCCTGTAGGTGGCGCTGTAACTCAAGCATGGTTGTCACGGTTACCCTTCTGTTTATTCCCCAGCGGTGGGGGCCGAGGGAAGCGGGCAGTGTTTCGCCTTCAACGTGTTTTAAAGTTTAAACCTTCCGGTGTCTCCGTCCTGTCCGATGAGACTTCACTCGCGTGTCCGTATCGAGGGGAGGATGATGATCTGAACTCGCTGCGACGCGGGGTGAGCCGCAAGCGGGGGGGCGGGGCTATCGCCTCGTCGTCATCAGAAATGCTCGTACAGCGCGTACACACGGAGCCGCTGGACCCCCCAGAGCGTTCTGTCCACCTTGGGACCGTTAGCGTTCCCGCAGTCGCGTCGGGTCGCCCTCGAGTGGCCGAGCGGTCGACACGAGACAGTAACGCCCACATGCGCCTCCTCACCTGGTCCTGCGCCTCCTCCTCGCTGGAGGCCGAGGACTCTCTGCAGCACACGCAGCTGCTTCTCTCCTCCTCGTTGGCCTCCTCGCAGCACACGCACTTCTTCTCCTCCTCCTCCTCCTCCTCCTCTTCGTCAGCTTCTTCTTCACCTCCTGCTGCTTTGTCTTCTTCTTCTTCACCTCCTCCTGCTGCTTTGTCTTCTCCTTCTTCTGCTGAAACACACGGGGGGGGGAACCGGTTCAAATGGGACTTGGAACCAAAACCATTCTGCGTTTTCTATTTTTAATGTTTTAGAAATATCTTAAAAAAATTAAGACTTTTTTTAAATTCTTATTAAACACAACTTGTCCCTAGTGAGTGTTTACGTTTCATCTTCCGTCTGTCACACACACACACACACACACACACACACACACACACACACTCTCACCCGGCGGCGTGTCCCCCAGCCTCAGCGTCTCCAGCTTGGCGGGCGGAGGCAGTTTCTGACGGAGCGGTTTGATGTTGAACGCCTGGAACACCTTCTTCTCTGCCTTCTCCAGCTCCGAGGGCTCCTCCGCCGGTTCTGGTTCTGGTCCTGGTCCTGGTTCTGGTCCGGTCTCTGGGAGTCTGGCGGCACACGGGGGGGTCCTGGTCTTTGACGGGGGGCTGCAGGGCCATAGTCTCCTGCTTGCGGATGCTCTCCAGCTCCATCTGGATCTGCCTGTATTTGGACAGCAGGTCCTCGAAGGACTCGTCCCCGGCCCGCTCCGCTTTGGAGGGCGCCGGCCTCCTGCCCCTCTGCGGCTTCTCTGGGACCCTCGTTAAAGAAACTATCACACGGGTACACTCGAGCTCAGAGGAACAACAACACAGATCATCACATGGGTTCACAAAGTACACAAGTGGCTCCTGAACTACAGGGGGGCCAGGGATGATCTATGACCCCCGCTGCTGTAGCCCTCTCACGCCCAGCAGAACCAGGTCTCCGGGTCAGACTGGATCCGTGCGTTACATTCATTTCTGAGAGGATACGTTTTCTGGAGGGGGAGTCCTTCTTGTTACCTTGACCATCTCCGATACCGAACCGACCAACAGGACCCTCTCCTGGACCGAACCAACTATCTCCAGGTCCGAACCGAGCGGGCGGACCCTCTCCGGTACCGAACCGACCCAGAGGGACATCTCCTGGACCGAACCGCGCCGGGGTACTAGTTCCTGGACCGAAACGACCGCCTGGACCCTCTCCAGGTCCGAACCGACCGCCTGGACCCTCTCCGGGACCTAATCGGCCGACTGGACCGTCTCCTGATCCAAACCGACCGATGGGAAACTCTCCCGGACCGAACCGACCGACAGGACCCTCTCCGGTACCGAACCAACCGACAGGACCCTCTCCGGTACCAAAGCGACCCACAGGACCATCTCCTGATCCAAACCGACTGATGGGACTCTCTCCGGGACCTAATCGACTATCTCCAGGTCCGAACCGACCGACAGGACCCTCTCCAGGACCGAACTGACTATCTCCTGGACCAAACCTAGCTAGGGGACCCTCTCCGATACCGAAGCGAGCGACAGGACCCTCTCCAGGACCGAACCGACCCACAGGACCGTCTCCGGGACCTAACCGACTATCTCCGGGACCGAAACGACCGCCTGGACCCTCTCCAGGACCGAACCGACCCACAGGACCCTCTCCAGGACCTAACCGACCCTCTCCAGGTCCGAACCGACTATCTCCAGGACCGAACCGACCGACAGGTCCCTCTCCAGGACCTAACCGACTATCTCCGGTACCGAACCGCCCCGTCCCCCTCTCCCGCCCCGGCCCCCTCGGTTCCGGCCCCCTCGGTTCGGCACAGCCCGGTGCCTGAAGCGGCCCAGCGCCCCGTGACTCCGCTCCCAGAAGCTGGACCTCGGGCTCGGCGGAGGACCGGGGGCCGGCGGAGGAGGACTGGCGGGCCGGTCGGGCTGCCGGTGGATCGGCGGGAACGGGGGTCCGCGGTGGTACGGGGGGCGGAGGTCTGGCGGCATGTTGTGGGTCTGGGGGCCCGGTTGGTGAGGGGGTCTCAGTGGAGGATCTCCCGGTCTAGGTGGAGGATCTTCCGGCCTGTTCCCCTCCCCCCCCCGTGGAAGATCACTCTCTTCGGGCTCATCGTCGCAGATCTCTCCGTCCTCCAGCTCTTCCGTCCTCGGGTCCATGTCTCTCTAATCACCCGCTACTCTCTCTCTCTCTAATGTCCGCGCGAGCCCCGTTACCTCGTGGGGCTGAAACCGGTAAACAGCGCGTGCTTCAACGGACACACGGCGATCTGTCCGATCGAGCTATGTTAGCTCAAACTAGCAAGCTCTTCCAAATCTCACGTGGCATAACGAGAGTTGAGGGACAGGAAACTGCCCATATAAGGAGAAGCAACTTATTTGTTGTTATTTATCTCGTTCCTTTTAACCTTTTTTTGTAATAAATATACTATTTATACTTATCAATCCAGTGCTCCATCTTTCATATGTATAAGAGAAGGAACGACTTTTAAAAGCTATAAAATAACCAAATAAACAAAGCCAATCTTCTCAATTTATATTTATAAAAACGTCAATCCCAGCATTTAAAACCACTAGCGTAGTTATATTTTATTTCTTATTTTAAAAACGAAATAAATAAATAATGACCTGATAACACACACTTCGCATGCGCCACCGGAAGCTGAGTTGTCAGTTTTGTTTTGGAAGCTGACAGGCACGTGAGCTGGGGACGTCATCACGAGAGAGGGAAGAAGACATGGCGGCGGACTCTGTCCTGAAGGTAAAACCCTGTTTAGTCCTCATCTAATAACAGTGTGTGTTGTGTGTGTGTGTGTGTGTGTGTGTGTGTGTGTATTACAGGAGTTCCACTGAGCTGAGAGACCGCTACACCGAGCAGAGGACCAGAAGCTAGCTTAGCATCTGTGCTAACTGTTTACATGCCAGACATCAGACAGGGGGAATTACAGGGAAACACACACACACTGTTTATTACTTATTACTGAGTCCACGGGGAGTAAGTGCATTCACTCACTTACTTACTTAAGTAACATTCAGAGGTACTTGTACTTTACTTGAGTATTTACATGTTATGCTACTGTGTACTCCACTACAGTTCAGAGGTAAATGGTGTACTTTTAGGACTTTAACTGTAACAGAGTATCCTACACTCTGGTAGTTCTCCTTTTACTCAAGAACAAGATCTGAGTACTTCTACTTTTACTCAAGTACGAGATCTGAGTACTTCTACTTTTACTCAAGTACAAGATCTGAGTACTTCTACTTTTACTCAAGTACGAGATCTGAGTACTTCTACTTTTACTCAAGAACAAGATCTGAGTACTTCTACTTTTACTCAAGTACAAGAACTGAGTACTTCTACTTTTACTCAAGTACAAGAACTGAGTACTTCTACTTTTACTCAAGTACGAGATCTGAGTACTTCTACTTTTACTCAAGTACAAGATCTGAGTACTTCTACTTTTACTCAAGTACGAGATCTGAGTACTTCTACTTTTACTCAAGTACAAGAACTGAGTACTTCTACTTTTACTCAAGTACAAGATCTGAGTACTTCTACTTTTACTCAAGTACAAGATCTGAGTACTTCTACTTTTACTCAAGTACAAGACCTGAGTACTTCTACTTTAACTCAAGTACAAGACCTGAGTACTTCTACTTTTACTCAAGTACAAGATCTGAGTACTTCTACTTTTACTCAAGAACAAGACCTGAATACTTCTACTTTTACTCAAGTACAAGATCTGAGTACTTCTACTTTTACTCAAGTACAAGACCTGAGTACTTCTACTTTTACTCAAGTACAAGACCTGAATACTTCTACTTTTACTCAAGAACAAGACCTGAGTACTTCTACTTTTACTCAAGTACAAGATCTGAGTACTTCTACTTTTACTCAAGTACGAGATCTGAGTACTTCTACTTTTACTCAAGTACGAGATCTGAGTACTTCTACTTTTACTCAAGTACGAGATCTGAGTACTTCTACTTTTACTCAAGTACAAGATCTGAGTACTTCTACTTTTACTCAAGTACAAGATCTGAGTACTTCTACTTTTACTCAAGTACAAGACCTGAGTACTTCTACTTTTACTCAAGTACAAGACCTGAATACTTCTACTTTTACTCAAGTACAAGATCTGAGTACTTCTACTTTTACTCAAGTACAATACCTGAGTACTTCTACTTTTACTCAAGTACAAGACCTGAGTACTTCTACCTTTACTCAAGTACAAGATCTGAGTACTTCTACTTTTACTCAAGAACAAGACCTGAGTACTTCTACTTTTACTCAAGAACAAGATCTGAGTACTTCTACTTTTACTCAAGAACAAGACCTGAGTACTTCTACTTTTACTACAAGTACAAGACCTGAGTACTTTTATTCAAGTACATGACCTGATACTTCTACTTTTACTCAAGTACAAGACCTGAGTACTTCTACTTTTACTACAAGTACAAGACCTGAGTACTTTTATTCAAGTACATGACCTGATACTTCTACTTTTACTCAAGTACAAGATCTGAATACTTCTACTTTTACTCAAGAACAAGACCTGAGTACTTCTACTTTTACTCAAGAACAAGATCTGAGTACTTCTACCTTTACTCAAGTACATGACCTGATACTTCTACTTTTACTCAAGAACAAGATCTGAGTACTTCTACCTTTACTCAAGTACATGACCTGATACTTCTACTTTTACTCAAGAACAAGACCTGAGTACTTCTACTTTTACTCAAGAACAAGATCTGAGTACTTCTACCTTTACTCAAGTACAATATCTGATACTTCTACTTTTACTCAAGTACATGATCTGATACTTCTACTTTTACTCAAGTACATGATCTGATACTTCTACTTTAACCCTTGGTTCTTGAAAGCGACCCAGATGGTTGCTGTGTTTCATGTCACCGTTGGTATTTGTACGCAGCTGACTGACAGACTTTTACTCGTGTTTCTGAATTGGGGGCAGGTAAAATAAGACTTTCTCCTTCCTTCCTCTTCCCATCATGGGCTACTCAAAGGGAACATGTTTGAAGTTACGTTAATATAAAGTCCATCCCTCAGGTGTTATTTGAACTTGACGGAGTGTTCATCCACCCGAGCAGCGAGGAGGGCGGCAGCGAGCAGGATTCACTCATCTCCGGCTGCCTGAGGATCGTTGACAAGGTAAAACATAAACTACATGTTGTTACATTTTTCAAACACCGTCCTACATACTCACTTTTACAGACTCCTGTTGGCTGACTGCTGACTGCACGTATTACTCATTCTGAAAGACGTACACAAAGTTATGCTCCACTTTAGGATATTTAACCAGTAAAGAGCTAATGTTGGGCTATAAAGGAACTACAGCACGGTCACATGACTTCACGTCACCACCGCTAAGCTAAAGGAGGCTAATGTTGGGCTATAAAGGAACTACAGCACGGTCACATGACTTCACGTCACCACCGCTAAGCTAAAGGAGGCTAATGTTGGGCTATAAAGGAACTACAGCACGGTCACATGACTTCACGTCACCACCGCTAAGCTAAAGGTGGCTAATGTTGGGCTATAAAGGAACTACAGCATGGTCACATGACTTCACCACCGCTAAGCTAAAGGAGGCTAATGTTGGGCTATAAAGGAACTACAGCATGGTCACATGACTTCACCACCGCTAAGCTAAAGGAGGCTAATGTTGGGCTATAAAGGAACTACAGCACGGTCACATGACTTCACCACCGCTAAGCTAAAGGAGGCTAATGTTGGGCTATAAAGGAACTACAGCACGGTCACATGACTTCACGTCACCACCGCTAAGCTAAAGGAGGCTAATGTTGGGCTATAAAGGAACTACAGCACGGTCACATGACTTCACGTCACCACCGCTAAGCTAAAGGAGGCTAATGTTGGGCTATAAAGGAACTACAGCACGGTCACATGACTTCACCACCGCTAAGCTAAAGGAGGCTAATGTTGGGCTATAAAGGAACTACAGCACGGTCACATGACTTCACCACCGCTAAGCTAAAGGAGGCTAATGTTGGGCTATAAAGGAACTACAGCACGGTCACATGACTTCACGTCACCACCGCTAAGCTAAAGGAGGCTAATGTTGGGCTATAAAGGAACTACAGCACGGTCACATGACTTCACGTCACCACCGCTAAGCTAAAGGAGGCTAATGTTGGGCTATAAAGGAACTACAGCACGGTCACATGACTTCACCACCGCTAAGCTAAAGGAGGCTAATGTTGGGCTATAAAGGAACTACAGCACGGTCACATGACTTCACCACCGCTAAGCTAAAGGAGGCTAATGTTGGGCTATAAAGGAACTACAGCACGGTCACATGACTTCACGTCACCACCGCTAAGCTAAAGGAGGCTAATGTTGGGCTATAAAGGAACTACAGCACGGTCACATGACTTCACGTCACCACCGCTAAGCTAAAGGAGGCTAATGTTGGGCTATAAAGGAACTACAGCACGGTCACATGACTTCACCACCGCTAAGCTAAAGGAGGCTAATGTTGGGCTATAAAGGAACTACAGCACGGTCACATGACTTCACGTCACCACCGCTAAGCTAAAGGAGGCTAATGTTGGAGTATAAAGGAACTACAGCACGGTCAGATGACTTCACGTCACCACCGCTAAGCTAAAGGAGGCTAATGTTGGGCTATAAAGGAACTACAGCACGGTCACATGACTTCACGTCACCACCGCTAAGCTAAAGGAGGCTAATGTTGGGCTATAAAGGAACTACAGCACGGTCACATGACTTCACGTCTCCACCGCTAAGCTAAAGGAGGCTAATGTTGGGCTATAAAGGAACTACAGCACGGTCACATGACTTCACGTCACCACCGCTAAGCTAAAGGAGGCTAATGTTGGGCTATAAAGGAACTACAGCACGGTCACATGACTTCACGTCTCCACCGCTAAGCTAAAGGAGGCTAATGTTGGGCTATAAAGGAACTATAGCACGGTCACATGACTTCACGTCTCCACCGCTAAGCTAAAGGAGGCTAATGTTGGGCTATAAAGGAACTACAGCACGGTCACATGACTTCACGTCTCCACCGCTAAGCTAAAGGTGGCTAATGTTGGGCTATAGAGGAACTACAGCACGGTCACATGACTTCACGTCACCACCGCTAAGCTAAAGGAGGCTAATGTTGGGCTATAAAGGAACTACAGCACGGTTACATGACTTCACGTCACCACCGCTAAGCTAAAGGAGGCTAATGTTGGGCTATAAAGGAACTACAGCACGGTTACATGACTTCACGTCACCACCGCTAAGCTAAAGGAGGCTAATGTTGGGCTATAAAGGAACTACAGCACGGTCACATGACTTCACGTCACAGTCCGCTAAGCTAAAGGTGGCTAATGTTGGGCTATAAAGGAACTACAGCACGGTCACATGACTTCACCACCGCTAAGCTAAAGGTGGCTAATGTTGGGCTATAAAGGAACTACAGCACGGTCACATGACTT
>CM070429.1:1070472-1077972 GCA_036324595.1 Champsocephalus gunnari | reverse complement strand
AGTAGTTTGACATGTACTCAGTAGTTTGACATGTACTCAGCAGTTTGACATGTACTCAGCAGTTTGACATGTACTCAGCAGTTTGACATGTACTCAGTAGTTTGACATGTACTCAGTAGTTTGACATGTACTCAGTAGTTTGACATGTACTCAGTAGTTTGACATGTACTCAGTAGTTTGACATGTACTCAGTAGTTTGACATGTACGAAGCAGTTTGACATGTTCTCAGTAGTTTGACATGTACTCAGTAGTTTGACATGTACGAAGTAGTTTGACATGTACGAAGTAGTTTGACATGTACTCAGCAGTTTGACATGTACTCAGTAGTTTGACATGTACTCAGTAGTTTGACATGTACGAAGTAGTTTGACATGTACGAAGTAGTTTGACATGTACTCAGCAGTTTGACATGTACTCAGCAGTTTGACATGTACTCAGCAGTTTGACATGTACTCAGCAGTTTGACATGTACTCAGTAGTTTGACATGTACTCAGCAGTTTGACATGTACTCAGTAGTTTGACATGTACTCAGTAGTTTGACATGTACTCAGTAGTTTGACATGTACGACTCTGAGAGTTGATCTGACAGAAGGTGTTTCCGCAGGACTCCAGCTCAGTGATGGAGTGGGACCAGTGTTCAGGGGAGAAGCTGTTGGAGACACAGCAGAGCTACGAGACCGAGTGGGACATGATCAACGCCGTGTCCTTCAAGAGGAGAAGTGTCACTAACGGAGAGGGTGAGACACACAGCTAGCAGTTAGCATCTTCTGCTGACACCCTGCCACCTGCACAGATACACAGCTAACGGTTAGCATCTGCTGCTGACACCCTGCCACCTGCACAGATACACAGCTAACAGTTAGCATCTGCTGCTAACACCCTGCCACCTGCACAGACACACAGCTAACAGTTAGCATCTGCTGCTAACACCCTGCCACCTGCACAGATACACAGCTAACAGTTAGCATCTGCTGCTAACACCCTGCCACCTGCACAGATACACAGCTAACAGTTAGCATATGCTGCTAACACCCTGCCACCTGCACAGATACACAGCTAACGGTTAGCATCTGCTGCTAACACCCTGCCACCTGCACAGATACACAGCTAACGGTTAGCATCTTCTGCTGACACCCTGCCACCTGCACAGATACACAGCTAACAGTTAGCATCTGCTGCTAACACCCTGCCACCTGCACAGACACACAGCTAACAGTTAGCATCTGCTGCTAACACCCTGCCACCTGCACAGATACACAGCTAACAGTTAGCATCTGCTGCTAACACCCTGCCACCTGCACAGATACACAGCTAACAGTTAGCATATGCTGCTAACACCCTGCCACCTGCACAGATACACAGCTAACAGTTAGCATCTGCTGCTAACACCCTGCCACCTGCACAGATACACAGCTAACGGTTAGCATCTGCTGCTAACACCCTGCCACCTGCACAGATACACAGCTAATAGTTAGCCTTCAGGAACAACAACAAGTTTCCTCATGCCTTCTGCTGTGATTACTCAAGAATACAGACGTTGTGTTGACAGTAAAGCTAACCCTGTTCAGGAGGAACTGAAAGAGTGTCTGTCAGCTGACGGACTCTTTCACTGCCTTCTTTAAACACAGATCAGCTGTTAACTCTGCCACGCTGTTGATACTGATTACATATTATTGTTAGGATTCATTCATGTAGTTTATATTTAACACATGATTTAAATGTCCTATATTTGACATCAGGCCCTCAGATGTCCTCTAAACCCTGCTCTTTGTTTCCCAGTCTCTCTAAACCCTTCTCTTTGTCTCCCAGGCTCTCTAAACCCTTCTCTTTGTCTCACAGGCTCTCTAAACCCTGCTCCTTGTCTCCCAGGCTCTCTAAACCCTTCTCTTTGTCTCCCAGGCTCTCTAAACCATTCTCTTTGTCTCACAGGCTCTCTAAACCCTGCTCCTTGTCTCCCAGGCTCTCTAAACCCTTCTCTTTGTCTCCCAGGCTCTCTGAACCCTGCTCATTGTCTCCCAGGCTCTCTGAACTCTGCTCCTTGTCTCCCAGGCTCTCTAAACCCTTCTCTTTGTCTCTCAGGCTCTCTGAACCCTGCTCTTTGTCTCCCAGGCTCTCTGAACCCTTCTCCTTGTCTCCCAGTCTCTCTAAACCAGTGTTTCTCAAACTTTTTCATACCAAGGACCACTTAACCAATAAAAAAACACTCGCGGACCACCTAACTCCACAAATATCCAAAAACACATCGTTTTTTACAAATCGCCTGAAAATTGTACAAACAAGTGGCAACATGTGTGATGAAGGTGCTTATCTGGGCTATATCATGCAATCGAAAGTGAAACTTAAGCTCGCTCCATTGCAGAGATATTCCCGCTAGAGTGCGAAAAACTTAAATAAATGTATTTATTTCAAATGTGAAATTTTACCAATATACTCACGGACCACCAGGGGGTGCTCACGGACCACCAGTGGTCCATACTTTGAGAAGCACTGCTCTAAACCCTTCTCTTTGTCTCTCAGGCTCTCTAAACCCTGCTCCTTGTCTCCCAGTCTCTCTAAACCCTGCTCCTTGTCTCCCAGGCTCTCTGAACCCTGCTCCTTATCTCCCAGGCTCTCTGAACCCTGCTCCTTGTCTCCCAGGCTCTCTGAACCCTGCTCCTTATCTCCCAGGCTCTCTGAACCCTGCTCCTTGTCTCCTAGGCTCTCTGAACCCTGCTCCTTGTCTCCCAGGCTCTCTGAACCCTGCTCCTTATCCCCCAGGCCCTCTGAAACCTGCTCCTTGTCTCCCAGTCTCTCTAAACCCTGCTCCTTGTCTCCCAGGCTCTCTGTTCCCTGCTCCTTGTCTCCCAGCCTCTCTGAACCCTGCTCCTTGTCTCCCAGGCTCTCTAATCCCTGCTCCTTGTCTCCCAGGCTCTCTGAATCCTGCTCCTTGTCTCCCAGCCTCTCTGAACCCTGCTCCTTGTCTCCCAGGCTCTCTAATCCCTGCTCCTTGTCTCCCAGGCTCTCTAATCCCTGCTCCTTGTCTCCCAGGCTCTCTGAACCCTGCTCCTTGTCTCCCAGTCTCTCTAAACCCTTCTCTTTGTCTCCCAGGCTCTCTGATCCCTGCTCCTTGTCTCCCAGGCTCTCTGAACCCTGCTCCTTGTCTCCCAGTCTCTCTAAACCCTTCTCTTTGTCTCCCAGGCTCTCTAATCCCTGCTCCTTGTCTCCCAGGCTCTCTGAATCCTGCTCCTTGTCTCCCAGGCTCTCTAATCCCTGCTCCTTGTCTCCCAGGCTCTCTGAACCCTGCTCCTTGTCTCCCAGGCTCTCTGATCCCTGCTCCTTGTCTCCCAGGCTCTCTAATCCCTGCTCCTTGTCTCCCAGGCTCTCTGAATCCTGCTCCTTGTCTCCCAGGCTCTCTAATCCCTGCTCCTTGTCTCCCAGGCTCTCTGAACCCTGCTCCTTGTCTCCCAGGCTCTCTGATCCCTGCTCCTTGTCTCCCAGGCTCTCTAATCCCTGCTCCTTGTCTCCCAGGCTCTCTGAACCCTGTCTCCCAGGCTCGCTAATCCTTGCTCCTTGTCTCCCAGGCTCTCTGATCCCTGCTCCTTGTCTCCCAGGCTCTCTAATCCCTGCTCCTTGTCTCCCAGGCTCTCTGAACCCTGTCTCCCAGGCTCGCTAATCCTTGCTCCTTGTCTCCCAGGCTCTCTAATCCCTGCTCCTTGTCTCCCAGGCTCTCTGAATCCGGCTCCTTGTCTCCCAGGCTCTCTGAACCCTGCTCCTTGTCTCCCAGGCTCTCTAATCCCTGCTCCTTGTCTCCCAGGCTCTCTGAACCCTGCTCCTTGTCTCCCAGGCTCTCTGAACCCTGCTCCTTGTCTCACAGGCTCTCTGATCCCTGCTCCTTGTCTCCCAGGCTCTCTAATCCCTGCTCCTTGTCTCCCAGGCTCTCTGAATCCTGCTCCTTGTCTCCCAGGCTCTCTAATCCCTGCTCCTTGTCTCCCAGACTCTCTGAACCCTGCTCCTTGTCTCCCAGGCTCTCTGATCCCTGCTCCTTGTCTCCCAGGCTCTCTAATCCCTGCTCCTTGTCTCCCAGGCTCTCTAATCCCTGCTCCTTGTCTCCCAGGCTCTCTAATCCCTGCTCATTGTCTCCCAGGCTCTCTAATCCCTGCTCCTTGTCTCCCAGGCTCTCTGAACCCTGCTCCTTGTCTCCCAGGCTCTCTAATCCCTGCTCCTTGTCTCCCAGGCTCTCTAATCCCTGCTCCTTGTCTCCCAGGCTCTCTGATCCCTGCTCCTTGTCTCCCAGGCTCTCTGAATCCGGCTCCTTGTCTCCCAGGCTCTCTAATCCCTGCTCCTTGTCTCCCAGGCTCTCTGAACCCTGCTCCTTGTCTCCCAGGCTCTCTAATCCCTGCTCCTTGTCTCCCAGGCTCTCTGAACCCTGCTCCTTGTCTCACAGGCTCTCTGATCCCTGCTCCTTGTCTCCCAGGCTCTCTAAACCCTTCTCTTTGTCTCGCAGGCTCTCTGAATCCTGCTCCTTGTCTCCCAGGCTCTCTGAACCCTGCTCCTTGTCTCCCAGGCTCTCTAATCCCTGCTCCTTGTCTCCCAGGCTCTCTGATCCCTGCTCCTTGTCTCCCAGGCTCTCTGAACCCTGCTCCTTGTCTCCCAGGCTCTCTGAACCCTGCTCCTTGTCTCCCAGGCTCTCTAATGCCTGCTCCTTGTCTCCCAGGCTCTCTGATCCCTGCTCCTTGTCTCCCAGGCTCTCTGAACCCTGCTCCTTGTCTCCCAGGCTCTCTAATCCCTGCTCCTTGTCTCCCAGGCTCTCTGAACCCTGCTCCTTGTCTCCCAGGCTCTCTAATCCCTGCTCCTTGTCTCCCAGGCTCTCTGATCCCTGCTCCTTGTCTCCCAGTTTCTCTAAATCCTTCTCTTTGTCTCCCAGGCTCTCTGATCCCTGCTCCTTGTCTCCCAGGCTCTCTGAACCCTGCTCCTTGTCTCCCAGGCTCTCTGATCCCTGCTCCTTGTCTCCCAGGCTCTCTAATCCCTGCTCCTTGTCTCCCAGGCTCTCTAATCCCTGCTCCTTGTCTCCCAGGCTCTCTGAACCCTGTCTCCCAGGCTCGCTAATCCTTGCTCCTTGTCTCCCAGGCTCTCTAATCCCTGCTCCTTGTCTCCCAGGCTCTCTGAATCCGGCTCCTTGTCTCCCAGGCTCTCTGAACCCTGCTCCTTGTCTCCCAGGCTCTCTAATCCCTGCTCCTTGTCTCCCAGGCTCTCTGAACCCTGCTCCTTGTCTCCCAGGCTCTCTGAACCCTGCTCCTTGTCTCACAGGCTCTCTGATCCCTGCTCCTTGTCTCCCAGGCTCTCTAATCCCTGCTCCTTGTCTCCCAGGCTCTCTGAATCCTGCTCCTTGTCTCCCAGGCTCTCTAATCCCTGCTCCTTGTCTCCCAGACTCTCTGAACCCTGCTCCTTGTCTCCCAGGCTCTCTGATCCCTGCTCCTTGTCTCCCAGGCTCTCTAATCCCTGCTCCTTGTCTCCCAGGCTCTCTAATCCCTGCTCCTTGTCTCCCAGGCTCTCTAATCCCTGCTCCTTGTCTCCCAGGCTCTCTAATCCCTGCTCCTTGTCTCCCAGGCTCTCTAATCCCTGCTCCTTGTCTCCCAGGCTCTCTGAACCCTGCTCCTTGTCTCCCAGGCTCTCTAATCCCTGCTCCTTGTCTCCCAGGCTCTCTAATCCCTGCTCCTTGTCTCCCAGGCTCTCTGATCCCTGCTCCTTGTCTCCCAGGCTCTCTGAATCCGGCTCCTTGTCTCCCAGGCTCTCTAATCCCTGCTCCTTGTCTCCCAGGCTCTCTGAACCCTGCTCCTTGTCTCCCAGGCTCTCTAATCCCTGCTCCTTGTCTCCCAGGCTCTCTGAACCCTGCTCCTTGTCTCACAGGCTCTCTGATCCCTGCTCCTTGTCTCCCAGGCTCTCTAAACCCTTCTCTTTGTCTCGCAGGCTCTCTGAATCCTGCTCCTTGTCTCCCAGGCTCTCTGAACCCTGCTCCTTGTCTCCCAGGCTCTCTAATCCCTGCTCCTTGTCTCCCAGGCTCTCTGATCCCTGCTCCTTGTCTCCCAGGCTCTCTGAACCCTGCTCCTTGTCTCCCAGGCTCTCTGAACCCTGTTCCTTGTCTCCCAGGCTCTCTAATCCCTGCTCCTTGTCTCCCAGGCTCTCTGATCCCTGCTCCTTGTCTCCCAGGCTCTCTGAACCCTGCTCCTTGTCTCTCAGGCTCTCTAATCCCTGCTCCTTGTCTCCCAGGCTCTCTGAACCCTGCTCCTTGTCTCCCAGGCTCTCTAATCCCTGCTCCTTGTCTCCCAGGCTCTCTGATCCCTGCTCCTTGTCTCCCAGTTTCTCTAAATCCTTCTCTTTGTCTCCCAGGCTCTCTGATCCCTGCTCCTTGTCTCCCTGAACCCTGCTCCTTGTCTCCCAGGTTCTCTAATCCCTGCTCCTTGTCTCCAGGCTCTCTGAATCCGGCTCCTTGTCTCCCAGGCTCTCTAATCCCTGCTACTTGTCTCCCAGGCTCTCTGAACCCTTCTCCTTGTCTCCCAGTCTCTCTAAACCCTTCTCTTTGTCTCCCAGGCTCTCTAAAACCCTTCTCTTTGTCTCGCAGGCTCTCTAAACCCTGCTCCTTGTCTCCCAGGCTCTCTGAACCCTGCTCCTTGTCTCACAGGCTCTCTGATCCCTGCTCCTTGTCTCCCAGGCTCTCTGAATCCTGCTCCTTGTCTCCCAGGCTCTCTTAATCCCTGCTCCTTGTCTCCCAGGCTCTCTGAATCCTGCTCCTTGTCTCCCAGGCTCTCTAATCCCTGCTCCTTGTCTCCCAGGCTCTCTGAACCCTGCTCCTTGTCTCCCAGGCTCTCTAAACCCTTCTCTTTGTCTCCCAGGCTCTCTGATCCCTGCTCCTTGTCTCCCAGGCTCTCTAATCCCTGCTCCTTGTCTCCCAGGCTCTCTGAACCCTGCTCCTTGTCTCCCAGGCTCTCTGAACCCTGCTCCTTGTCTCCAGGCTCTCTGAACCCTGCTCCTTGTCTCCCAGGCTCTCTGAACCCTGCTCCTTGTCTCCAGGCTCTCTGAACCCTGCTCCTTGTCTCCCAGGCTCTCTAATCCCTGCTCCTTGTCTCCCAGGCTCTCTGAACCCTGCTCCTTGTCTCCCAGGCTCTCTAATCCCTGCTCCTTGTCTCCCAGGCTCTCTAATCCCTGCTCCTTGTCTCCCAGGCTCTCTGAACCCTGCTCCTTGTCTCCCAGGCTCTCTAATCCCTGCTCCTTGTCTCCCAGGCTCTCTAATCCCTGCTCCTTGTCTCCCAGGCTCTCTGAACCCTGCTCCTTGTCTCCCAGGCTCTCTAATCCCTGCTCCTTGTCTCCCAGGCTCTCTAATCCCTGCTCCTTGTCTCCCAGGCTCTCTAATCCCTGCTCCTTGTCTCCCAGGCTCTCTGAACCCTGCTCCTTGTCTCCCAGGCTCTCTAATCCCTGCTCCTTGTCTCCCAGGCTCTCTGAACCCTGCTCCTTGTCTCCCAGG
>CM070429.1:1035472-1060472 GCA_036324595.1 Champsocephalus gunnari | reverse complement strand
AAGTCTGTGAGTGAGCAACAGGAGGGGAGGAACTCTAAACTCAGAGACTGCAGGAGTCTGATCGGTGAGCACTCAGACGTTGCAGAAACATGTTATTTAATGATTTACTGTTTCGCAAAAAGTTTTTTCTTTACTTATTGTTTGTGAACATTTGTTACGGTTTTAACTTATCCTGTTCTGAAATGTTGATATTAGTTAAATGGACGTATAATGTTTCTGTAACCCGGATCCTCTGCCAGCACAGAAAGGCAGATCAGTAACAGATATTATCCGTCTGCCTGCAGAGAAAGACGTAAACAGAACGGACAGAACCAACAGGTTCTACGAAGGCCTGGATAACCCGGGTCTGGTTCTGCTGCATGACATCCTGATGACCTACTGCATGTACGACTTCGACCTGGGTCAGTTCTCGCACAGCAGATGACCTGCTGCTTACTGTAGGCTGCGAACGCCATCATAACAGCTATGAATAGCGCAGGCTTTGCTACGGCGTTCCTCATTATCCTCAGATCATTTAACATTGTGAACAACTGGTTGAAATCTGCAGGAAAGCTAGCTTACGTTAGCTGATAGCATTCTATCGTTAGCTGTTATCAGTTAGCTGTTAGCGGTATGCTGTTAGCAGTTAGCGCTCTGTAGTTAGCAGTTTGTAGTGATCTTTTAAACGATTAGTCAGTTAGCTGTTAGTAGCTATCTGTTAGAAGTTAGCTGTATTCAGTTAGTAGTTGGCTGTATTCAGTTAGCTGTTAGTAGCAGCTGTTAGTAGTTAGCTGTATTCAGTTAGTAGTTAGCTGTTCGTAGTTAGCTGTATTCAGTTAGAAGCTATCTGTTAGTAGTTTGCTGTTAGTAGTTAGCTGTTAGTAGTTAGCTGTTCGTAGTTAGCTGTATTCAGTTAGTAGTTGGCTGTATTCAGTTAGCTGTTAGTAGCAGCTGTTAGTAGTTAGCTGTATTCAGTTAGCTGTTAGTAGTTAGCTGTATTCAGTTAGCTGTATTCAGTTAGTAGCTATCTCTTACTAGTTAGCTGTATTCAGTTAGCTGTTAGTAGTTAGCTGTATTCAGTTAGTAGTTAGCTGTTAGTAGTTAGCTGTTAGTAGTAAGCTGTATTCAGTTAGAAGCTATCTGTTAGTAGTTAGCTGTATTCAGTTAGCTGTTCGTAGTTAGCTGTATTCAGTTAGTAGTAACTGTTAGTAGTTAGCTGTATTCAGTTAGAAGCTATCTGTTAGTAGTTTGCTGTTAGTAGTTAGCTGTTAGTAGTTAGCTGTTCGTAGTTAGCTGTATTCAGTTAGTAGCCATCTCTTACTAGTTAGCTGTATTCAGTTAGCTGTTAGTAGTTAGCTGTATTCAGTTAGTAGTTAGCTGTTAGTAGTTGGCTGTATTCAGTTAGCTGTTAGTAGTTAGCTGTATTCATTTAGTAGTTAGCTGTTAGTAGTTAGCTGTATTCAGTTAGCTGTTAGTAGTTGGCTGTATTCAGTTAGCTGTTAGTAGTAGCTCTTACTAGTTAGCTGTATTCAGTTAGCTGTTAGTAGTTGGCTGTATTCAGTTAGCTGTTAGTAGTAGCTCTTACTAGTTAGCTGTATTCAGTTAGTAGGAACTGTTAGTAGTTAGCTGTAATCAGTTAGCTGTTAGTAGTTGGCTGTATTCAGTTAGTAGTTAGCTGTTAGTAGTTGGCTGTATTCAGTTAGTAGTAACTGTTAGTAGTAGCTGTTGGTAGTTAGCTGTTAGCTGTTAGTAGTTAGCTGTATTCAGTTAGTAGTAACTGTTAGTAGTAGCTGTTTATAGTTAGCTGTATTCAGTTAGCTGTTAGTAGTTAGCTGTATTCAGTTAGCTGTTAGTAGTTAGCTGTATTCAGTTAGTAGTTAGCTGTATTCAGTTAGTAGTAACTGTTAGTAGTAGCTGTTGGTAGTTAGCTGTTAGCTGTTAGTAGTTAGCTGTATTCAGTTGGTAGTAACTGTTAGTAGTAGCTGTTTATAGTTAGCTGTATTCAGTTAGCTGTTAGTAGTTAGCTGTATTCAGTTAGCTGTTAGTAGTTAGCTGTATTCAGTTAGTAGTTAGCTGTATTCAGTTAGTAGTTAGCTGTATTCAGTTAGTAGTAACTGTTAGTAGTAGCTGTTTATAGTTAGCTGTATTCCAACCCAGTCTCACGGCATTTCGTGTTATAGTCACGACATTTAATCTATTGATTCGTGTTCACCAACACGATTCTCCCCTTTTCTTCGTGTCACAGAACGATTTTAAAAGCAATGTATTTCTGGGGAATCGTGTTGGTGTACACGAATCAATAGATTACATGCCGTGACTATAACATGAAATGCTGTGAGACTGGGTTGTGTATTCAGTAGTAGTAGCTGTTAGTAGTTAGCTGTATTCAGTTAGCTGTTAGTAGTTAGCTGTATTAAGTTGTTGGTAGCTGTTACTAGTTAGCTGTATTCAGTTAGCTGTATTAAGTTGTTGGTAGTAGCTGTTAGTCGTTAGCTGTTAGCTCGTAGCAGTTAGCTGTTAGTTGTTAGTAGGTAACTGTATTCAGTTAGCTGTTAGTAGTTATCTGTGAGTAGTAGCTGTTAGTTGTTAGCTGTTAGTAGTTAGCTGTATTAAGTTGTTGGTAGTAGCTGTTAGTTGTTAGTAGTTAGCTGTATTCAGTAGCTGTTAGTAGTAAGCTGTATTCAGTTAGCTGTTAGTAGTTAGCTGTTAGTAGTAAGCTGTATTCAGTTAGCTGTTAGCTGTTAGTAGTTAGCTGTATTCAGTAGCTGTTAGCTGTTAGTAGTTAGCTGTATTAAGTAGCTGTTAGTAGTTAGCTGTATTCAGTAGCTGTTAGTAGTTAGTAGTTAGCTGTATTCAGTTAGCTGTTAGCTGTTAGTAGTTAGCTGTTAGTAGTAAGCTGTATTCAGTTAGCTGTTAGTAGTTAGCTGTATTCAGTTAGCTGTTAGCTGTTAGTAGTTAGCTGTATTCAGTTAGCTGTTAGTAGTTAGCTGTTAGTAGTTAGCTGTATTCAGTTAGCTGTTAGCTGTTAGTAGTAAGCTGTATTCAGTTAGCTGTATTAAGTTGTTAGTAGTAGCTGTTAGTCGTTAACTGTATCCACTAAACTAAATTGTGTAGTAAGTAGTGGTGTGTGCCCTTAGCTGTGTGTATTGTGTATTTTAAGTGTGTGTGTGTGTGTCCTCAGGCTACGTGCAGGGGATGAGCGACCTGCTGTCTCCTGTCCTCTACGTGATGGAGAACGAGGTGGACGCCTTCTGGTGTTTCGTCTCCTTCATGGATCAGATGGTGAGTGTTGGAGCCAGTATTTAGCTTCTATAAGAAAGGCCACCTAATCGTGACGTCTGTAGCCAACAGAGTATGAAAGACTACAACTCCCACGGTGCCTCCTCTGCAGAGACAGAGATGGGCAACCTGTCAGAAAGACTCAGTTTTTAACCGTTCAACCACCCTTCAAGTTATCAAGTGATAGAAGCCTTAACCAAGAATACCTAAGCTGTTTATTTGATTTGACTTTTGCCTGTTTGTTTTGAACATTGTAAAGGCCTCTCTTCTTTGTTGCATGTGTAAAAGTTTGTTATTTTATTTTGAGCAAACCCATCGCACAATATCATCCAAACCATCGGAGGCCAAGCAACTCTTCAACTGTGAGTAACACAAAGATAGAGGAAAGAAAACAAGTCAAACATTTCTGTTTAAGGCATCTAGTGGCTTGATAGGAAAATAAGGAAGGACGCCACGACAGTGAGACTGCAGTCTTTAAACGTCCAGTTTCTGTTCAGAGAAATCTAGAAGGAGGAGGGTGCTGAGTGGACGAGTGTCTGATACAGCAACGTTTCTGATTGGCCCGTGGGGGTAAAGCCCGCCCACATTTTAGTAATGAGGTCATGACGCAGCGAATCTGGATCAGCTCCGTAGGTCCCCGTTTTTAGAGATGAGGGTACGGAGGAGAAGAGAGAGGGGTTTGTCTCTGATTTGTCTCTGACACTTTGAGAGTCTCCTGACACACCGGGGGGACACAGGGGACACACCGGGGCACACCGGGGACACACCGGGACACATGGGGTCACACCGGGACACACGGGGACACACTGGGACACACGGTGACGCACCGGGGACACATGGTGACACACTGGGACACACAGGGACACACGGGGGACACACCGGGACACATGGTGACACACCGGGGACACACCGGGGACACACCGAGACACATGGTGACGCACCGGGACACACGGGGACACATGGTGACGCACTGGGGACACACCGGGGACACACGGGGACACACCGGGACACATCAAAAAGTGCATTTTGCATGATAGGAGACCTCTAAAGGAGTCAGTTCGCTGTACAAGTCATCTTTACACCCAAGTACTTGTGATTAGATAACATGCTTTATGGTATTTTAATAATAATTACTTATTTTATCGCTGAACTCGGCGAAACAGCTGAATCATACACGTGTTGAAAAATGTCTGTATTGAAACATTATAACACTTCTATTATGTATATATTCTGATTTGTGTGTGTGTGTGTGTGTGTGTGTGTGTGTGTGTGTGTGTGTGTGTGTGTGTGTGTGTGTGTGTGTGTGTGTGTGTGTGTGTGTGTGTGTGTGTGTGTGTGTGTGTGTGTGTGTGTGTGTGTGTGTGTGTGTGTGTGTGTGTGTGTGTGTGTGTGTGTGTGTGGTGTGTGTGTGTGTGTGTGTGTGTGTGTGTGTGTGTGTGTGTGTGTGTGTGTGTGTGTGTGTGTGTGTGTGTGTGTGTGTGTGTGTGTGTCAGCACCAGAACTTTGAGGAGCAGATGCAGGGTATGAAGACTCAGCTGATCCAGCTCAGCACTCTGCTCAGACTGCTCGACCTCTCCTTCTGGAACTACCTGGGTCATTATCTTATATGTTCTTATGTTACATTGTGTATTGTGACATTTTATCAGTGTGTTTTATTAGTGTGTGTGTGTGTGTGTGTGTGCAGAGGCTCAGGACTCGGGTTACCTGTACTTCTGTTTCCGCTGGCTGCTGATCAGATTCAAGAGAGAGCTCAGCTTCCAGGACGTCCTCAGGCTCTGGGAGGTCAGTGTCTTCTTCTGTGGTGGCTCCATGCACACACCTGCACACACCTGCACACACCTGCATACACCTGGACACACCTGCACACACCTACACACACCTGGACACACCTACACACACCTGCACACACCTAGACACACCTGCACACACCTGGACACACCTACGGACACACCTACACACACACCCACACACACCTGGACACACACGCACACACCTGCACACCTGGACACACCTACGGACACACCTACACACACCTGGACACACCTACACACACCTGGACACACCTGGACACACCTACACACACCTGGACACCTGGACACACCTACGGACACACCTGGACACACACCTGCACACCTGGACACACCTACGGACACACCTACACACACCTGGACACCTGGACACACCTACACACACCTGGACACCTGGACACACCTACACACACCTGGACACACCTACACACACCTGGACACCTGGACACACCTACACACACCTGGACACCTGGACACACCTACACACACCTGGACACCTGGACACACCTACGGACACACCTACACACACCTGCACACACCTACGGACACCTACACACACCTGCACACCTGCACACACCTGGACACACCTACGGACACACCTGGACACACCTACGGACACACCCGCACACACCTGGACACACCTACACACACCTGGACACCTGGACACACCTACACACACCTGGACACCTGGACACACCTACACACACCTGGACACACCTACGGACACACCTACCCACACCTGCACACACCTGCACACACCTACACACACCCGCACACACCTGCACACACCTGCACACACACACCTGCACACACCTGGACACACCTGGACACACCTGGACACACCTGGACACACCTGGACACACCTGCACACACCTGGACACACCTACACACACCTGCACACACCTGCACACACCTGCACACACCTGCACACACCTGGACACACCTACACACACCTGGACACACCTGCACACACCTGGACACACCTGCACACACCTGGACACACCTGCACACACCTACACACACCTGGACACACCTGCACACACCTACACACACCTGGACACACCTACACACACCTGCACACACCTGGACACACCTACACACAACTGTACCTGTGGTGTGTCCTCCTGAGTGCTCACCTGTACCTGTGGTGTGTCCTCCGGAGTGCTCACCTGTACCTGTGGTGTGTCCTCCCGAGTGCTCACCTGTACCTGTGGTGTGTCCTCCCGAGTGCTCACCTGTACCTGTGGTGTGTCCTCCCGAGTGCTCACCTGTACCTGTGGTGTGTCCTCCCGAGTGCTCACCTGTACCTGTGGTGTGTCCTCCCGAGTGCTCACCTGTACCTGTGGTGTGTCCTCCCGAGTGCTCACCTGTACCTGTGGTGTGTCCTCCCGAGTGCTCACCTGTACCTGTGGTGTGTCCTCCCGAGTGCTCACCTGTACCTGTGGTGTGTCCTCCCGAGTGCTCACCTGTACCTGTGGTGTCTCCTCAGGTGATGTGGACCGGGCTCCCCTGTCAGAACTTCCACCTGCTGCTGTGCTGCGCCATCCTGGACTCAGAGAAGCAGAAGATCATGGAGGAGAACTACGGCTTCAACGAGATCCTCAAGGTGAGCAAAACATTATCCAAACGGTGTAGGATATCTGCGTGACAAATGGCGAGTTACTAAAGGTTGTTCTCGTGACTCTTCGGCAGCACATTAACGAGCTCTCCATGAAGCTGGAAATAGAAGAGATCCTTCAGAAAGCCGAAGGCATCGGTCTGCAGATCAAGAGCTGCAAGGTGCGTTCAACCTCACGATGTTCCTCTGTGTGCTGAGGGAAGACCTTGAGGTTTTAAGGAAAGTCAGATTTTTGAGAAAAATGTAAGAATAAAGTTAGAATTTAGAAAATAAATTGAGTTTTGAGAAAAGTCAGAATGTTGAGATTTGGAGGAATAAGTGAAACTTGTGTGAAAGAAGACGTGTTTAAAGTGTATATTCCCTCAGGACCTCCCCGCCTCCATCAGCTCCATCCTGGGCTGGGACCCTCCGGCCCCCCCTCCGGCCCCCCCCCCGGCTCTCAGGACCCCCCAGAGAGGAGCCGCCTGCTCCAGCCCACTCTCCAGAGACAGCAGCGCTCAGAACGGCTGCTCACCGGCCTTCATATCATAAGCACTGCTTCCAGAAGAGCAGGACTGTCTATACCACCACAGAAGAAGAAGAGCAGGACTGTCTATACCACCACAGAAGAAGAAGAGCAGGACTGTCTATACCACCACAGAAGAAGAAGAGCAGGACTGTCTATACCACCACAGAAGAAGAAGAGCAGGACTGTCTATACCACCACAGAAGAAGAAGAGCAGGATGTAAAAAGGATGTCAGATTATTCAGAATCTTATTTTTGTAATTTCTTGTACCATAGCGTGTCTCATTCCTCGAGCAGAGCGAGTCTCTGAAGCTCCGCTCAGACATTATTCAGCTTTAGTAACCGGGGTAACCGGGGTAACCGGGGTAACCCGGGCAACCTCTGACGTGCCTGAGGTTGAAGCCGGCCATATCACCCATCTCCGAGAACCACATAATACTATGAGATTATAAAGTGTTGACAGAAAACCTCTGGGGTCAGAGTGGAGAGACCGGGGGGCGTCCTGCCACAGACCCTCTGATGATCACCCGTGGCTGCATCCGCTTTATTATTATAATAATTATCTGTATTATTGATGTCCGAACGCGCCGCGGACAGCGCTTTAGTGCTCCAGGATCCCTCGCATCAAATCACCCACGAAGCATATCGCTCGCTCTTAAAGGAACGTCTCGCTCCGCTGGTGGACATTTACACTTAGGGATTTTTATATTCTATATGACAGGAATGGCATGTGTGACTCCAATGTGATTCACTTTTTTAATATTATTTTATACGGAAGAGGAAGATCTGACCAACAGGGACGGGTTATTTAGTTTAGAGGAAAGTCCGAAATATCTGGGGTTTTATTTCACATCAAATGAAACGTTAGTCTCTACGGAGGAGGAGGAGGAGGAGGAGGAGGGGGGGGGAGGGGGGGGGGAGGAGGAGGAGGAGGAGGGGGAGGAGGAAAAGTCAAGACGTTTTTCTCTGGGATCAAAGTCAGAATTCTGAGGAAATAAAGTTTTTCCTCAGATTAACGTACATTTTGTTTTACAATAACTGTTGGGACGTGTCCGCAAGTTAAACCCCGAACAGAACTCAAGATGGTGTCCCTAGCGCTCTGCTGTAATCACACATCAAATCACCATGGTGATAGTGTCCGTGTGGCGGGAGGAGGAACTCCTCTAATCCAATCAGAGACGCTGCTCCTCCCGCCAGACGCCGCGGCTATATATTTAATTATCAACGCGTTCCTTTAAACATGATTCTGCTTATTATTAATGATTCATTATTACTAATTGAGTTCTCCCGGGTTTCTGATCTCTGCTTTTATGTTCTGCAATAAAAGGATTTCATTATAAACAGCTCTGTAAGTGTGTTTAGTTATAAGAGACGTGTGAACATTACAGAGGGCTGGTTGTGTATTCAGGGAGCTTCAGGGACAACACGGCTTGTTTGAATGCTCGATTCTGATTGGTCCATTTGGTTAAACACTGAGGAGCTTCAAGGGAGAGGAAGACGGGTTTAACAACGTCAGAGGAATCACTGATAGGATATGTGTATATATATATATACACATATCCTATCAGTGTTCTGACAGCCCTAATATATATATATATATATATATATATATATATATATATTAGGGCTGTCAGTCGATTAAAATATTTAATCGCAAATTAATCGCACATTTCTGATCTGTTCTAAATGAACCTTAGAGGAATATTTTCCTCTAAGAATATGTTGTTAATTATCTCATCAACATATGAGCGGACAAATATGCTTTATGCTAATGTTTATTATCATTTGAACAATGACAAATGTTCTCATGAATATTAAACAACAACCTGGAATGTGTGTGTGTGTGTGTGTGTGTGTGTGTGTGTGTGTGTGTGTGTGTGTGTGTGTGTGTGTGTGTGTGTGTGTGTGTGTGTGTGTGTGTGTGTGTGTGTGTGTGTGTGTGTGTGTGTGTGTGTGTGTGTGTGTGTGTGTGTGTGTGTGTGTGTGTGTGTGTGTGTGATAAAGTGCTCGGCGCAGTTGTGGCGAAATGTCGCTCCTCTGTTTTCATATAAACAGCTCCTTCTATCCGTTAGCGCAGCTAGCACCAGATGCTAACAACAACAACAATGCACCTAAGGTCTCTCTCGCTCGGGCCACACACACACACACGCACACACACCCACCCTCCCGGTCCCCCCGATGGCCTGCCGGTGAGCGTGGAAGTGTGGTCTGCAGAGGACAGCAGGAGGGGTTTTAGACTCGGTGCTCTGAAGCTACGGGGCGCCGCGGACAAACAGCACACCTGCGTTAATCGCGTTAAAATAATTAGTGCGTTAATTTTTGACAGCACTAATATATATATATATATGTGTGAGTATATATATATATATATATATATATGTGTGTGAGTATGTGTGTATTATAAACAGTATATTTGTTGCAGTTTGTTCTGATGACAGTAATCTGAAGATAGAAGGGTTTCACATCAGAGACAGGAAGTCATTTAAATTCTTCTTCAGCAGAAATGTCAAACTGAGCGTCTCTAAATGTCACTGCAGCTGCTTCCTCCTCCTCCTCCTCCTCCTCCTCTTCCTCCTCTTCCTTCTCAGCTCAGGTATCACCTGCATCCGCCTGTATTTCTCCAGCAGAAGAAGATAAAAGCTCTTTCATTTCCTGCCTGACAGGAAATGAAAGAGCTCAGAGCTGATATCCATCAGGAATCATCTGCAGCTTGGGGGGGGGGCTGTCACTCAGAGACATACACACGCACGCACGCACACACACACACACACACACACACACACACACACACACACACACACACACCCCTCTGAGACTGACAACAACCGCTTTCATTCGCAAAATAAAGCCTGAAAATGTGAATGACGGCAGAAAGGGTTTCTCAGTGTGTAGTGTCTCTACTTTAAAGAGTCCTCTCCTGCTGATGTTCAGGTGTATATCAGTATGTAGTGTCTCTACTTTAAAGAGTCCTCTCCTGCTGATGTTCAGGTGTATATCAGTATGTAGTGTCTCTACTTTAAAGAGTCCTCTCCTGCTGATGTTCAGGTGTATATCAGTATGTAGTGTCTCTACTTTAAAGAGTCCTCTCCTGCTGATGTTCAGGTGTATATCAGTATGTAGTGTCTCTACTTTAAAGAGTCCTCTCCTGCTGATGTTCAGGTGTATATCAGTATGTAGTGTCTCTACTTTAAAGAGTCCTCTCCTGCTGATGTTCAGGTGTATATCAGTATGTAGTGTCTCTACTTTAAAGAGTCCTCTCCTGCTGATGTTCAGGTGTGTATCAGTATGTAGTGTCTCTACTTTAAAGAGTCCTCTCCTGCTGATGTTCAGGTGTATATCAGTATGTAGCGTCTCTACTTTAAAGAGTCCTCTCCTGCTGATGTTCAGGTGTGTATCAGTATGTAGTGTCTCTACTTTAAAGAGTCCTCTCCTGCTGATGTTCAGGTGTATATCAGTATGTAGCGTCTCTACTTTAAAGAGTCCTCTCCTGCTGATGTTCAGGTGTATATCAGTATGTAGTGTCTCTACTTTAAAGAGTCCTCTCTGATGTTCAGGTGTATATCAGTATGTAGTGTCTCTACTTTAAAGAGTCCTCTCCTGCTGATGTTCAGGTGTATATCAGTATGTAGTGTCTCTACTTTAAAGAGTCCTCTCTGATGTTCAGGTGTATATCAGTATGTAGTGTCTCTACTTTAAAGAGTCCTCTCCTGCTGATGTTCAGGTGTGTATCAGTATGTAGTGTCTCTACTTTAAAGAGTCCTCTCCTGCTGATGTTCAGGTGTATATCAGTATGTAGCGTCTCTACTTTAAAGAGTCCTCTCCTGCTGATGTTCAGGTGTATATCAGTATGTAGTGTCTCTACTTTAAAGAGTCCTCTCTGATGTTCAGGTGTATATCAGTATGTAGTGTCTCTACTTTAAAGAGTCCTCTCCTGCTGATGTTCAGGTGTATATCAGTATGTAGTGTCTCTACTTTAAAGAGTCCTCTCTGATGTTCAGGTGTATATCAGTATGTAGTGTCTCTACTTTAAAGAGTCCTCTCCTGCTGATGTTCAGGTGTATATCAGTATGTAGTGTCTCTACTTTAAAGAGTCCTCTCTGATGTTCAGGTGTATATCAGTATGTAGTGTCTCTACTTTAAAGAGTCCTCTCCTGCTGATGTTCAGGTGTATATCAGTATGTAGTGTCTCTACTTTAAAGAGTCCTCTCCTGCTGATGTTCAGGTGTATATCAGTATGTAGTGTCTCTACTTTAAAGAGTCCTCTCCTGCTGATGTTCAGGTGTGTATCAGTATGTAGCGTCTCTACTTTAAAGAGTCCTCTCCTGCTGATGTTCAGGTGTATATCAGTGTGTAGTGTCTCTACTTTAAAGAGTCCTCTCCTGCTGATGTTCAGGTGTATATCAGTATGTAGTGTCTCTACTTTAAAGAGTCCTCTCCTGCTGATGTTCAGGTGTATATCAGCATGTAGTGTCTCTACTTTAAAGAGTCCTCTCCTGCTGATGTTCAGGTGTATATCAGTATGTAGTGTCTCTACTTTAAAGAGTCCTCTCCTCTGATGTTCAGGTGTATATCAGTATGTAGTGTCTCTACTTTAAAGAGTCCTCTCTGATGTTCAGGTGTATATCAGTATGTAGTGTCTCTACTTTAAAGAGTCCTCTCCTGCTGATGTTCAGGTGTATATCAGTATGTAGTGTCTCTACTTTAAAGAGTCCTCTCCTCTGATGTTCAGGTGTATATCAGTATGTAGTGTCTCTACTTTAAAGAGTCCTCTCCTCTGATGTTCAGGTGTATATCAGTATGTAGTGTCTCTACTTTAAAGAGTCCTCTCCTGCTGATGTTCAGGTGTATATCAGTATGTAGTGTCTCTACTTTAAAGAGTCCTCTCCTCTGATGTTCAGGTGTATATCAGTATGTAGTGTCTCTACTTTAAAGAGTCCTCTCCTCTGATGTTCAGGTGTATATCAGTGTGTAGTGTCTCTACTTTAAAGAGTCCTCTCCTGCCGATGTTCAGGTGTATATCAGTATGTAGCGTCTCTACTTTAAAGAGTCCTCTCCTGCCGATGTTCAGGTGTATATCAGTATGTGGCGTCTCTACTTTAAAGAGTCCTCTCCTGCTGATGTTCAGGTGTATATCAGTATGTGGCGTCTCTACTTTAAAGAGTCCTATCCTGCTGATGTTCAGGTGTATATCAGTATGTAGTGTCTCTACTTTAAAGAGTCCTCTCCTGCTGATGTTCAGGTGTATATCAGTATGTAGTGTCTCTACTTTAAAGAGTCCTCTCCTGCTGATGTTCAGGTGGATATCCTGAATAGATCCTGAAGCAGAAAGCAAACATTAGAGACATTTTAATTTGTAAGTCAGCATTTCTCCACTTCCTGTCCCCTGGTCTCTGAGCCAATGGGATCTCTCCGTAGGGTTTAGGACAGCTGAACTAAGGTCTGAGGTTGAGACGCGTTGAAGAGGCGGATCACGTTTTGTTCAGGACATTAAACCATCAGCAGGGACCCTGAAGATGGACGTGTGTGAGAAGCGATGGTTGTTACCGAGCGGCTGAACAGGACCACAGAAGTCGTGGAGGCCGTCGTACGTCATGACGCCGAACACGTGAACCCTCCTCTGAGGTAGTTTCTGTTCGGCTTGAGAGCCAGTCCCTGCCTCCTGCAGAGTGTTCAGACAGACGCTTCAACTCTTCCATCTAGAGTCTGTAGTTTGAATCTGGATCTGAAGTCGGCGAGACGTTGAAGTCGTGCGGCTGGACTCGCCTGTAGCTCCTTTGTAGCATCACGTTAGCATGTAGCTTCTGGACGTTAGAGTTATGATTCTCACATTATCAAAGTAGACGTGTGGAGATTATCCGGCTGAACGAATCCTGATCCGTTTCTTAAATGTGTCTCAACCTCAGACCTGATCTCGAGCTAACCCCGTGGAGAAATCTCGTTGCGTTTTGACGAAGGAACCGGAAGGAGTTTACTCCCGGGTTTTAGGACTCTCTATACGGGTCATTGTTGACCCTCACGGAGCGTCCACACTACAGAGCGTCCACACTACGGAGCGTCCACACTACGGAGCGTCCACACTACGGAGCGTCCACACTACGGAGCGTCCACACTACAGAGCGTCCACACTACGGAGCGTCCACACTACGGAGCGTCCACACTACGGAGCGTCCACACTACAGAGCGTCCACACTACAGAGCGTCCACACTACGGAGCGTCCTCACTACGGAGCGTCCTCACTACAGCTCCACAGAGAGCTTGGAGCTGGGCGTGTCTGGAGCTTGGGGATTTTATTCAAGCAACACGACCAACAACCAATCACATGAATCTCCCGCCCCCGACATACAGAGCAAAACCTCCCTGGGGATTTTATGGGAGCAATATATATATATTTATATATATATATATATATAAACTCCCCAAACAGGCGAAACCTACCAGTTTCCCCACTGCCTCTCCACCTCCCTCCATGCTGGTTCCTCCGGTTTGTGTCCCGGTAGGTGAAGAGGGTCTGGTCATACACAACCGGGTGAGTTGCTACGGCGATAGTTAGTTTCTCCTCCAACTTTTTTTGAAATATAGAAATGAACGGCGGGATATCTCTCCCAGCTTAGACGCGGTTTGATTGGCTACGGCTTCAGCTGTCAGATTTTCAGAAACGGGATTTGATTGGCTGGCGCTGGCTACTCCGGCGTCTCCGGCAATGTTCAACTTCTGACGCCTCGTCAGAAGTTGAACTTCTGACGCCTCGTCAGAAGCGTCAGCCAATCGAATCATATGCCAGTACAAGCTCTAGCCAATCAAACCGCTGCTTGTGTGTCAGGGGCGGGAGATTCATGTGATTGGTTGTTGGTCGAGTTTCAGACACGCCCGCCGCTGTGTGGACGGGCCCTTAGAAGGGAAGTGATACAAAAATGATTTTCATTCAAAAATGAAGAAAGGAAAAATGAAAGTAAGAATGTGTCAAAAACAAGTTAAAAAATGTGCAAGCCACGCCCACGTAAACTCCGCCCACTTTCCCGTAAGAGAACGAAAATCGCTACGTATGTCAAGGGTGCGGAGACGAACCCAAAAGCATCTTGGAGGTGTAAAAAAAAACGTACAGGAAGCCGGCCATTTTGAATTTGGTATTGGTAATACGCGATTCATCGCCCTCCGTACTTCAACGAACTCTTCCTAGGGATTTGATCTGATGGACTCCGAATTCGGCGGGTAGCGCCTCGAGACCTGGGGGACGAGAACTTCTGAAATTCTAAACTTTTTGCACTATTTTTTATTTTGGTATCGTGTATATAGGTTCAAGGTTCAAGGCTTTCATCGTCATGTGTACACATCACTGCGGCTCTCTATACGGGTCATTGTTGACCCTTACGGCCCGTCCACACAGCTGAGTGTCCATATAACATGCAAATCTGGGGTCACAGGCTCCCCCAACAGAGCAACACAATACAACAAGATACAACAGTGACGATTGTGCAAGTAAATGCAAATAAAATAGGATAGAAATAGTATGCTGCATTGTTGGAGCTCAGGTCAGAAGAATTCCATTTCTACACCGTAGCTGCTGTGCAGATGAGGATAGAGCCTTTGAATCAACAGATCGTGTGTGCTCATCGACGGGGTGCAGAAGAGGGAGGAGCCTCCCCCCCCCTGCCTGTGGGAGTATATAAAGGGAGGCATCATTCTCAGACTGAGCCCTGGTACTCCTGCACCCACTGGTTCTCAGACTGGAGCCCTGGTACTCCTGCACCCACTGGTTCTCAGACTGGAGCCCTGGTACTCGTACACCCACTGGTTCCCCATGGCCTCCTCCCATGTGATGAAGCCGGAGCCGATGCCCCGCATGCAGCCGGCCATGATGATGTTCTGCAGCAAGTACTGGAGCCGGAGGGGCATGTCTCTGGACTCTGCCATGTTCCAGAGGCACACCGGGGGCCAGATGGTGAGGGACCGCACATTATCACTCAATTCATCGTCCTGGGAAGTTACTCAGTAGATTTAACATTTTGACCAATCTGCACAACGACTACTTTCACTGTATGTTGATGAGAATACTTTTATACTTTCCCTTGAGGAACATTTTGAATGCAGGACTTTTACTGTAACAGAGTATTCCTACACTCTGGTACTTCTACTTTTACTCAAGTACAAGATCTGAGTACTTATACTTTTACTCAAGAACAAGACCTTGAGTACTTCTACATTTACTCAAGTACAAGATCTGAGTACTTCTACATTTACTCAAGAACAAGACCTTGAGTACTTCTACTTTTACTCAAGTACAAGATCTGAGTACTTCTACTTTTGCTCAAGTACAAGATCTGAGTACTTCCACTTTTACTCAAGTACAAGATCTGAGTATTTCTAATTTTACTCAAGTACAAGATCTGAGTACTTCTACTGTTACTCAAGTACATGATCTGAGTACTTCTACTTTTACTCAAGTACAATATCTGAGTACTTCTACTTTAACACAAGTACAAGATCTGAGTACTTCTACTTTTACTCAAGTACAAGATCGGAGTACTTCTACTTTTGCTCAAGTACAAGATCTGAGTACTTCTACTTTTACTAAAGTACAAGATCTGAGTACTTCTACTGTTACTCAAGTACATGATCTGAATACTTCTACTTTTACTCAAGTACAAGATCTGAGTATTTCTACTTTTACTCAAGTACAAGATCTGAGTACTTCTACTTTTACTAAGAACAAGATCTGAGTACTTCTACTTTTACTCAAGAACAAGATCTGAGTACTTCTACTGTTACTCAATTACAAGATCTGAGTACTTCTACTTTTACTCAAGTACCAGATCTGAGTACTTCTACTTTTACTCAATTACAAGATCTGAGTACTTCTACTGTTACTCAAGTACAAGATCTGAGTACTTCTACTTTTACTCAAGTACAAGATCTGAGTACTTCTACTTTTACTCAAGTACAAGATCTGAGTACTTCTACTTTTACTAAGATCAAGATCTGAGTACTTCTACTGTTACTCAAGTACAAGATCTGAGTACTTCTACTCTTACTCAAGTACAAGATCTGAGTACTTCTACTTTTACTCAAGTACAAGATCTGAGTATTTCTACTTTTACTCAAGTACAAGATCTGAGTACTTCTACTTTTACTAAGAACAAGATCTGAGTACTTCTACTTTTACTCAAGTACAAGATCGGAGTACTTCTACTTTTGCTCAAGTACAAGATCTGAGTACTTCTACTTTTACTCAAGTACAAGATCTGAGTACTTCTACTTTTACTCAAGTACAAGATCTGAGTACTTCTACTTTTACTAAGATCAAGATCTGAGTACTTCTACTGTTACTCAAGTACAAGATCTGAGTACTTCTACTCTTACTCAAGTACAAGATCTGAGTACTTCTACTTTTACTCAAGTACAAGATCTGAGTATTTCTACTTTTACTCAAGTACAAGATCTGAGTACTTCTACTTTTACTAAGAACAAGATCTGAGTACTTCTACTTTTACTCAAGTACAAGATCGGAGTACTTCTACTTTTGCTCAAGTACAAGATCTGAGTACTTCTACTTTTACTCAAGTACAAGATCTGAGTATTTCTACTTTTACTCAAGTACAAGATCTGAGTACTTCTACTGTTACTCAAGTACAAGATCTGAGTACTTCTACTTTAACACAAGTACAAGATCTGAGTACTTCTACTTTTACTCAAGTACAAGATCGGAGTACTTCTACTTTTGCTCAAGTACAAGATCTGAGTACTTCTACTTTTACTAAAGTACAAGATCTGAGTACTTCTACTGTTACTCAAGTACATGATCTGAATACTTCTACTTTTACTCAAGTACAAGATCTGAGTATTTCTACTTTTACTCAAGTACAAGATCTGAGTACTTCTACTTTTACTAAGAACAAGATCTGAGTACTTCTACTTTTACTCAAGAACAAGATCTGAGTACTTCTACTGTTACTCAAGTACAAGATCTGAGTACTTCTACTTTTACTCAAGTACAATATCTGAACACTTCTACTTTTACTCAATTACAAGATCTGAGTACTTCTACTTTTACTCAAGTACCAGATCTGAGTACTTCTACTTTTACTCAATTACAAGATCTGAGTACTTCTACTGTTACTCAAGTACAAGATCGGAGTACTTCTACTGTTACTCAAGTACAAGATCTGAGTATTTCTACTTTTACTCAAGTACAAGATCTGAGTACTTCTACTTTTACTAAGAACAAGATCTGAGTACTTCTACTTTTACTCAAGAACAAGATCTGAGTACTTCTACTGTTACTCAAGTACAAGATCTGAGTACTTCTACTTTTACTCAAGTACAAGATCTGGGTACTTCTACTGTTACTCAAGTACAAGATCTGAGTACTTCTACTTTTACTCAAGAACAAGATCTGAGTACTTCTACTTTTACTCAAGTACCAGATCTGAGTACTTCTACTTTTATCTAAATATTTAAACTTTTTGTCTGATTATTTAGTATTTTTCTCTCTCAAATGTTTGGACGGTTCAGATTTCTTTACTCTCTCCCACGCAGCGAACTGTCTGCCGTGGACACCGCTCACACACTCGTGCTCACACACTTCATCTCTGAAAACATGCAGAAAAGGATTTTTATGTCCGTACTTTCTGATTGGTGGAGCGATGCAGAGACGATCACATGTTCCGCTCTGAGACAGAGACGATCACATGTTCCGCTCTGAGACGGAGACGATCACATGTTCCGCTCTGAGACAGAGACGATCACATGTTCCGCTCAGAGACAGAGACGATCACATGTTCCGCTCTGAGACAGAGACGATCACATGTTCCGCTCTGAGACGGAGACGATCACATGTTCCGCTCAGAGACAGAGACGATCACATGTTCCGCTCTGAGACAGAGACGATCACATGTTCCGCTCTGAGACGGAGACGGCACAGATTGGATCTCACTCCTGTGTTTTCCGCCGCAGGAAGCTCGGCGTTACCTGAAAGCACGAATGATTTGAGTCGTGATACGGCAGATTGTTCATATCCTCCAGCAGACGCTCGGTTTGCTGCCAAAGCTCCTTTATCTGCACTGATTATCATTTTAATATCTGTGTGTTGTAAATACTCTGCTTCAGTGACGGAGAGCAATAACTCGTTCGCATGTCGGAGATTAAGCAGATTTTACTTTTCACTTTTTATTATGATAATCTGCAGGAACCTGTTTTCACTGAATGTGAAACCAGTTCTTGACCAAATGTAATCTTTTACAAAGTGTCCTGGTTTCCTCGTTTACACGCACGGTACATTTCCAACACGCTGATTTTATGAATGTATTAGTTATTATTATTAAAGCTAATCTCATCAAGTGTCTCCGAAATATAAAATATGATTGAAATAAAACAAATAAAACAAAAATTATTATAAATTATAAATAAATTGTATTTCTTGTTATCTTTGTTTTTAAAACATAGTTAAGAAAACTAAATGGGAAGCCTGTTTAATGACAAGCTAGCTATCTAACTCGCTAATTGGGGTAGGCTACTAACAAGCTTACTAACTAACTAATTAACTAACAAGCCTACTAGCTAACTAGTGTACTAACTGAACTAAATATCTTATTTGCTTACTTCTTAACTAGCTAATATACTAACTAACTAGCTAACAAGCGTACTATCTAACCAACTACCTAGCAAACTTGCTTACGAACAAGTTGCTAAAGTTCTTAGTAATAAATATCTTACTTAGTCTCTAGCTAACTAGCTTAATAACTATCTACTTAGTTTCTAGCTAACTAGCTTAATAACTATCTACTTAGTTTCTAGCTAACTAGCTTAATAACTATCTACTTAGTTTCTAGCTAACTAGCTTGATAACTATCTACTTAGTTTCTAGCTAACTAGCTTAATAACTATCTACTTAGTCTCTAGTTAACTAGCTTAATAACTATCTACTTAGTTTCTAGCTAACTAGCTTAATAACTATCTACTTAGTCTCTAGCTAACTAGCTTAATAACTATCTACTTAGTTTCTAGCTAACTAGCTTAATAACTATCTACTTAGTCTCTAGCTAACTAGCTTAATAACTATCTACTTAGTTTCTAGCTAACTAGCTTAATAACTATCTTACTTAGTTTCTAGCTAACTCGCTTAATAACTATCTACTTAGTTTCTAGCCAACTAGCTTAATAACTATCTACTTAGTTTCTAGTTAACTAGCTTAATAACTATCTACTTAGTCTCTAGTTAACTAGCTTAATAATATATCTACTTAGTTTCTAGCCAACTAGCTTAATAACTATCTACTTAGTTTCTAGCTAACTAGCTTAATAACTATCTACTTAGTTTCTAGCTAACTAGCTTAATAACTATCTACTTAGTTTCTAGTTAACTAGCTTAATAACTATCTACTTAGTCTCTAGCTAACTAGCTTAATAATATATCTACTTAGTTTCTAGCCAACTAGCTTAATAACTATCTACTTAGTTTCTAGCTAACTAGCTTAATAACTATCTACTTAGTTTCTAGCTAACTAGCTTAATAACTATCTACTTAGTTTCTAGCTAACTAGCTTAATAACTATCTACTTAGTTTCTAGTTAACTAGCTTAATAACTATCTACTTAGTTTCTAGCTAACTAGCTTAATAACTATCTACTTAGTTTCTAGTTAACTAGCTTAATAACTATCTACTTAGTTTCTAGTTAACTAGCTTAATAACTATCTACTTAGTTTCTAGCTAACTAGCTTAATAACTACCTTACTTAGTTTCTAGCTAACTAGCTATCTACTTAGTTCCTAGCTAACTAGCTTAATGACTACCTTACTTAGTTTCTAGCTAACTAGCTATCTACTTAGTTCCTAGCTAACTAGCTTAATGACTACCTTACTTAGTTTCTAGCTAACTAGCTTAATAACTATCTTACTTAGTTTCTAGCTAACTAGCTTAATAACTATCTACTTAGTTTCTAGCTAACTAGCTTAATAACTATCTACTTAGTCTCTAGCTAACTCGCTTAATAACTATCTACTTAGTTTCTAGCTAACTAGCTTAATAACCATCTACTTAGTTTCTAGCTAACTAGCTTAATAACTATCTACTTAGTTTCTAGCTAACTAGCTTAATAACTATCTACTTAGTTTCTAGCTAACTCGCTTAATAACTATCTACTTAGTTTCTAGCTAACTAGCTTAATAACTATCTACTTAGTTTCTAGCTAACTCGCTTAATAACTATCTACTTAGTTTCTAGCTAACTCGCTTAATAACTATCTACTTAGTTTCTAGCTAACTCGCTTAATAACTATCTACTTAGTTTCTAGCCAACTAGCTTAATAACTATCTACTTAGTTTCTAGCTAACTCGCTTAATAACTATCTACTTAGTTTCTAGCTAACTCGCTTAATAACTATCTACTTAGTTTCTAGCTAACTCGCTTAATAACTATCTACTTAGTTTCTAGCTAACTAGCTTAATAACTATCTACTTAGTTTCTAGTTAACTAGCTTAATAACTATCTACTTAGTTTCTAGCTAACTAGCTTAATAACTATCTACTTAGTTTCTAGCTAACTAGCTTAATAACTATCTACTTAGTTTCTAGCTAACTCGCTTAATAACTATCTACTTAGTTTCTAGCTAACTAGCTTAATAACTATCTACTTAGTTTCTAGTTAACTAGCTTAATAACTATCTACTTAGTTTCTAGCTAACTAGCTTAATAACTATCTACTTAGTCTCTAGCTAACTAGCTTAATAACTATCTACTTAGTTTCTAGCCAACTAGCTTAATAACTATCTACTTAGTTTCTAGCTAACTAGCTTAATAACTATCTACTTAGTTTCTAGTTAACTAGCTTAATAACTATCTACTTAGTTTCTAGCTAACTAGCTTAATAACTATCTACTTAGTTTCTAGCCAACTAGCTTAATAACTATCTACTTAGTCTCTAGCTAACTAGCTTAATAACTATCTACTTAGTTTCTAGCTAACTAGCTTAATAACTATCTACTTAGTTTCTAGCTAACTAGCTTAATAACTATCTACTTAGTTTCTAGCTAACTAGCCTTGTGTGTGTGTGTGTGTGTGTGTGTGTGTGTGTGTGTGTGTGTGTGTGTGTGTGTGTGTGTGTGTGTGTGTGTGTGTGTGTGTGTGTGTGTGTGTGTGTGTGTGTGTGTGTGTGTGTGTGTGTGTGTGTGTGTGTGTGTGTGTGTGTGTGTGTGTGTGTGTGTGTGTGTGTGTGTGTGTGTGTGTGTGTGGTGTGTGTGTGTGTGTGTGTGTGTGTGTGTGTGTGTGTGTGTGTGTGTGTGTGTGTGTGTGTGTGTGTGTGTGTGTGTGTGTGTGTGTGTGTGTGTGTGTGTGTGTGTGTGTTGTCGTGGTTCAGTCGAGGCGTCCGTCCTTCTGTCCCATCAGCGAGTCGCCGGACAAAGAGAGCGCAGAGGATTCTGGGAAAACAGCGGTGGTGTTTTCTCTGAAGAACGAAGTGGGCTGTCTGGTGACATCACTGAAGCTCTTCCAGGTGAGAGGCTTCCTCTCCTTTCCTCCCTCCTCACTCCTTCCTCCCTCTGATGCTCACTCTCTCCTTTCCTCCCTCCTCCCTCCCTCTGATGCTCTCTCTCTCCTTTCCTCCCTCCTCGCTCCTTCCTCCCTCTGATGCTCACTCTCTCCTCACTCCTTCCTCCTTCTGATGCTCACTCTCTCCTTTCCTCTCTCCTCATTTCCTCTCTTTGATGCTCACTCTCTCATTTCCTCCCTCCTCCCTCCTCCCAGGAGAACGGAGTGAATCTGAACCACATCGAGTCTCGGAGGTCGAAGCGAGTCGTTAACGAGGTGGAGATCTACGCCGACTGCAGCTGCAGCAAGAAGGAGTTCAGCGAGCTGCTGGAGGTCCTCAGAGAGCACGTGAACGTCCTCTCCTCCAACACACCTGCTCACGTGTGGGCAGCAGAGGCAGGTAGGCACTCTTTAAACAGCTAGGAACTCTTTAAACTGGTAGGAACACCTGAGGCAAGTAGGCACTCTTTAAACTGGTAGGAACACCTGAGGCAAGTAGGCACTCTTTAAACAGGTAGGAACTCTTTAAACTGGTAGGAACACCTGAGGCAGGTAGGAACTCTTTAAACAGGTAGGAACACCTGAGACAGGTAGGAACTCTGTAAACAAGTAGGAACACCTGAGACAGGTAGGAACTCTTTAAACAGGTAGGAACACCTGAGACAGGTAGGAACTCTTTAAACACGTAGGAACACCTGAGACAGGTAGGAACTCTTTAATCAGCTAGGAACACCTGAGACAGGTAGGAACTCTTTAAACAGGTAGGAACACCTGAGACAGGTAGGAACTCTTTAATCAGCTAGGAACACCTGAGACAGGTAGGAACTCTTTAAACAGGTAGGAACACCTGAGACAGGTAGGAACTCTTTAAACAGGTAGGAACACCTGAGACAGGTAGGAACTCTTTAAACAGGTAGGAACACCTGAGACAGGTAGGAACTCTTTAAACAGGTAGGAACACCTGAGACAGGTAGGAACTCTTTAAACAGGTAGGAACACCTGAGACAGGTAGGAACTCTTTAAACAGGTAGGAACACCTGAGACAGGTAGGAACTCTTTAAACAGGTAGGAACACCTGAGACAGGTAGGAACTCTTTAAACAGGTAGGAACACCTGAGACAGGTAGGGATATTAGTAGCCTTTAGCGTTTTATATGTTGTTACTTTAGGTAAAGAGACATGCTTTCAACAACAACAACAACAATGAAGCATATGTGTTAGTTTGTTGTTGTTGTCTTGTCACTCAGATGAAGAGGATGTGCCCTGGTTCCCGATGAAGATCTCTGAGCTGGATCAGTGTTCCCACAGAGTCCTGATGTACGGCTCGGAGCTGGACGCGGACCACCCTGTGAGGACATGCTGCCTTCCTACACTCTGCATCTCCTGTCTGACCGCTCGTCCACATATTCTGAACCTCATTAACTTTGATCAACTAATTATAATGAATGAAATCCTTGAGATGAAGTGTGTGAGGCTTTGGATGCTGTGCTTCTTCCTGCAGGGCTTTAAGGACGAGGTGTACCGGCAGAGGAGGAAGTACTTCGTGGAGGTGGCCATGAGTTATAAATTGTGAGTCAGAAAGACAGCATTTTACGGGAGAAGTGAAAAGATCAGATTCATGTTCTAATATGCTAATGAGGCGTGATGTGGCGCGAGCAGGCGTCCCTGCAGATTCAGAGTTACTTAAGGTCTCCTATCACGCTGAGTTTCTCCTGATGAGATCTACTTTCTCTCTGGAGCTGCTGACCCAGAGTCAGCTCTTTAGGACCAGCTGGAGGAAAGGGGGGGGCTACAAGGATCTGTTTGGGGTTTGGAGCAGGACACTTCAGAGACATGTCCTTAGTAACAGCTGGAAGAGAGGGGGGGGGGCTACAAGGACCTGTGTGGGGTTTGGAGCAGGACACTTCAGAGTCATGTCCTTAGTAACAGCTGGAAGAGAGGGGGGGGGCTACAAGGACCTGTGTGGGGTTTGGAGCAGGACACTTCAGAGTCATGTCCTTAGTAACAGCTGGAAGAGAGGGGGGGGCTACAAGGAGCTGTTTGGGGTTTGGAGCAGGACACTTCAGAGTCATGTCCTTAGTAACAGCTGGAAGAGAGGGGGGGGGCTACAAGGACCTGTGTGGGGTTTGGAGCAGGACACTTCAGAGTCATGTCCTTAGTAACAGCTGGAAGAGAGGGGGGGGGCTACAAGGATCTGTTTGGGGTTTGGAGCAGGACACTTCAGAGTCATGTCCTTATATCTGAGAGCTGTAAATAAACCCGTGGCTGAGGACTCAGATGTTTCTCGTGGCAGGTGAACAGCAGGTGTGATCTAGGTATGAAACAGTCCACCTGTGATGCAGTGACGGTGTGTGTCTCCTCCCCAGCGGGCAGCCCATCCCTCGCATCGAGTACACTCCGGAGGAGGTGAGGACATGGGGGGTGGTGTTCAGAGAGCTCAGCCAGCTGTACCCCTCCCACGCCTGCAGAGAGCATCTGAAGAACCTGCCTCTGCTGGAGAAACACTGCGGATACAGACAGGACAACATCCCGCAGCTGCAGGACGTCTCCCAGTTCCTCAGAGGTCTGCATCATCATCATCATCATCATCATCATCATCATCATCATCATCATCATCATCATCATCATCATCATCATCATCTTCTTCTTCTTCTTCTTCTTCTTCTTCTTCTTCTTCTTCTTCATCGTCACAAAGGTACCAACTGTAGCTGTGAACATGACAGGATGTGTGATGACTTGAAGAGCATCAGGACTGTTGAGGCAGATGATAGCTCTGTGATGAACACGATGACTCAGCCTCTATGGAGAGAGACATCAAGCATGCTCATTTCTGACGTGGAGCTAATCTGAAGTAAACATTGAATACTGCTTTCTTGTCCTCCATCTTGTGACTGTGTGACTCCCTCTCTGGATATCAGCATGTGAAGGACACTGCTCAGGAGCTAGTCTCTGTATGTGATGACTCCTTCCCTCTGGAGAGGATCACAGACACATGGATCAGAGGCTGAAGCTCGAGCCGGAGACCAGGGAGAGTTCACATTTTTAATTTTGAGAAAAAGTCAGAATTTTGAAAAAAGTCATCATTTTTGATAAAAAGCCAGAATTTTAATAAAAAGCCAAACATTTAGATTTTTTGAGAAAAAAGTCAATTTTTTTGAGAAAAAGTCAGAATTTTGAAGAAAAATTCAAATTTTTTAGATTTTGAGAAAAAAAACAACAAATTATCTTTTTTTGTTCCATTCTTGAGAGGATAATAAATACATGGATCCTGAGATTCAAGCTCAAGCAGGAGAC
>CM070429.1:996541-1034972 GCA_036324595.1 Champsocephalus gunnari | reverse complement strand
CCAGGGAGATTTAACATTTTGAAGTATTCAGAAAAAGTCAGAAATGTGAGAAAAAATGCAATATTTTGAGATTTTTGAGAAAAAAGTAAAAAAAAATTGATTTTGAGAAAAAGTCAGAATTTTTAGATTTTTAGAATCATCATCATCATCATCATCATCATCATCATCATCGTCATATTAAATCCTGCTTACCTCAGCATGAATTAAGACGCATCAGAATCGGAAAACCCAACAGTATTCTGTGTGTGTGTGTGTGTGTGTGTATCAGAGCGCTCCGGCTTCACGGTGCGTCCTGTGGCTGGGTATCTCTCTCCCAGAGACTTCCTGTCTGCTCTGGCCTACAGAGTGTTCAACTGCACTCAGTACGTGAGGCACAGCACCGACCCGCTGTACACCCCCGAGCCGTGAGTACACCGACCCTTTCAGTTCTTCATCACCATGGGCTTAGCGGCTCCAGTGGAGACGTGGAGACTGAAGGCTCCTCCAACAGAGCAACATGCATATACACACAGGACATACAACTAATAAAACAGATGAAACAGTGCAAGAGAGTATTTTGAGATGTGCAACTAAATACAAATAAAATAGAAATAGTGCCAGAAGAGTCTGAGATATAGATAGATAATTAGCATAATGCAAACAGATGGATGTTCTTCACAGAGTGCAGGTGTGACAGTCTGATGGTCTGTGGGATGAAGCTGAGGCTGGGGGTTTCAGACCTGATGCTGCGGCTGGGGGTTTCAGACCTCATGCTGAGGCTGGTGGTTTCAGACCTGAAGCTGAGGCTGGTGGTTTCAGACCTGATGCTGAGGCTGGTGGTTTCAGACCTGATGCTGAGGCTGGTGGTTTCAGACCTGATGCTGAGGCTGGTGGTTTCAGACCTGAAGCTGAGGCTGGTGGTTTCAGACCTGATGCTGAGGCTGGTGGTTTCAGACCTGATGCTGAGGCTGGTGGTTTCAGACCTGATGCTGCGGATGGTGGTTTCAGACCTGATACTGCGGCTGGTGGTTTCAGACCTGATGCTGCGGCTGGTGGTTTCAGACCTGATGCTGAGGCTCCGCCTGCAGACAGAACAGTTTGGGGTGATGGGGGTCTTTGAGTTAACATGTTATTATGGATATAAGTGTTTAATAAGTTGTTGACATGTTATTATGGATATAAGTGTTTAACATGTAGTTAACATGTTATTATGGATATAAGTGTTTAATAAGTTGTTGACATGTTATTATGGATATAAGTGTTTAACATGTAGTTAACATGTTATTATGGATATAAGTTGTTGACATGTTATTACCGCTGCAGCGACACGTGCCACGAGCTGCTGGGTCACGTCCCCCTGCTGGCCGACCCAAAGTTTGCTCAGTTCTCGCAGGAGATCGGCCTGGCGTCTCTGGGAGCGTCGGACGAGGACGTCCAGAAGCTGGCCACGGTGAGTCACGCTAATACCCTCCAGGTCTGATCACGTGACTCCTGAGGAGGTCATTGCACTGGTTGGGTCCGTTAATGATCCACAGCTTCTCCCGAGGCTCAGACGCACTCACCACAGCACCCCATCGAGAGCCATGAGAGCACTCATATACTGCTTTGGATCAGCTCAGCGTCTGCAGACTGAACTTTAGCACATGTTCCCACAAGGAGGACACATGTTCCCATGTTTGCCCCTAGGGACACAGACAAGCTACTAAGTTATGTATGTCATTTATGTAAGGTAACGTTTTGTCGTGTTGTGAACAGTGTTATTTCTTCACCATCGAGTTTGGACTCTGCAAACAGGACGGGAAGCTGAGAGCCTACGGAGCCGGGCTGCTGTCATCTATAGGAGAGCTGAGGGTGACACACACACACACACACACACACACACACACACACACACACACACACACACACACACACACACACACACACACACACACACACACACACACACACACACACACACACACACACACACACACACAATAGTATATTTGATTGAGGACGAAACAACATGTTTTCCGTGTGTTTCCCAGCATGCCCTGTCGGGGGCGGCCTGCGTGAGGATGTTCGACCCGAAGACGACCTGCAGACAGGAGTGTCTCATCACCACCTTCCAAGACGTCTACTTCGTGTCCGAGAGCTTCGAGGAGGCCAAGGAGAAGATGAGGTGACACACACACACACACACACACACACACACACACACACACACAGCGTTACTACACTGCGACGTGGAGTGAAGTTCTTCTTATGCCAGATAATGCTGTATCCGGTCCTCTGAAGTCTTCAAAGCCCCGTAGCAGGCGATCTGCTTACTCGTCAAATGAGGGACTTTGACGCTCCACTCGAGGTCCGTCTTGGACGTGCAGTGACCTCTAGAGGCTGAAAGGATAATGACGGGAGAGAAGGAGGTTGAAGATCCGTTGCCCGTGTTGAAGATACGTTGCCCGTGTTGAAGATCCGTTGCCCGTGTTGAAGATCCGTTGCCCGTGTTGAAGATCCGTTGCCCGTGTTGAAGATGCGTTGCCCGTGTTGAAGATCCGTTGCCCGTGTTGAAGATCCGTTGCCCGTGTTGAAGATCCGTTGCCCGTGTTGAAGATCCGTTGCCCGTGTTGAAGATGCGTTGCCCGTGTTGAAGATCCGTTGCCCGTGTTGAAGATACGTTGCCCGTGTTGAAGATCCGTTGCCCGTGTTGAAGATACGTTGCCCGTGTGCCACCAACAGTCTAAAAGAGTTTAAACGCACACTGTAAATAACAACCGTTCTTATCTCTGTTTTTATTTGACTTAAGGTTGATTTGACTTAAGGTTTATTATACTTTAAGGTTTATTTGACTTAAGGTTTATTTGACTTAAGGTTTATTATACTTTAAGGTTTATTTGACTTAAGGTTTATTATACTTTAAGGTTTATTTGACTTAAGGTTTATTTGACTTTAAGGTTTATTTGACTTAAGGTTTATTATACTTTAAGGTTTATTTGACTTAAGGTTTATTTGACTTAAGGTTTATTATACTTTAAGGTTTATTTGACTTAAGGTTTATTATACTTAAGGTTGATTTGACTCAAAGTTTTTGTCACACCTTGTCTCCTCTCTCTCAGGGAGTTTGCGAAGTCGATAAAGCGTCCGTTCTCCGTGTACTACAACCCGTACACGCAGAGCATCGACCTGCTGAAAGACACGCGCGGCATCGAGGACGTGGTGCAGGACCTGCGCAGCGACCTGAACACCGTCTGCGACGCGCTGGGCAAGATGAACACCTACATGGGCATCTGATTGGTTCAAATCATCACCTGTGTTCATGTGTGGGCTCTGATTGGTTCAAATCATCACCTGTGTTCATGTGTGGGCTCTGATTGGTTCAAATCATCACCTGTGTTCATGTGTGGGCTCTGATTGGTTCAAATCATCACCTGTGTTCATGTGAGGGCTCTGATTGGTTAAAATCATTACCTGTGTTCATGTGAGGGCTCTGATTGGTTATAATCATCACCTAATAATAATAGATTCAATTTGTATAGCGCCTTTCAAGGGACCCAAGGCCGCTTTACATGGTGAGCAAACAAACAAACAAACAAACAAAAGGGCAAATAATAAAGTAAAACTTAAATAAATAAAGTAACAATTAAATAAGTGTGTTTATGTGAGGGCTCTGATTGGTTTACAACATGCCCTGTGTTAATGTCTGTGCTCTGATTGGTTTAAAACATGCCCTGTGTTAATGTCTGGGCTCTGATTGGTTTAAAACATGCCCTGTGTTAATGTCTGGGCTCTGATTGGTTTACAACATGCCCTGTGTTAATGTCTGGGCTCTGATTGGTTTAAAACATGCCCTGTGTTAATGTCTGGGCTCTGATTGGTTTACAACATGCCCTGTGTTAATGTCTGGGCTCTGATTGGTTTAAAACATGCCCTGTGTTAATGTCTGGGCTCTGATTGGTTTAAAACATGCCCTGTGTTAATGTATGGGCTCTGATTGGGTTAAAACATGCCCTGTGTTAATGTCTGGGCTCTGATTGGTTTAAAACATGCCCTGTGTTAATGTCTGGGCTCTGATTGGTTTAAAACATGCCCTGTGTTAATGTATGGGCTCTGATTGGTTTAAAACATGCCCTGTGTTAATGTCTGGGCTCTGATTGGTTTAAAACATGCCCTGTGTTAATGTATGGGCTCTGATTGGGTTAAAACATGCCCTGTGTTAATGTCTGGGCTCTGATTGGTTTAAAACATGCCCTGTGTTAATGTCTGGGCTCTGATTGGTTTAAAACATACCCTGTGTTAATGTATGGGCTCTGATTGGGTTAAAACATGCCCTGTGTTAATGTCTGGGCTCTGATTGGTTTAAAACATGCCCTGTGTTAATGTATGGGCTCTGATTGGGTTAAAACATGCCCTGTGTTAATGTATGGGCTCTGATTGGTTTAAAACATGCCCTGTGTTAATGTATGGGCTCTGATTGGGTTAAAACCTCCCTTCCTGTTTCATAAATGTAAATAAGATGTGCTGAGTAATACGCTTTATAGATGCTTCACCGTCAGGTGACGACGCAGGCTGGGCTGCCAGGCGGTGAAGCTGTTTCTGATCCATGATAAATGTTTACCGTGTAGAAGTCAGCAGATGTTCCATTTGTTTCCGTGTCTCTCTCTATAATAAATACATGTGCATTTAACCCTGAAACTGTGGCATTGATGATTTATAGTTTCCGTCGTTTCAGCAACACGCCGACCGACCAGAGCCCCAGATCACCGCAGAGTGTTTCCTGGTTTCTGTGATCATTATATTTTCATGTTTCTAACGTAATTATCCCCACGCGACGTCGAACAGACGGATGGAGGCTTTAGGGATCCCAAACTGGGAAGTTGTTTTGCTGCAGCAGCAAAGTGTAGAATCCTTACGGAGCGTCCACACTACGGAGCGTCCTCACTACGGAGCGTCCTCACTACAGAGCGTCCACACTACAGAGCGTCCACACTACGGAGCGTCCACACTACAGAGCGTCCACACTACAGAGCGTCCACACTACGGAGCGTCCTCACTACAGAGCGTCCACACTACGGAGCGTCCTCACTACGGAGCGTCCTCACTACGGAGCGTCCTCACTACGGAGCGTCCTCACTACGGAGCGTCCACACTACGGAGCGTCCTCACTACGGAGCGTCCTCACTACGGAGCGTCCACACTACGGAGCGTCCACACTACAGCTTCAGAGAGAGCTTGGAGCTGGGCGTGTCTGGAGCTTGGGGATTTTATTCAAGCAACACGACCAACAACCAATCACATGAATCTCCCGCCCCCGACATACAGAGCAAAAACCCCGGGGATTTTATGGGAGCAATATATATATATATAAATATATATATATATATATATATATATATATAAACTCCCCAAACAGGAAACCTACCAGTTTCCCCCACTGTCTCTCCCCCTCCCTCCATGCTGGTTCCTCCGGTCTGTGTCCCGGTAGGTGAAGAGGGTCTGGTCATACAGCACCGGGTGAGTTGCTACGGCGATAGTTAGTTTCTCCTCCGACTTTTTTTGAAATATAGAAATGAACGGCGGGATATCTCTCCCAGCTTAGACGCCGTTTGATTGGCTACGGCTTCAGCTGTCAGATTTTCAGAAACGGGATTTGATTGGCTGGCGCTGACTACTCCGGCGTCTCCGGCGACAGAAGTTGAACATTGTTCAACTTCTGTCGCCGGAGACGGACCGCTCTGCTACCCACAATTCAGTTCGGCGAAAAAGCGAGGCTACGTGACGTCACCCCGTTGAAAGTGAACGGGCAGATTGGAGCTTTCGACGCTGTCGACGCTGTAGTGTGCACGGGCCGTTAAGATGAGTTGCCTCCACAAAGCCACAGGCCAATAACAATGACGAAGCTGAGCGTCAGGTATCAATCAATGTTTATTTATAGCCCAATATCACAAATGTTACTCAGACCCTCTGTCCTCAGACCCTCTGTCCTTAGACCCTCTGTCCTTAGACCCTCTGTCCTCAGACCCTCACATCATACAAGGAAACACTTCCAGAGAAAACCCACAGTCTAAGGGAACATGGAGAACCCTCAGGAGAGCAGCAGAGGAGGATCCTCTCCAGGACGGACAGACTGCAATAGATGCCGTGTGTAAATTGAAGAGATAATACATTTGCAACATAGGTAGTCCAGATGTTTGGAAATGCATGTGTGTATAACAGGAAGATGAATCCACGAGGATATCCATCAGGACCGATGATCCAGGACCACAGCCACGACTCAAGATCCAAGTGAATGGTCAGTGTGAGAGGGGGTGTAGTTCTGCTAGCTGTCCACTAGGTGCTGCTCACTGACCCTCTAATGAAACACAGGTCAGGGTGAATGGTCAGTGAGAGAGGGGGTGTAGTTCTGCTAGCTGTCCACTAGGTGCTGCTAACTGACCCTCTAATGAAACACAGGTCAGGGTGAATGGTCAGTGTGAGAGGGGGTGTAGTTCTGCTAGCTGTCCACTAGGTGCTGCTCACTGACCCTCTAATGAAACACAGGTCAGGGTGAATGGTCAGTGAGAGAGGGGGTGTAGTTCTGCTAGCTGTCCACTAGGTGCTGCTCACTGACCCTCTAATGAAACACAGGTCAGGGTGAATGGTCAGTGAGAGAGGGGGTGTAGTTCTGCTAGCTGTCCACTAGGTGCTGCTAACTGACTGGGGTCACGCCGGCCAATCACAAAGCTTTGATGCGTTCAAGTGCATTATTCTGGCACAAGAAGATTATGTTTCAGGACATTAACGATAAAACAGAATATTGTTGTTCTATTTTTAGACACATCCCGCGATCGACTGGTCGGGCGCCCCCGATCCAGAGAGACCGCTGAGTGACGGCCTCGATCTGAGCAAAATGCAGCGCTCGACCAACACCTGCAACTATTGATCACTACAACGTCTGTCATTATTTATCTGGATTCAACTCCCTCTGGAGACACACACACACACACACACACACACACACACACACACACACACACACACACACACACACACACACACACACACACACACACACACACACACACACACACACACACACACACACACACACACACACACACACACACACACACACACACAGTCACACACAGTCACACACACACACACACACACACCACTACAGGAGAAGGGACATGGTTTTCATTTTATTTTATTGACCGTCAAAGATAAAAATCTGACTGAAAACAAACACTCTTTTTCTCTTCGTATTAAAAACATTTACAAATCTACACAACCGGTTTCAGTTTGACCGCCTGACTCGGTCTGTGCTGTCGCCTCATGATGACGAGCTGCTCTTCCTCCTCCTCTTCTTCCTCACTGAGCATCCTCTTCCTCCTCCTCCTCCATGATGGCCTGCAGAGCCTCCAGTCCCTCCACAGACACCGTCAGCGTGCCCACCTCCTCCCTCTCCATGTCCAACACTGCACACACACACACACACACACACACACACACACACACACACACACACACACACACACACACACACACACACACACACACACACACACACACACACACACACACACACACACACACACACACACACACACACACACACACACCACAGTTAAGGCCTCGTGTCGGTGACTTTTGGACATATGTTTCTGTTTATTTAGGTATTTTGATTTGGAAATCTGCGAGAATTCTCCTCAGAGACAGTCACTGTGTGTGTGTGTGTGTGTGTGTGTGTGTGTGTGTGTGTGTGTACCCTGCAGCCTCCTCTCCAGCAGCTCGCTGTGTGTCTCTGTGATTTCGGGGATCCTGATGAAGGCGACACCGACCTCCTCACACTCTCTCTCCTGTTCCTCCTCCTCTGGGGGCTCGCTCACCACTGTGAACCGGATCCTACACACACACACGCACGCACGCACACACACACACACACACACACACACACACACACACACACACACAGGTGGAGGTGACTGAGAGCATGCCTCGCTGGTGTCCTGTCGGAGCTCTTCAGCCTCTCCAGATGAAGGGTCTTCTCACCTCTCCATGTGGGGCAGCCTTCCCTTCAGGACCCCCCCTCAGCAGGTGCCGCCTCAACCTGTGCTGCTGGGCATCCACAGGAACCACTGCAACAGGAAGCACACACTGAACACAAGGGATGTAACCATACCAAAAACTCACGGTACGATAATATCGTGATAAAAAGTCCACGGTACGATGTTTATCGCGATGTTGAAAAATAAAAATGTTTTTACTTGAATTTTTTTTGACGGCTGATGGGCCGCGCCAGCCCCGTCACGTGGGCGGAGCCAGCCCCGTCACGTGGGCGGAGCCAGCCCCGTCACGTGGGCGGAGCCAGCCCCGTCACGTGGGCGGAGCCAGCCCGGTCACGTGGCGGGGGCCCGCCCCGTCACGTGGGCGGAGCCAGCCCCGTCACGTGGGCGGAGCCAGCCCCGTCACGTGGGCGGAGCAGTAGGGGGCGCAACTAGCACATTACTGATATCGGACAGATTCGATTAGATTATTATATTATATATTAAACTACGTGTCGCTGTAACTCCAATGGACACGGTCCCATCGTCCCCCAATCTTCACTTTTATATCACCGGTCCATGCCTCAACAGCTCTACATGAAATCTGAGATCTCACCATATGCCGTTTCCATGGCAACACATCCTTCGCCAAAAAATACGATGTTATCAATGGAAAATCGTCCAAACAGCACCAGACTTCATATGATGGCTCCTAGTCCGGCCCTCAACAGCACTATGGCAATTAGGGGATGTCATCATATGCCGTTGCCATGGCGACAGATCCCTCGCCAAAAAATGGTGTGTAAATGGTAAAAAAGGGTTGAAATTTCACATGTGTGCTAACCGTCAAGCCCTCGAGACATATATGTGTCAGTTTTGATATTTCTTCAAATGTCGTTGCTATGGTAACAAAATGGTCGCCGTGAAACACGTTTTTCTCATAACTCCAGTTAACATGCTCCAAACGGCCCAAAACTTCACAGGTTTGATAACGATGCAGCCCTCAACACATCTAGGCGTATTATGGGGTGTCATCAAATTCCGTTGCCATGGCGACAGATCACTCGCCATCAAACACAATATTTATGATACTGCTGTAACTCCCATGTACGTTGTCCGATCGACCTGAAACTTCCCACGTTTGCCAACGGCCGAGTCCTCGAGACATCTGCCTGACGTCGACGTGAGGACAACAGCCTGCGGGGCGTCGAAGACCCGCTCAACGCTGCTTGCAGCTTTAATTAGGGTCTGAGACCTAGGTCGGCGAAGACCGATAAACCTGCAAAACACACCCAAAACAGGGAAAACGACCGGCAAAAGCACAGAAAAGGTTCGGAAATCATGACGGCCGCAACATATGTGAAAACTCACCAAATGTTGCACGTGCGTCAGAAGTGGTGAAAATTGCGATGTGTAATTGGTTCCGGAGCTTTGCGTCAAAAATTGCGTAGGCCACGCCCACTTCCGTTTTTAACGTTAACTCCCCCCACTTTAACTTTCACGTAAACAAACAAAACTCGCTACGCATATCTAGGGTGCGGAGACGAACAAAAAAGCCTCTTGGAGGGGTATAAAATAACGTACAGGAAGTCGGCCATTTTGAATTTGGCGTCCGTACGAATTTGGTATCGTGTTCGGGACTTTATCCGAACGACTCGAAATTCGTCGGGTATTATCTCGAGACATGGGCGGCAAATTGTTATTTTGCATTTTTTTTGTTTTTCGCACTGCATAGCCGTGATTTAGCACCAAACTTCGCGTTCGCTCGATGCTAGGCGATCCCTCGCCGTGGAACACGATGATGTCATAACGCCAACTGACATACTCAGAACACCACCAAACTTCACATGATGGTTAACACTGAGGCCCTGAACAGCTCTAGGTCAAATCTGATGTTACTTAATTTGGCGTTACCATGGCAACCGATCCTTCGCCATTAAACACGGTGTCGCTGTAACTCCAATGGACACGGTCCCATTGTCCCCAATCTTCACTTTTATATCACCGGTCCATGCCTCAACAGCTCTACGTGAAATCTGAGATCTCACCGTATGCCGTTGCCATGGCAACGCATCCTTCGCCAAAAAATACGATGTTGTTGTAATTCAATGGAAAATTCTCCAAACAGCACCAGACTTCAGACTATCATTAATGGTCCGGCCCTCAACAGCTCTATGTCAATTAGGGGATGTCATCATATGCCGTTGCCATGACAACACATCCCTCACCAAATAATACCATGTTGTTGTAATTCAATGGGAAATCATCCAAACGGCACCAGACTTCATATGAAGGCTAATGGTCCGGCCCTCAACAGCTCTACGCCAATTATGGGATGTCATCATGTGCCGTTTCCATGACAACGCATCCCTCGCCAAATAATACCATGTTGTCATAACTCGATGGAAAATCGTCTAAACGGCACCAGACTTCAGATTACAGTTAATGGTCTTGCCCTCAACACCTCCATAGGACAATAGTGAGTTTTCCTCCAAGGCTGTTGCCATGGCAACACATTCCTCGCTGTTAAGCACAATATTGCTATAACTCCTGTGTAAATGGTCAAAAACTGTTCAAACTTTACATGAGTTCTAACCGTCAACCCCTCGAGACATATATGTGTCAGTTTTGAAATTTCGCCAAATGTTGTTGCTATGGTAACAAAATGGTCGCCGTCAAACACGGTTTTCTCATAACTCCAGTTAACATGCTCCAAACGGCACAAAAATTCACAGGTTTGATAACGATGCAGCCCTCAACACATCTAGGCGTATTATGGGGTGTCATCAAATGCCGTTGCCATGGCGACAGATCACCCGCCATCAAACACAATGTTTGTATTACTTCTGTAACTCAAAGATATTGTCCTATCGGCCTGAAACTTCCCACGTTTGCCAACGGCCGAGTCCTCGAGACACACGTCGACGTTCGGACAACAGCCTGCGGAGCGTCGAAGACCCGCTCAACGCTGCTTGCAGCTTTAATTATTATTATTATTATTATTATTATCAAGGTTATCTTTTAGGAATATGAGCATGTCCACATTTCCAGGTAGAAGCTGGGATGTGGGCACACACTGCAACAGGAAACAAACACTGAACACACACTGTAGATACACTGCACACACAAACTGAACACACACTGTAGACACACACAAACTGAACACACACTGCAGACACACACAAACTGAACACACACTGTAGACACACACAAACTGAACACACACTGTAGACACACACAAACTGAACACACACTGCAGACACACACAAACTGAACACACACTGTAGACACACACAAACTGAACACACACTGCAGACACACACAAACTGAACACACACTGCAGACACACACAAACTGAACACACACTGTAGACACACACAAACTGAACACACACTGCAGACACACACAAACTGAACACACACTGTAGACACACACAAACTGAACACACACTGTAGACACACACAAACTGAACACACACTGCAGACACACCCTGGTGAGAGGAACACAGGGATGGACGCCCATGCTGCCGTGCAGATAGAACACAGTGAGCAGAGTCAGGCCTCTTCAACAGCTGTTAGCGTTAGCATGGCTAGCTGTTAGCAGCGCTCCCCCCTCTCTCCCTGCTCTCACCCTTGCTGTAGTTGAAGTTGATGCTGCTCCCTGGGGGAGGCTTGGGGAGGGACAGTGGGGTCTCCTCTGTGGGGAGGTCCAGCAGACTGAACTCTACGAAGAGACGCTGGAGGCTGCGGTCCAAACACACCCGAGACCCCGGAGACAAGCTCAGAGACACCACCTCCACGCGCAGGCGCTCAGAGGCCTGCACACACACACACACACACACACACACACACACACACACACACACACACACACACACACACACACACACACACACACACACACACACACACACACACACACCACACACACACACACACACACACACACACACACACACACACACACACACACACACACACACACACACACACACACACACACACACACACACACACACACACACACACACACACACACACACACCACAGTTAAGGCCTCGTGTCGGTGACTTTTGGACATATGTTTCTGTTTACACACACACACACACACACACACACTGACCTTCCTCCCCACGCTGCCCCCCCCCACGATGCAGTCATCACTGGACTCCTCGTCTGGAGCAGCGTCTGCAAAGAGGAGCATCAGCTGATCATCCCTCCTTACATACATACACAGTAAACATACATATATATGAGTATGTCCTGTGGGTCCTGTGGGTCCTGTGGGTCCTGTGGGCCTGGTGGTTCACTAAAGACCTGGACCAGGCACCAGTTCCAGAGGAGAGTCATTTAGTTGATGTGTTACTGGTTACTCATTTCATTTCAAACCTTCATTTAACCAGATTGGTCCCATTGAGATCAAACATCTCTTTTCCAAGGGAGACCTGCAAACATCAGTCTGACTGAGGCCTACACCGTCTCTCTGGACATCAGTACTACTCTGAGACATCAGTCTGACTGAGGCCTACACCGTCTCTCTGGACATCAGAACTACTCTGAGACATCAGTCTGACTGAGGCCTACACCGTCTCTCTGGACATCAGAACTACTCTGAGACATCAGTCTGACTGAGGCCTACACCGTCTCTCTGGACATCAGAACTACTCTGAGACATCAGTCTGACTGAGGCCTACACCGTCTCTCTGGACATCAGTACTACTCTGAGACATCAGTCTGACTGAGGCCTACACCGTCTCTCTGGACATCAGAACTACTCTGAGACATCAGTCTGACTGAGGCCTACACCGTCTCTCTGGACATCAGTACTACTCTGAGACATCAGTCTGACTGAGGCCTACACCGTCTCTCTGGACATCAGAACTACTCTGAGACATCAGTCTGACTGAGGCCTACACCGTCTCTCTGGACATCAGTACTACTCTGAGACATCAGTCTGACTGAGGCCTACACCGTCTCTCTGGACATCAGTACTACTCTGAGACATCAGTCTGACTGAGGCCTACACCGTCTCTCTGGACATCAGTACTACTCTGAGACATCAGTCTGACTGAGGCCTACACCGTCTCTCTGGACATCAGAACTACTCTGAGACATCAGTCTGACTGAGGCCTACACCGTCTCTCTGGACATCAGAACTACTCTGAGACATCAGTCTGACTGGCCCCAGGCCTACACCGTCTCTCTGGACATCAGTACTACTCTGAGACATCAGTCTGACTGGCCCCAGGCCTACACCGTCTCTCTGGACATCAGTCTGAAGGCGAAGCACTCTCTAACGTCCCGTCGTCCCTTCCTCACCCTGCAGGGTCTCCTCCGACATCTCAGAGTCAGAGGAGAGAGACTGGGAGCTGACTGGGACCAGCTGACCCTCCGACACATGAGACTCCTCCTCCTCCTCTTCCTCCTCCTCCTCTTCCTCTGCAGGTGGAGTCGCTGCTGACAAAACCTGCAGACACAGAACACATGGAGTTTCACAGAGACATCAGCTATTGAGGACACCCACCTGTTCTGTGTCTCATGGATCTATGTCTCACCTGTTCTGTGTCTCATGGATCTATGTCCCACCTGTTCTGTGTCTCATGGATCTATGTCTCACCTGTTCTGTGTCTCATGGATCTATGTCTCACCTGTTCTGTGTCTCATGGATCTATGTCTCACCTGTTCTGTGTCCCAGGGATCTATGTCTCACCTGTTCTGTGTCCCAGGGATCTATGTCTCACCTGTTCTGTGTCTCAGGGATCTATGTCTCACCTGTTCTGTGTCTCAGGGATCTATGTCCCACCTGTTCTGTGTCTCATGGATCTATGTCCCACCTGTTCTGTGTCTCATGGATCTATGTCTCACCTGTTCTGTGTCCCAGGGATCTATGTCTCACCTGTTCTGTGTCTCAGGGATCTATGTCTCACCTGTTCTGTGTCTCAGGGATCTATGTCTCACCTGTTCTGTGTCCCAGGGATCTATGTCTCACCTGTTCTGTGTCTCATGGATCTATGTCTCACCTGTTCTGTGTCCCAGGGATCTATGTCTCACCTGTTCTGTGTCCCAGGGATCTATGTCTCACCTGTTCTGTGTCCCAGGGATCTATGTCTCACCTGTTCTGTGTCCCAGGGATCTATGAAGGAGACCTTTTTGGCCGGTGGTCCGTCCTTTAGTCGTGTCCTCAGCCTGAGTTTGGGCAGCGGGGCCTGATGGAGGAATCAGAAGTACTTTATTAGTCCAACAGCGAGGACAGGTTACAGCACAGGGGGACAGCAGGCATACAGCGCAGGGGGACAGCAGGCATACAGCGCAGGGGGACAGCAGGTATACAGCACAGGGGGACAGCAGGCATACAGCACAGGGGGACAGCAGGCATACAGCACAGGGGGACAGCAGGTATACAGCACAGGGGGACAGCAGGCATACAGCACAGGGGGACAGCAGGCATACAGCACAGGGGGACAGCAGATATACAGCACAGGGGGACAGTGGGCAGACAGCGCAGGGGGACAGCAGGTATACAGCACAGGGGGACAGCAGGCATACAGCACAGGGGGACAGCAGGTATACAGCACAGGGGGACAGCAGGCATACAGCGCAGGGGGACAGCAGGCATACAGCACAGGGGGACAGCAGATATACAGCACAGGGGGACAGCAGGTATACAGCACAGGGGGACAGCAGGCACACAGCACAGGGGGACAGCAGGACTCTATGAGCTGCAGACAGACAATAATATAAACGGGAGATTTGATCTCTCTGCTGACCTTAGACGCATAGACCTTCGGGAGGGAGATGGGGGAGGGGGGAGGAAGTGTCTCCTCCTCCTGCCGAGCCTTTTCCACGTCTCCAACTTCCTCCTCTTCCTCTGGAGGTCTGCTCTCTGGAGGAGGTCTGCTCTCTGGAGGAGGTCTGCTCTCTGGAGGAGGTCTGCTCTCTGGAGGAGGTCTGCTCTCTGGAGGAGGTCTGCTCTCTGGAGGTCTGCTCTCTGGAGGAGGTCTGCTCTCTGGAGGAGGTCTGCTCTCTGGAGGTCTGCTCTCTGGAGGTCTGCTCTCTGGAGGAGGTCTGCTCTCTGGTGAAGGAAGGTAGGAGGAGCTCCACTGCAGCGTCACCTCGATGTGTCCGGAGGGGAGACCAGAGGGGTCTCTCAGCTCAAACAGCCCTGAGGACAAACACAAGCTCACGTTAGCATCAGAGTTCTCTGAGGTCACAGTTAGCGTTAGCCACGTTAGCATCAGAGTTCTCTGTGGTCACAGTTAGCGTTAGCCACGTTAGCATCAGAGTTCTCTGTGGTCACAGTTAGCGTTAGCCACGTTAGCATCAGAGTTCTCTGTGGTCACAGTTAGCGTTAGCCACGTTAGCATCAGAGTTCTCTGTGGTCACAGTTAGCGTTAGCCACGTTAGCATCAGAGTTCTCTTTAACTAAGAGCAGAAAGTGAGTTCTCACCGGAGACCCCCTGGTCCCGGCTCAGGGGCAGCAGAGGGACCCGGGTCTTCCCCAGGTAGGTGTCCATGCGCTGCTCGTTGTAGTCGAACACGTAGAGCAGCAGCTCCTCGCTCTGCAGGTAGCGGTGCAGCTTGGCGTCCATCAGCACAGGGAAGAGCCTTCGGTCCTCCAGGCGGGGGCTCCAGCAGGGGGGGGCCGTGGCCGTGGGGTGGTCCGGGAACTCGTAGAACTTGTAGACCACATACGGGCTGGGCGGGGAGGAGCTGGAGCTCTGCAAGTCCGTGCAGCGCTGCACCGCCACGCAGAGCTCGTTCCTCTGCAGAGAAACAACGTTTAGAGAGGGACAGACGAACTGTACGGCTTTAGAGGGGGACAGACGAACTGTACGGCTTTAGAGGGGGACAGACGAACTGTACGGCTTTAGAGAGGGACAGACGAACTGTACGGCTTTAGAGAGGGACAGACGAACTGTACGGCTTTAGAAAGGGACAGACGAACTGTACGGCTTTAGAGAGGGACAGACGAACTGTACGGCTTTAGAGAGGGACAGACGAACTGTACGGCTTTAGAAAGGGACAGACGAACTGTACGGCTTTAGAGAGGGACAGACGAACTGTACGGCTTTAGAGAGGGACAGACGAACTGTACGGCTTTAGAGAGGGACAGACGAACTGTACGGCTTTAGAAAGGGACAGACGAACTGTACGGCTTTAGAGAGGGACAGACGAACTGTACGGCTTTAGAGAGGGACAGACGAACTGTACGGCTTTAGAGAGGGACAGACGAACTGTACGGCTTTAGAGAGGGACAGACGAACTGTACGGCTTTAGAGGGGGACAGACGAACTGTACGGCTTTAGAGGGGGACAGACGAACTGTACGGCTTTAGAGAGGGACAGACGAACTGTACGGCTTTAGAGAGGGACAGACGAACTGTACGGCTTTAGAGGGGGACAGACGAACTGTACGGCTTTAGAGAGGGACAGACGAACTGTACGGCTTTAGAGGGGGACAGACGAACTGTACGGCTTTAGAGAGGGACAGACGAACTGTACGGCTTTAGAGGGGGACAGACGAACTGTACGGCTTTAGAGGGGGACAGACGAACTGTACGGCTTTAGAGAGGGACAGACGAACTGTGCGGCTTTAGAGGGGGACAGACGAACTGTACGGCTTTAGAGGGGGACAGACGAACTGTACGGCTTTAGAGAGGGACAGACGAACTGTACGGCTTTAGAGAGGGACAGACGAACTGTACGGCTTTGGAGGGGGACAGACGAACTGTACGGCTTTGGAGAGGGACAGACGAACTGTACGGCTTTAGAGAGGGACAGACGAACTGTACGGCTTTAGAGAGGGACAGACGAACTGTACGGCTTTGGAGGGGGACAGACGAACTGTACGGCTTTGGAGAGGGACAGACGAACTGTACGGCTTTAGAGAGGGACAGACGAACTGTACGGCTTTAGAGAGGGACAGACGAACTGTACGGCTTTAGAGAGGGACAGACGAACTGTACGGCTTTAGAGAGGGACAGACGAACTGTACGGCTTTAGAGAGGGACAGACGAACTGTACGGCTTTAGAGAGGGACAGAGGAACTGTACGGCTTTAGAGAGGGACAGACGAACTGTACGACTTTAGAGAGGGACAGACGAACTGTACGGCTTTAGAGAGGGACAGACGAACTGTACGGCTTTAGAGGGGGACAGACGAACTGTACGGCTTTAGAGAGGGACAGACGAACTGTACGGCTTTAGAGAGGGACAGACGAACTGTACGGCTTTAGAGGGGGACAGACGAACTGTACGGCTTTAGAGGGGGACAGACGAACTGTACGGCTTTAGAGAGGGACAGAGGAACTGTACGGCTTTAGAGGGGGACAGACGAACTGTACGGCTTTAGAGAGGGACAGACGAACTGTACGGCTTTAGAGAGGGACAGACGAACTGTACGGCTTTAGAGGGGGACAGACGAACTGTACGGCTTTAGAGGGGGACAGACGAACTGTACGGCTTTAGAGAGGGACAGACGAACTGTGCGGCTTTAGAGGGGGACAGACGAACTGTACGGCTTTAGAGGGGGACAGACGAACTGTACGGCTTTAGAGGGGGACAGACGAACTGTACGGCTTTGGAGAGGGACAGACGAACTGTACGGCTTTAGAGAGGGACAGACGAACTGTACGGCTTTAGAGAGGGACAGACGAACTGTACGGCTTTAGAGAGGGACAGACGAACTGTACGGCTTTAGAGAGGGACAGACGAACTGTACGGCTTTAGAGAGGGACAGAGGAACTGTACGGCTTTAGAGGGGGACAGACGAACTGTACGACTTTAGAGAGGGACAGACGAACTGTACGGCTTTAGAGGGGGACAGACGAACTGTACGGCTTTAGAGGGGGACAGACGAACTGTACGGCTTTAGAGAGGGACAGACGAACTGTACGGCTTTAGAGAGGGACAGATGAACTGTACGGCTTTAGAGGGGGACAGACGAACTGTACGGCTTTAGAGAGGGACAGACGAACTGTACGGCTTTAGAGAGGGACAGACGAACTGTACGGCTTTAGAGAGGGACAGACGAACTGTACGGCTTTAGAGAGGGACAGACGAACTGTACGGCTTTAGAGAGGGACAGACGAACTGTACGGCTTTAGAGAGGGACAGACGAACTGTACGGCTTTAGAGACGGACAGACGAACTGTACGGCTTTAGAGAGGGACAGACGAACTGTACGGCTTTAGAGAGGGACAGACGAACTGTACGGCTTTAGAGGGGGACAGACGAACTGTACGGCTTTAGAGGGGGACAGACGAACTGTACGGCTTTAGAGACGGACAGACGAACTGTACGGCTTTAGAGAGGGACAGACGAACTGTACGGCTTTAGAGAGGGACAGACGAACTGTACGGCTTTAGAGAGGGACAGACGAACTGTACGGCTTTAGAGGGGGACAGACGAACTGTACGGCTTTAGAGAGGGACAGACGAACTGTACGGCTTTAGAGGGGGACAGACGAACTGTACGGCTTTAGAGGGGGACAGACGAACTGTACGGCTTTAGAGAGGGACAGACGAACTGTACGGCTTTGGAGGGGGACAGACGAACTGTACGGCTTTAGTGAGGGACAGACGAACTGTACGGCTTTAGAGAGGGACAGACGAACTGTACGGCTTTAGAGAGGGACAGAGGAACTGTACGGCTTTAGAGAGGGACAGACGAACTGTACGGCTTTAGAGGGGGACAGACGAACTGTACGGCTTTAGAGAGGGACAGACGAACTGTACGGCTTTAGAGAGGGACAGACGAACTGTACGGCTTTAGAGAGGGACAGACGAACTGTACTGCTTTAGAGAGGGACAGACGAACTGTACGGCTTTAGAGAGGGACAGACGAACTGTACGGCTTTAGAGAGGGACAGACGAACTGTACGGCTTTAGAGAGGGACAGAGGAACTGTACGGCTTTAGAGAGGGACAGACGAACTGTACGGCTTTAGAGAGGGACAGACGAACTGTACGGCTTTAGAGGGGGACAGACGAACTGTACGGCTTTAGAGGGGGACAGACGAACTGTACGGCTTTAGAGAGGGACAGACGAACTGTACGGCTTTAGAGAGGGACAGACGAACTGTACGGCTTTAGAGGGGGACAGACGAACTGTACGGCTTTAGAGGGGGACAGACGAACTGTACGGCTTTAGAGGGGGACAGACGAACTGTACGGCTTTAGAGAGGGACAGACGAACTGTACGGCTTTAGAGAGGGACAGACGAACTGTACGGCTTTAGAGAGGGACAGACGAACTGTACGGCTTTAGAGAGGGACAGACGAACTGTACGGCTTTAGTGAGGGACAGACGAACTGTACGGCTTTAGAGGGGGACAGACGAACTGTACGGCTTTGGAGAGGGACAGACGAACTGTACGGCTTTAGAGAGGGACAGACGAACTGTACGGCTTTAGAGAGGGACAGACGAACTGTACGGCTTTAGAGAGGGACAGACGAACTGTGCGGCTTTAGAGAGGGACAGACGAACTGTACGGCTTTGGAGAGGGACAGACGAACTGTACGGCTTTAGAGAGGGACAGACGAACTGTGCGGCTTTAGAGGGGGACAGACGAACTGTACGGCTTTAGAGAGGGACAGACGAACTGTACGGCTTTAGAGAGGGACAGACGAACTGTACGGCTTTGGAGAGGGACAGACGAACTGTACGGCTTTGGAGAGGGACAGACGAACTGTACGGCTTTAGAGAGGGACAGACGAACTGTACGGCTTTGGAGAGGGACAGACGAACTGTACGGCTTTGGAGGGGGACAGACGAACTGTACGGCTTTAGAGGGGGACAGACAAACTGTACGGCTTTAGAGGGGGACAGACGAACTGTACGGCTTTAGAGGGGGACAGACGAACTGTACGGCTTTAGTGAGGGACAGACGAACTGTACGGCTTTAGAGAGGGACAGACGAACTGTACGGCTTTAGAGAGGGACAGACGAACTGTACGGCTTTAGAGAGGGACAGACGAACTGTACGGCTTTAGAGAGGGACAGACGAACTGTACGGCTTTAGAGGGGGACAGACGAACTGTACGGCTTTAGAGAGGGACAGACGAACTGTACGGCTTTAGAGAGGGACAGACGAACTGCACGGCTTTAGAGACGGACAGACGAACTGTACGGCTTTAGAGAGGGACAGACGAACTGCACGGCTTTAGAGACGGACAGACGAACGGGGTCTGAGCAGTATGGGGGTGCCTGGGGGTCTGAGCAGTATGGGGGTACCTGGGGGTCTGAGCAGTATGGGGGTGCCTGGGGGTCTGAGCAGTATGGGGGTACCTGGGGGTCTGAGCAGTATGGGGGTGCCTGGGGGTCTGAGCAGTATGGGGGTGCCTGGGGGTCTGAGCAGTATGGGGGTACCTGGGGGTCTGAGCAGTATGGGGGTGCCTGGGGGTCTGAGCAGTATGGGGGTGGTGACTTTTTTTCAAGTCCGAATTTGTTCTATGAAAATCTCCAAATTCTGACTTTATTTTATGCAAATTCAAATTTCTTCGGAATCGTCACATTTCTGACTTTTTTCAGAAAAGTAATTTTTTTTGACTTATTTTATCTCAATCTCAATATCCTGACATTTCTCCTGTACCTGGGGGTCTGCGCTCAGCTGGTCTGCGCTCAGCTGGTCTCGGTGCAGCTGGTCTCGGTGCAGACGCAGGGTCTCCTTCATCGGGACCCTCAGCCTCAGCCGGTACTCCAGAGAGCCGAAGCTCGGGGTCCCCTCGCTCCTCCCTGAGAACAGGGAACAGCCGGTGTTAGCGCTGTGAGATGTAGAGACCACAGCCTTCTGTCTGTAGGACGTCACTGTGAGTGCTAGCTTAGCATGATCAGACCCCTCCGCTGCCGGCCCCACCAACCAGGCCGGCCCCACCAACCAGGCCGGCCCCACCAACCAAGCCCGGCCCCACCAACCAGGCCGGCCCCACCAACCAGGCCGGCCCCACCAACCAGCCCGGCCCCACCAACCAGGCCCGGCCCCACCAACCAGCCCGGCCCCACCAACCAGGCCCGGCCCCACTAACCAGGCCCGGCCCCACTAACCAGGCCCGGCCCCACCAACCAGGCCGGCCCCACCAACCAGGCCGGCCCCACCAACCAGCCCGGCCCCACCAACCAGGCCCGGCCCCACCAACCAGGCCGGCCCCACCAACCAGGCCCGGCCCCACCAACCAGCCCGGCCCCACCAACCAGCCCGGCCCCCACTGACCCTGAACCTCGGCCACATCATGGAACCTCTGCCTCACACAATGTCTTCTAACAGCACATCTTTTATTCCACTTCCATTTCAATGTAAATACTGCTATATCTTTTTATGTTTTCTAATGTTATTATAGTTTTCTTAAAATAGTTCTGTGTTTATAATGTTTGTTTTAATGTTATGTATGCACCACGACACCACGACACCTCGTATGTGTCCACTCACCTGGGCCTCGTTGATAAAGGGTCTACGCTCAAGAGAGGGCGTACGCCAGTTTCTACGCAATGCTTGCGATTTATAAAATACTAACTTGACGGGAAAACGTGCGGTCCTCCACGCAAACTCTAACCCATGCGTACGCACTGAGCACAACAACGGGAGACACACACACACACACACACACACACACACACACACACACACACACACACACACACACACACACACACACACACACACACACACACACACACACACACACACACACACACACACAGCTGACCGACAGCTGGGACACAAACCACCAAATACAAACACATGATTCAGATCCAGTCGTCATGACTACACTCCGGGGGGATCACTTCTCAGTCTCTCATCAGGGGGGGGTCTCCTGTCAGGGGGGGGTCTCCTGTACGCCTGCTGCTGCTCTGTTCAAACGGCATCCACCAAACAATGTGATTTATCTCCCCCTCCCCAAGAGAACCAGAACCTGACCCGGTGTGAGACGTCTGCTTAGCTTTCTGTCCTCACTTCCTGCTCTCCTTCCTGCGGTCAGTCACCATGAATGAATGAATGAATGAATGTATGAATGGGCGTTAAGTGAAGCCGCAAAAGCTGCACCGCATTTCGAGTCGGTTGTGATTTATAAAGGGAAACCGGCGTAGGAAGTGCTGCACGCACTTTCCTCGCCGGTCCGCCATGATTTGTGAATCAGAAAATGTCGGAAAATGTCTGTACCTTCCCACGTGAGTGCTACGCAAGGCGTTATGAATCAGGCCCCTGATTCTGATCTCCTCTCAGAAAACATTGAGGTATGTTTGTATCACAGTTGAGTTGATTGAGTCTTGGTATTTGACTCACCCAGTAGAGGTGCGCTCCCCTGCAGCGCCCCCTCCGCCTCCAGGAGCCCCTGCAGGGGGATCTTTGCTCCGGCCAGCGTCCTCCAGTCCACGCCCAGCGCCTGGTGCAGCTCCACCTTCACCGCCCCGCGCCTCAGGTACTGCAGGAAGCCCTCGTCCACGCTCACCACGAAGCGGGAGGTGAAGCCGTAGCGCGGCATGGAGCCCGAGGCCAGCGGCGTGCAATGCAGCTCCGACAGGTGGAAGCTGTAGGTGCAGAAGCTGGAGAAGGTGGAGGAGGTGGAGGAATCCTGGTCCCCCAGAGCCTGCTGCAGGGCGGAGGAAGACAGGGAGGCTCCCAGCAGCTGCAGCTCCAACAGGTTCTCCCCCCGCTGCAGCAGCTCCTCATCATCCTCCTCTTCATCAGGGCCGTCGAGGGGGGAGGGCGGCGCTGCTTTGCTGCCGTAGGCCACGTCTCTGAGCTGAGCTGAGGAGAAACAGATTAGAGACGGGTTAGAGACGGGTTAGAGTCGGGTTAGAGACGGGTTAGAGACGGATTAGAGACGGGTTAGAGACGGATTAGAGACGGATTAGAGAGGGGTTAGAGACGGATTAGAGACGGATTAGAGTCGGGTTAGAGACGGGTTAGAGACGGGTTAGAGACGGATTAGAGACGGATTAGAGAGGGATTAGAGACGGGTTAGAGACGGGTTAGAGACGGGTTAGAGACGGGTTAGAGACGGATTAGAGACGGATTAGAGACGGGTTAGAGTCGGGTTAGAGACGGGTTAGAGACGGGTTAGAGTCGGGTTAGAGTCGGGTTAGAGACGGGTTAGAGACGGGTTAGAGTCGGGTTAGAGACGGGTTAGAGACGGGTTAGAGACGGGTTAGAGTCGGGTTAGAGACGGGTTAGAGACGGGTTAGAGACGGGTTAGAGACGGGTTAGAGACGGGTTAGAGTCGGGTTAGAGACGGGTTAGAGTCGGGTTAGAGACGGGTTAGAGACGGGTTAGAGACGGGTTAGAGTCGGGTTAGAGACGGGTTAGAGACGGGTTAGAGACGGGTTAGAGACGGGTTAGAGACAGATTAGAGACGGATTAGAGTCGGGTTAGAGTCGGGTTAGAGTCGGGTTAGAGACGGGTTAGAGACGGGTTAGAGTCGGGTTAGAGACGGGTTAGAGACGGATTAGAGACGGGTTAGAGACGGGTTAGAGTCGGGTTAGAGACTGGTTAGAGACGGGTTAGAGACGGATTAGAGTCGGGTTAGAGACGGGTTAGAGACGGGTTAGAGTCGGGTTAGAGACGGGTTAGAGACGGGTTAGAGTCGGGTTAGAGACGGGTTAGAGACGGGTTAGAGACGGGTTAGAGACGGGTTAGAGACGGGTTAGAGACGGGTTAGAGTCGGGTTAGAGTCGGGTTAGAGACGGGTTAGAGACGGGTTAGAGTCGGGTTAGAGTCGGGTTAGAGACGGGTTAGAGTCGGGTTAGAGACGGGTTAGAGACGGGTTAGAGACGGATTAGAGTCGGGTTAGAGTCGGGTTAGAGACGGGTTAGAGTCGGGTTAGAGACGGGTTAGAGACGGGTTAGAGACGGGTTAGAGTCGGGTTAGAGACGGGTTAGAGACAGGTTGCCGGGTGCATTCAGGGCGCCGCCATTACTGTTTACGCTGTGTGGAATGGTGTGCTGTGATTGGTTGAGCGGATGTATCGCATTCTATAGAGAAGGGAGACTGGCGTTTGTCGCTGTTTGGAAAGAAAGTGAGAAAACAGGACAGAAGAACACGGCGGATATCGTGTTTTGCGTCAAATTGAATATTGACTTTTCAATACCAACGAAATACAATACTGATTTCGGCAGGGGAACTCTTTTTTTGCAAAAATTGCGTTTATCGCGTTTTGGAACCAAACTATTCATATCTACCTTCCAGCTTCTTGATCCTGGCAGCGCGGGTGTCCAGCAGCGCGGCCTGTCGCTGAAGCTGCTGCGCAAAACCTCCTCCGTCAGCCTCCATCTTCTGCAGCACCGCCTGCAGCTCCACCTGAGGAAACATCGCAACTTTTCAAAAATCTCCAAAATCTGACAATTCGGACTGTAATGATAATTATGGCTTCTGAAATGTTTTACTTTTTTCCAAAAATTCTGACTCTTCTGCAAATCTAAAAATTCTATCTTTTCTCAAATGTCAGAATTTTTCTTAAAAACACAAAATTCTGTATTTTCTCTGAACATTTTGAGATTCAGGAAAAAGTCAGAATTTTTATTCTGACTTTTTCCTTAAAATCCCAAAAATCTCCTAACTTTCAAAAAAAGAATTTTTTTATTTCCAGAAATAAGCCAAAATATTGTGATTTTCAGGAAAAAGTCAGAATTCTGAGAATGGGATGTGGAAGGATGCTGCTGTTGTGAATAACTGTTCTAAAGTACATCTGAATCTGCTGCTCTCCCTGAGGTTTCTCCCATGTTCCTTTAAACTGGGTTTTCTTTGGAAGTTTTTCCTTGTACGATGTGAGGGTCTGAGGACAGAGGGTCTGAGGACAGAGGGTCTGAGGACAGAGGGTCTGAGGACAGAGGGTCTAAAGACAGAGGGTCTGAGGACAGAGGGTCTGAGGACAGAGGGTCTGAGGACAGAGGGTCTGAGGACAGAGGGTCTAAAGACAGAGGGTCTGAGGACAGAGGGTCTGAGGACAGAGGGTCTAAGGACAGAGGGTCTGAGGACAGAGGGTCTGAGGACAGAGGGTCTAAGGACAGAGGGTCTGAGGACAGAGGGTCTGAGGACAGAGGGTCTGAGGACAGAGGGTCTGAGGACAGAGGGTCTGAGGACAGAGGGTCTAAAGACAGAGGGTCTAAGGACAGAGGGTCTGAGGACAGAGGGTCTGAGGACAGAGGGTCTGAGGACAGAGGGTCTAAAGACAGAGGGTCTAAGGACAGAGGGTCTAAGGACAGAGGGTCTGAGGACAGAGGGTCTGAGGACAGAGGGTCTAAGGACAGAGGGTCTGAGGACAGAGGGTCTGAGGACAGAGGGTCTGAGGGCAGAGGGTCTAAAGACAGAGGGTCTAAGGACAGAGGGTCTAAGGACAGAGGGTCTGAGGACAGAGGGTCTGAGGACAGAGGGTCTAAGGACAGAGGGTCTGAGGACAGAGGGTCTGAGGACAGAGGGTCTGAGGACAGAGGGTCTAAGGACAGAGGGTGTCGTATTGTCATACTGATATTCTGTACACACTGTGAAGACCACTGAGACAAATGTAACATTTGTGATATTGGGCTCTAAATAAACATTGATTGATTGATTGATTGATTGATTGATTGATTGATTGATTGATTGATTGATTGAATATGAGTCACCTTGAAGTCCCTGTAGTAACACTTTTTCCTAAACATTTTTGACTAGTATCTGAAATTGTGGCTTATTTCTGAAATTTGCACATTTCTGACTTTTTCCCAAAAATCTCAAAATTCAGATCTTTTTCAAAGAAATCTCAAAATCTGACTTTTTTCCAAAAATCTAAGAATTCAGAAAAAAGTCAACATTTTTATATATTCTGAAAAGAGTCAGAATATTGGGATTTCCAGAAAAGAGTCAGAATTCTGAGATTGGGATGTGGGAGAGAAACTCCATCTGGAGGGAACACACATATTTTAACCTTTGGAGACCATTTACATCTAACACCTGAAGAACTACAGGATCAACCAACCCAGTCTCACAAGAAAACGTGTAATAACTACGTTGGTCCACAACTTGGGACGTAGTATTTCTAGAAAAAAAAACATGGCAGAACTTCGTTTTATTCTCGGTGTAAAATGCCTATTTTAAAGTTAGTTTGGCCATTAAAATGCGCTTTGATGTCATTTGATGCGAGAAATATGAGTTGTTATTTCAGATTATGTGTGCAGTGGATGTACATGTTCTTTAGTTTGCTAGTTATTACGAAGATTACTTCAGGAAATTGTGTCTATATAACGTTTTCATTGTTACCAAGGTGGTTGCTAGGGACGCTGCTATCGATATTATTTCTGTTATGTTGTGTAACTGTTTAATGGTGTTATCTTTATTGCTACCCCCTTCCCCGTCAATGTATAGCGTTGGTCCACAGCGCAAACATATTAGTTAACAAAATCCGCATCTAAAATGGTGGCATAGATACGTTATTTTCCCCTGTGCAATTCTCCATGTACTCAACAACAACACATCCTTATCCTTGTGTTTATTTATTTGTTTGATTAATAAACACAAGTTGGAGTCCGTCAGGACCGAAGGTCGGAGCAGCTCATCTGCTTTACAGAATATTACACCGGGAAGTAAGTATTCTCTCCGCTTCGCTTGACAAACCCCGTGATAGTCCTCAAGCTCTGGGATTGGAGAGTGTGCTCCGAGGGTTACGCCGAGCCTCGAGCAGCACTTTAAATGGGATGGAACCACGGCAGACTGTCCAAAACTGGATTTAAACGGGTCCACCGCGTCCCCCCCCTCCCCCACCGCGTCCAATTCTGTGTTCTTTATTTATTGATTGTTCAATACCTGACAAGGCCGGAGATGAAATATCTACATACATCTTATAAGAGTATAATACATTATGTATAATATCAGTTAAAATAAGTGCTTCAACATAGTTAACATTGCTGGAGGTATGCACACATATTGATAGATGTCTTGTAATGCACTATTGAGGAACCTGCAACCCAAGTTTTCATTCAGTGCAGAACTACACCATAGTTGTGTAGGCCTGTATGATATGTCAATAAACCTTAGAACATCTTGAAATCTTGAACGGGATGTGCAAAATAGTCATTATATACAGTCTTTACTTAACTATTAGTAGAGAATAACGAGTAATGAATATACTTTATAGGGATCCTATTAATATCTAATAATAAAAATAATGAAATTCAAAAACATGCTTTAACCACCAGGTGTCCCTTTCTATCAGCTGTGCACCTTTATGGTGTAAATGCAGCCTATCTACCGATTGGATCAAATATAAAAGTGAGCCGAATTAGTGTTGATACTGCAAGGAGACGCATTGTGTGAAAAGAAATGTAAGATGTTGTTTAATGGCTGATATATTTATGATCCACGTCACGTTTTCAGTTCCTCATGTTTGTCTTCTCATCAGGGCTATAAATACAGAACTGCGGCAGATATGTAATATTTAATGCAGCCGAACCGTGTATTACAATGCCGTTATGTGATGACTTCCAAAGAGAAAAGCAAGAGCACTCGGAATAAGGTATTATTTTATTTATTTAAATGTTTTGGGTCTGTTTCCGGTATTTGTTAATGACGATGTGCTGTGAGATGTGAGACTGGAATTGCACAGGGGAAAATAACGTATCTTTAGATGCGGATTGTGTTAAACTAATATGTTTGCGCTGTGGACCAACACTATACATTGACGGGGAAGGGGGTAGCAATAAAGATAACACCATTAAACAGTTACACAACATAACAGGAATAATATCGATAGCAGCGTCCCTAGCAACCACCTTGGTAACAATGAAAACGTCGCGATTTCCTGAAGTAATCTTCGTAATAACTAGCAAACTAAAGATCATGTGCATCCACTGCACACACAATCTGAAATAACAACTCATATTTCTCGCTTCAAATGACATCAAATGACATTTTTGTGAGACTGGGTTGGTTCTACACAAGCAGGAGGACAGAGGCTGCTGTTGTTCTAAAGTAGACCTGGATACACGACAGTCACCTTGTAGTCCCTGCAGATGCTGCTCCTCTAATATCTAGTATCTAAATGTCCTCAACATCTCCACACCAGGAGGACAGAGGCAGTCTGCTGCTGGTGTGAGGACCTGTAGAGCTGGATACATGAGAGTCACCTTGTAGTCCCTGCAGATGCTGCTCCTCTAATATCTAGTATCTAAATGTCCTCAACATCTCCACACCAGGAGGACAGAGGCAGTCTGCTGCTGGTGTGAGGACCTGTAGAGCTGGATACATGACAGTCACCTTGTAGTCCCTGCAGATGCTGCTCCTCTAATATCTAGTATCTAAATGTCCTCAACATCTCCACACCAGGAGGACAGAGGCAGTCTGCTGCTGGTGTGAGGACCTGTAGAGCTGGATACATGACAGTCACCTTGTAGTCCCTGCAGATGCTGCTCTCCATGCTCAGCAGGCTGCGGGTCTTCTGCAGCTCCTGGATGGTCTCAGCGTGAGCGGCTCTCAGCTCCTGCACCTCCTCCTGCTCCTCCTGCTCCTTCTCCTGCAGGAAGCCCAGCTCCCCACTAGATTTACGCTTCTGGGGAGGTGATGATTAAAGCGTCAGGAAACACAAAGAAAAGCCATAACGAGAAACCTTTGTATCTTTACGAAGAACATCACTTTCAGACATTCTGAAGGTTTCTGGAATATATAAAAACATGTATCTCTTACTTTAATGAGCAGCAGAGCCTCAGTGAGTTCAGCCACGTCGTACTTGTTCTCCTGTAACAAGCAAACAACCTTTATACCTGCATATATATCACCTGTATATACAGCCTGTTATCACCTGTATCCTGTTATCACCTGTATCCTGTTATCACCTGTATCCTGTTATCACCTGTATCCTGTTATCACCTGTATCCTGTTATCACCTGTATATACAGCCTGTTATCACCTGTATCCTGTTATCACCTGTATCCTGTTATCACCTGTATCCTGTTATCACCTGTATCCTGTTATCACCTGTATCCTGTTATCACCTGTATCCTGTTATCACCTGTATCCTGTTATCGCCTGTATCCTGTTATCACCTGTATCCTGTTATCACCTGTATCCTGTTATCACCTGTATCCTGTTATCACCTGTATCCTGTTATCACCTGTATCCTGTTATCACCTGTATCCTGTTATCACCTGTATCCTGTTATCACCTGTATCCTGTTATCGCCTGTATCCTGTTATCACCTGTATCCTGTTATCGCCTGTATCCTGTTATCACCTGTATCCTGTTATCACCTGTATCCTGTTATCACCTGTATCCTGTTATCACCTGTATATACAGCCTGTTATCACCTGTATATACAGCCTGTTATCACCTGTATCCTGTTATCACCTGTATCCTGTTATCACCTGTATCCTGTTATCACCTGTATCCTGTTATCACCTGTATCCTGTTATCACCTGTATCCTGTTATCACCTGTATCCTGTTATCACCTGTATCCTGTTATCACCTGTATATACAGCCTGTTATCACCTGTATATACAGCCTGTTATCACCTGTATCCTGTTATCACCTGTATCCTGTTATCACCTGTATCCTGTTATCACCTGTATATACAGCCTGTTATCACCTGTATCCTGTTATCACCTGTATCCTGTTATCACCTGTATCCTGTTATCACCTGTATCCTGTTATCACCTGTATCCTGTTATCACCTGTATCCTGTTATCACCTGTATATATTCAGTGTTAATTATCCTCCTCTCACCCTGCTGTAGAACTTCAGGCCGTCGTTCATCTCCTCCAGTCGCTGCTTCTGCTCCAGAAACTGGATCTGCAGTTTCCTATTTTCCTCCGTCAGCTTCTCACTGGACTCTGAAATATCAACGAGGTTCATTTAATCATCTCGACATCATGATTCATGTTTCCTCTACAAAGTGAGAACTGTTAATACCCTACGCTACGGTGGCCCACAGGTGCCAATGAACAAGAAAGAGGCGCTGCAACCAACTTTACACAGCGTTTAGTAAACATTCACCAGCTTTAGGGGACACGGTTTGAGCTTCTTGAAGCGCTTTGTATCTGCAGCGCTTTGTATCTGCAGCGCTTTGTATCTGCAGCGCTTTGTATCTGCAGCGCTTTGTATCTGCAGCGCTTTGTATCTGCAGCGCTTTGTATCTGCAGCGCTTTGTATCTGCAGCGCTTTGTATCTGAAGCGCTTTGTATCTGCAGCGCTTTGTATCTGCAGCGCTTTGTATCTATAGCGTTTTGTATCTATAGCGTTTTGTATCTATAGCGTTTTGTATCTCTGCAGCGCTTTGTATCTGCAGCGCTTTGTATCTGCAGCGCTTTGTATCTATAGCGTTTTGTATCTATAGCGTTTTGTATCTCTGCAGCGCTTTGTATCTGCAGCGCTTTGTATCTGAAGCGCTTTGTATCTGCAGCGCTATATGAAGGAGAGGAGATGCTATATGAAGGAGAGAGGGGAGGAGATGCTACATGAAGGAGAGAGGGGAGGAGATGCTACATGAAGGAGAGAGAGGAGGAGATGCTACATGAAGGAGAGAGGGGAGGAGATGCTACATGAAGGAGAGAGGGGAGGAGATGCTATATGAAGGAGAGAGGGGAGGAGATGCTACATGAAGGAGAGAGGGGAGGAGATGCTACATGAAGGAGAGAGGGGAGGAGATGCTACATGAAGGAGAGAGGAGAGGAGATGCTATATGAAGGAGAGAGGGGAGGAGATGCTACATGAAGGAGAGAGGAGAGGAGATGCTACATGAAGGAGAGAGGGGAGGAGATGCTACATGAAGGAGAGAGGGGAGGAGATGCTACATGAAGGAGAGAGGGGAGGAGATGCTACATGAAGGAGAGAGGGGAGGAGATGCTACATGAAGGAGAGAGGAGAGGAGATGCTATATGAAGGAGAGAGGGGAGGAGATGCTACATGAAGGAGAGAGGAGAGGAGATGCTACATGAAGGAGAGAGGGGAGGAGATGCTACATGAAGGAGAGAGGGGAGGAGATGCTACATGAAGGAGAGAGGGGAGGAGATGCTACATGAAGGAGAGAGGAGAGGAGATGCTACATGAAGGAGAGAGGAGAGGAGATGCTACATGAAGGAGAGAGGGGAGGATATACTACATGAAGGAGAGAGGGGAGGAGATGCTACATGAAGGAGAGAGGGGAGGAGATGCTACATGAAGGAGAGAGGGGAGGAGATGCTATATGAAGGAGAGAGGGGAGGAGATGCTACATGAAGGAGAGAGGGGAGGAGATGCTATATGAAGGAGAGAGGGGAGGAGATGCTACATGAAGGAGAGAGGGGAGGAGATGCTACATGAAGGAGAGAGGAGAGGAGATGCTACATGAAGGAGAGAGGAGAGGAGATGCTACATGAAGGAGAGAGGGGAGGATATACTACATGAAGGAGAGAGGGGAGGAGATGCTACATGAATGAGAGAGGGGAGGAGATGCTACATGAAGGAGAGAGGGGAGGAGATGCTACATGAAGGAGAGAGGGGAGGAGATGCTATATGAAGGAGAGAGGGGAGGAGATGCCACATGAAGGAGAGAGGAGAGGAGATGCTATATGAAGGAGAGAGGGGAGGAGATGCTACATGAAGGAGAGAGGAGAGGAGATGCTACATGAAGGAGAGAGGAGAGGAGATGCTACATGAAGGAGAGAGGGGAGGAGATGCTACATGAAGGAGAGAGGGGAGGAGATGCTACATGAAGGAGAGAGGGGAGGAGATGCTACATGAAGGAGAGAGGGGAGGAGATGCTACATGAAGGAGAGAGGGGAGGAGATGCTACATGAAGGAGAGAGGGGAGGAGATGCTACATGAAGGAGAGAGGGGAGGAGATGCTATATGAAGGAGAGAGGGGAGGAGATGCTACATGAAGGAGAGAGGGGAGGAGATGCTACATGAAGGAGAGAGGGGAGGAGATGCTACATGAAGGAGAGAGGGGAGGAGATGCTACATGAAGGAGAGAGGGGAGGAGATGCTATATGAAGGAGAGAGGGGAGGAGATGCCACATGAAGGAGAGAGGAGAGGAGATGCTATATGAAGGAGAGAGGGGAGGAGATGCTACATGAAGGAGAGAGGAGAGGAGATGCTACATGAAGGAGAAAGGGGAGGAGATGCTACATGAAGGAGAGAGGGGAGGAGATGCTACATGAAGGAGAGAGGGGAGGAGATGCTACATGAAGGAGAGAGGGGAGGAGATGCTATATGAAGGAGAGAGGGGAGGAGATGCTACACGAAGGAGAGAGGAGAGGAGATGCTATATGAAGGAGAGAGGGGAGGAGATGCTACACGAAGGAGAGAGGGGAGGAGATGCTACATGAAGGAGAGAGGGGAGGAGATGCTACATGAAGGAGAGAGGGGAGGAGATGCTATATGAAGGAGAGAGGGGAGGAGATGCTATATGAAGGAGAGAGGAGAGGAGATGCTTTATGAAGGAGAGAGGAGAGCAGATGCTACATGAAGGAGAGAGGAGAGGAGATGCTTTATGAAGGAGAGAGGAGAGCAGATGCTACATGAAGGAGAGAGGAGAGGAGATGCCACATGAAGGAGAGAGGAGAGGAGATGCTTTATGAAGGAGAGAGGAGAGCAGATGCTACATGAAGGAGAGAGGAGAGGAGATGCCACATGAAGGAGAGAGGAGAGGAGATGCTATATGAAGGAGAGAGGGGAGGAGATGCTATATGAAGGAGAGAGGAGAGGAGATGCCACATGAAGGAGAGAGGAGAGGAGATGCTACATGAAGGAGAGAGGAGAGGAGATGCTATATGAAGGAGAGAGGGGAGGAGATGCTATATGAAGGAGAGAGGAGAGGAGATGCCACATGAAGGAGAGAGGAGAGGAGATGCTATATGAAGGAGAGAGGGGAGGAGATGCCACATGAAGGAGAGAGGAGAGGAGATGCTATATGAAGGAGAGAGGGGAGGAGATGCTATATGAAGGAGAGAGGAGAGGAGATGCCACATGAAGGAGAGAGGAGAGGAGATGCTATATGAAGGAGAGAGGGGAAGAGATGCTACATGAAGGAGAGAGGGGAGGAGATGCTACATGAAGGAGAGAGGGGAGGAGATGCTACATGGAGGAGAGAGGGGAGGATATGCTATATGAAGGAGAGAGGAGAGGAGATGCCACATGAAGGAGAGAGGAGAGGAGATGCTACATGAAGGAGAGAGGGGAGGAGATGCCACATGAAGGAGAGAGGAGAGGAGATGCTATATGAAGGAGAGAGGGGAGGAGATGCTATATGAAGGAGAGAGGAGAGGAGATGCCACATGAAGGAGAGAGGAGAGGAGATGCTATATGAAGGAGAGAGGGGAGGAGATGCTACATGAAGGAGAGAGGGGAGGAGATGCTACATGAAGGAGAGAGGGGAGGAGATGCTACATGAAGGAGAGAGGGGAGGAGATGCCACATGAAGGAGAGAGGAGAGGAGATGCTACATGAAGGAGAGAGGAGAGGAGATGCTACATGAAGGAGAGAGGGGAGGAGCTGCCACATGAAGGAGAGAGGGGAGGAGATGCTACATGAAGGAGAGAGGAGAGGAGATGCTACATGAAGGAGAGAGGAGAGGAGATGCTACATGAAGGAGAGAGGAGAGGAGATGCTATATGAAGGAGAGAGGAGAGGAGATGCTATATGAAGGAGAGAGGGGAGGAGATGCTACATGAAGGAGAGAGAGGAGAGGAGATGCTACACAAAGGAGAGAGGGGAGGAGATGCTACATGAAGGCGAGAGGGGAAGAGATGCTACCAGAAGGAGAGAGGAGAGGAGATGCTATATGAAGGAGAGAGGGGAGGAGATGCCACATGAAGGAGAGAGGAGAGGAGATGCTACATGAAGGAGAGAGGGGAGGAGATGCTTTATGAAGGAGAGAGGAGAGGAGATGCTACATGAAGGAGAGAGGAGAGGAGATGCTACATGAAGGAGAGAGGAGAGGAGATGCTATATGAAGGAGAGAGGAGAGGAGATGCTACATGAAGGAGAGAGGGGAGGAGATGCTACATGAAGGAGAGAGGGGAGGAGATGCCACATGAAGGAGAGAGGAGAGGAGATGCTATATGAAGGAGAGAGGGGAGGAGATGCTACATGAAGGAGAGAGGGGAGGAGATGCTACATGAAGGAGAGAGGAGAGGAGATGCTACATGAAGGAGAGAGAAGAGGAGATGCTATATGAAGGAGAGAGGAGAGGAGATGCTACATGAAGGAGAGAGGAGAGGAGATGCTACACGAAGGAGAGAGGGGAGGAGATGCTACATGAAGGCGAGAGGGGAAGAGATGCTACATGAAGGAGAGAGGGGAGGAGATGCTATATGAAGGAGAGAGGGGAGGAGATGCCACATGGAGGAGAGAGGAGAGGAGATGCTATATGAAGAAGAGAGGGGAGGAGATGCTACATGAAGGAGAGAGGGGAGGAGATGCTATATGAAGGAGAGAGGAGAGGAGATGCTACATGAAGGAGAGAGGGGAGGAGATGCTACATGAAGGAGAGAGGAGAGGAGATGCTACATGAAGGAGAGAGGGGAGGAGAGGCTACATGAAGGAGAGAGGGGAGGAGATACTACATGAAGGAGAGAGGAGAGGAGATGCTACATGAAGGAGAGAGGGGAGGAGATACTACATGAAGGAGAGAGGAGAGGAGATGCTACATGAAGGAGAGAGGGGAGGAGATGCTACATGAAGAAGAGAGGGGAGGAGATGCTACATGAAGGAGAGAGGGGAGGAGATGCTATATGAAGGAGAGAGGAGAGGAGATGCTACATGAAGGAGAGAGGGGAGGAGATACTACATGAAGGAGAGAGGAGAGGAGATGCTACATGAAGGAGAGAGGAGAGGAGATGCTATATGAAGGAGAGAGGGGAGGAGATGCTACACGAAGGAGAGAGGGGAGGAGATGCTACATGAAGGAGAGAGGGGAGGAGATGCTACATGAAGGAGAGAGGGGAGGAGATGCTATATGAAGGAGAGAGGGGAGGAGATGCTATATGAAGGAGAGAGGAGAGGAGATGCTTTATGAAGGAGAGAGGAGAGCAGATGCTACATGAAGGAGAGAGGAGAGGAGATGCTTTATGAAGGAGAGAGGAGAGCAGATGCTACATGAAGGAGAGAGGAGAGGAGATGCCACATGAAGGAGAGAGGAGAGGAGATGCTTTATGAAGGAGAGAGGAGAGCAGATGCTACATGAAGGAGAGAGGAGAGGAGATGCCACATGAAGGAGAGAGGAGAGGAGATGCTATATGAAGGAGAGAGGGGAGGAGATGCTATATGAAGGAGAGAGGAGAGGAGATGCCACATGAAGGAGAGAGGAGAGGAGATGCTACATGAAGGAGAGAGGAGAGGAGATGCTATATGAAGGAGAGAGGGGAGGAGATGCTATATGAAGGAGAGAGGAGAGGAGATGCCACATGAAGGAGAGAGGAGAGGAGATGCTATATGAAGGAGAGAGGGGAGGAGATGCCACATGAAGGAGAGAGGAGAGGAGATGCTATATGAAGGAGAGAGGGGAGGAGATGCTATATGAAGGAGAGAGGAGAGGAGATGCCACATGAAGGAGAGAGGAGAGGAGATGCTATATGAAGGAGAGAGGGGAAGAGATGCTACATGAAGGAGAGAGGGGAGGAGATGCTACATGAAGGAGAGAGGGGAGGAGATGCTACATGGAGGAGAGAGGGGAGGATATGCTATATGAAGGAGAGAGGAGAGGAGATGCCACATGAAGGAGAGAGGAGAGGAGATGCTACATGAAGGAGAGAGGGGAGGAGATGCCACATGAAGGAGAGAGGAGAGGAGATGCTATATGAAGGAGAGAGGGGAGGAGATGCTATATGAAGGAGAGAGGAGAGGAGATGCCACATGAAGGAGAGAGGAGAGGAGATGCTATATGAAGGAGAGAGGGGAGGAGATGCTACATGAAGGAGAGAGGGGAGGAGATGCTACATGAAGGAGAGAGGGGAGGAGATGCTACATGAAGGAGAGAGGGGAGGAGATGCCACATGAAGGAGAGAGGAGAGGAGATGCTACATGAAGGAGAGAGGAGAGGAGATGCTACATGAAGGAGAGAGGGGAGGAGCTGCCACATGAAGGAGAGAGGGGAGGAGATGCTACATGAAGGAGAGAGGAGAGGAGATGCTACATGAAGGAGAGAGGAGAGGAGATGCTACATGAAGGAGAGAGGAGAGGAGATGCTATATGAAGGAGAGAGGAGAGGAGATGCTATATGAAGGAGAGAGGGGAGGAGATGCTACATGAAGGAGAGAGAGGAGAGGAGATGCTACACAAAGGAGAGAGGGGAGGAGATGCTACATGAAGGCGAGAGGGGAAGAGATGCTACCAGAAGGAGAGAGGAGAGGAGATGCTATATGAAGGAGAGAGGGGAGGAGATGCCACATGAAGGAGAGAGGAGAGGAGATGCTACATGAAGGAGAGAGGGGAGGAGATGCTTTATGAAGGAGAGAGGAGAGGAGATGCTACATGAAGGAGAGAGGAGAGGAGATGCTACATGAAGGAGAGAGGAGAGGAGATGCTATATGAAGGAGAGAGGAGAGGAGATGCTACATGAAGGAGAGAGGGGAGGAGATGCTACATGAAGGAGAGAGGGGAGGAGATGCCACATGAAGGAGAGAGGAGAGGAGATGCTATATGAAGGAGAGAGGGGAGGAGATGCTACATGAAGGAGAGAGGGGAGGAGATGCTACATGAAGGAGAGAGGAGAGGAGATGCTACATGAAGGAGAGAGAAGAGGAGATGCTATATGAAGGAGAGAGGAGAGGAGATGCTACATGAAGGAGAGAGGAGAGGAGATGCTACACGAAGGAGAGAGGGGAGGAGATGCTACATGAAGGCGAGAGGGGAAGAGATGCTACATGAAGGAGAGAGGGGAGGAGATGCTATATGAAGGAGAGAGGGGAGGAGATGCCACATGGAGGAGAGAGGAGAGGAGATGCTATATGAAGAAGAGAGGGGAGGAGATGCTACATGAAGGAGAGAGGGGAGGAGATGCTATATGAAGGAGAGAGGAGAGGAGATGCTACATGAAGGAGAGAGGGGAGGAGATGCTACATGAAGGAGAGAGGAGAGGAGATGCTACATGAAGGAGAGAGGGGAGGAGAGGCTACATGAAGGAGAGAGGGGAGGAGATACTACATGAAGGAGAGAGGAGAGGAGATGCTACATGAAGGAGAGAGGGGAGGAGATACTACATGAAGGAGAGAGGAGAGGAGATGCTACATGAAGGAGAGAGGGGAGGAGATGCTACATGAAGAAGAGAGGGGAGGAGATGCTACATGAAGGAGAGAGGGGAGGAGATGCTATATGAAGGAGAGAGGAGAGGAGATGCTACATGAAGGAGAGAGGGGAGGAGATACTACATGAAGGAGAGAGGAGAGGAGATGCTACATGAAGGAGAGAGGAACCTCTCTCCATCTTGATCTTGTCCAGGATCTGGTTCTTGTCCACGAGGTCGGCCTGCAGCGCCGTCTCCAGCTGAGAAATCTGCATCTTCATCTTCTGCTCCTGCAGCTGGAACCTCTGCTGCCAGGACACATCTAGCGCGCTGACACACACACACACACACCCACACACCCACACACACACACACACACACACACACACACACACACACACACACACACACACACACACACACACACACACACACACACACACACACACACACACACACACACACACACACACACACACACACACACACACACACACACACACACACACACACACACACACACACACACACACACACACACACACACACACACACACACACACACCACAGTCACTGAAGAGGAGACGCTTTCACGTTCAGCCTGGATGTACCCTGAGTTCAGTCAGTAACAAAGGAGGGAACCTGGCTCCTCACCTGTTCACCAGCTTCTCATTGCTGTCCTTCAGCAGGTCTCTCTCCTGCTCCAGCTCACCGACCCTCTCCTGCAGCTGCAACACACCAGCCCCACAGAGCAGTCAGCCTGAGTGTACCCTGAGAGTACCCTGAGTGTACCCTGAGTGTACCCTGAGAGTACCCTGAGTGTACCCTGAGTGTACCCTGAGTGTACCCTGAGTGTATCCTGAGTGTACCCTGAGTGTACCCTGAGTGTAGCCTGAGTGTATCCTGAGTGTACCCTGAGTGTACCCTGAGTGTAGCCTGAGTGTACCCTGAGTGTACCCTGAGTGTAGCCTGAGTGTACCCTGAGTGTAGCCTGAGCTTAGTCTGAGTGTACCCTGAGTGTACCCTGAGCGTACCCTGAGAGTACCCTGAGCTTACCCTGAGTGTACCCTGAGTGTATCCTGAGTGTAGCCTGAGCGTAGCCTGAGTGTAGCCTGAGTGTAGCCTGAGTGTAGTCTGAGTGTATCCTGAGTGTACCCTGAGTGTAGTCTGAGTGTAGCCTGAGTGTACCGTGAGTGTAGTCTGAGTGTACCCTGAGCTTAGCCTGAGTGTACCCTGAGCTTAGCCTGAGTGTACCCTGAGCTTAGCCTGAGTGTACCCTGAGTGTACCCT
>CM070429.1:981541-991541 GCA_036324595.1 Champsocephalus gunnari | reverse complement strand
GTCACTCTCTCACTCTCTGACTCTGTCACTCTCTCACTCTGTCACTCTCTCACTCTGTCACTCTCTCACTCTGACACTCTCACACTCTCTAACTCTGTCACTCTGACACTCTGTCACTCTCTAACTCTGTCACTCTCACACTCTGACACTGTCACTCTCTCACTCTGACACTCTGTCACTCTCTCACTCTCACAGCCAGGCATGAGTGTGTGTGTGTGTGTGTGTGTGTGTGTGTGTGTATCTTACTCTTCAGGGGTGTGTGTGTGTGTGTGTGTGTGTGTGTGTGTGTGTGTGTGTGTGTGTGTGTGTGTGTGTCTCTTACTCTTCAGGTGTGTGTGTGTGTATCTCTCACTCTTCAGGTGTGTGTGTGTGTGTGTATCTCTTACTCTTCAGGTGTGTGTGTGTGTGTGTGTGTGTGTGTGTGTATCTCTTACTCTTCAGGTGTGTCAGGGAGGGGGCGTCGTCCTTCTTTACCCCCGTGTTGACTCGTGATTGGACGCGGCCGTACGGAGACCTCCTGCTGTGGGAGGTGAGCAGCTGCTGTCTGGCCACCAGGAGGCGCTGCTTCAGACCCACGTTCTCCACCTGAAGGCCTCTCACCTGCTCCTGCAGCTCCTCCATCACCTCCTCCAGCTCCACGTCACGCAGACGCATCGCAGCCTGACCTCCAGCCTGACCTCCAGCCTGACCTCCAGCCTGACCTCCAGCCAGACGCTCCATACGACCACGATCCTTCAGGAGACGCATCAACTTAGTGCCCAGCCTGAGGAGGAGGAGGAGGAGGAGGAGGAGGAGGAGGAGGAGGAGGAGGAGGAGGAGGAGGAGGAGGAGGAGGAGGAGGAGGAGGAGGATAGGTGATTAGGTGAGCTCCTCCAACAATGCAACATATATAATACAAAGTGCACGAAGTCTATCTCCATGTAACAGAATATGAAATTAAACAATGTCCATTACGACCAAACTAGATACGGCTTATTGCGGTGATAACTGTTTGAATACATACGTAGATTGCAAGATGACGAACACGAGTAAATGTGTGTGGTCAATAAAACACTAAAACAGGCTGCATTGTGGGAAATGCTTCTCTCACTTCCTGATCTTGTCGTCCTGTGCGTGTGTTTTCTGTTTGAGGAGCAGCGTCTCCTCGTGGAGGCGCAGGAACCGATCCTCCAGCTCCTCCCTGGACACCTTGGAGACGTCCTGACGCTCCCTGGCATTCTGGGGAAGAGACACGTCTGAGGAGAGAGAGAGAGAGAGAGACGGCTAGAGAGCATGCTTCATCTCACCAAGTCAGTTCCATGCTCAGTGGAGAGGAGGAACCTCTCTGTCCTCCAGCAGCTGATCAACACCTGAGGGCTTCCTCCTCCCAGCAGGAAGCCTTCCCCTCTCTCGTGCACGCGCTAAGTCCCTCCCCTCTCTCGTGCACGCGCTAAGTCCCTCCCCTCTCTCGTGCACGCGCTAAGTCCCTCCCCTCTCTCGTGCACGTGCTAAGTCCCTCCCCTCTCTCGTGCACGCGCTAAGTCACTCCCCTCTCTCGTGCACGTGCTAAGTCCCTCCCCTCTCTCGTGCACACGCTAAGTCACTCCCCTCTCTCGTGCACGTGCTAAGTCCCTCCCCTCTCTCGTGCACGCGCTAAGTCCCTCCCCTCTCTCGTGCACGCGCTAAGTCCCTCCCCTCTCTCGTGCACGCGCTAAGTCCCTCCCCTCTTTCGTGCACGCGCTAAGTCCCTCCCCTCTCTCGTGCACACGCTAAGTCCCTCCCCTCTCTCGTGCACACGCTAAGTCCCTCCCCTCTCTCGTGCACGCGCTAAGTCCCTCCCCTCTCTCGAGCACACGCTAAGTCCCTCCCCTCTCTCGTGCACGCGCTAAGTCCCTCCCCCCTCTCGTGCACGCGCAAAGTCCCTCCCCCTCTCGTGCACGCACAAAGTCCCTCCCCTCTCTCGTGCACGCGCTAAGTCCCTCCCCCCTCTCGTGCACGCTCTAAGTCCCTCCCCCCTCTCGTGCACGCACAAAGTCCCTCCCCTCTCTCGTGCACGCGCTAAGTCCCTCCCCCCTCTCGTGCACACGCTAAGTCCCTCCCCTCTCTCGTGCACGTGCTAAGTCCCTCCCCTCTCTCGTGCACGCTCTAAGTCCCTCCCCCCTCTCGTGCATGCACAAAGTCCCTCCCCTCTCTCGTGCACGCTCTAAGTCCCTCCCCCCTCTCGTGCACGCACAAAGTCCCTCCCCTCTCTCGTGCACACGCTAAGTCCCTCCCCCCTCTCGTGCACACGCTAAGTCCCTCCCCTCTCTCGTGCACGCGCTAAGTCCCTCCCCCCTCTCGTGCACACGCTAAGTCCCTCCCCCCTCTCGTGCACACGCTAAGTCCCTCCCCTCTCTCGTGCACACGCTAAGTCCCTCCCCTCTCTCGTGCACGCGCTAAGTCCCTCCCCTCTCTCGAGCACACGCTAAGTCCCTCCCCTCTCTCGTGCACGCGCTAAGTCCCTCCCCCCTCTCGTGCACGTGCAAAGTCCCTCCCCCTCTCGTGCACGCACAAAGTCCCTCCCCTCTCTCGTGCACGCGCTAAGTCCCTCCCCCCTCTCGTGCACGCTCTAAGTCCCTCCCCCCTCTCGTGCACGCACAAAGTCCCTCCCCTCTCTCGTGCACGCGCTAAGTCCCTCCCCCCTCTCGTGCACACGCTAAGTCCCTCCCCTCTCTCGTGCACGTGCTAAGTCCCTCCCCTCTCTCGTGCACGCTCTAAGTCCCTCCCCCCTCTCGTGCATGCACAAAGTCCCTCCCCTCTCTCGTGCACGCGCTAAGTCCCTCCCCCCTCTCGTGCACGCTCTAAGTCCCTCCCCCCTCTCGTGCACGCACAAAGTCCCTCCCCTCTCTCGTGCACAGCGCTAAGTCCCTCCCCCCTCTCGTGCACACGCTAAGTCCCTCCCCTCTCTCGTGCACGTGCTAAGTCCCTCCCCTCTCTCGTGCACGCTCTAAGTCCCTCCCCCCTCTCGTGCATGCACAAAGTCCCTCCCCTCTCTCGTGCACGCTCTAAGTCCCTCCCCCCTCTCGTGCACGCACAAAGTCCCTCCCCTCTCTCGTGCACACGCTAAGTCCCTCCCCCCTCTCGTGCACACGCTAAGTCCCTCCCCTCTCTCGTGCACGCGCTAAGTCCCTCCCCCCTCTCGTGCACACGCTAAGTCCCTCCCCCCTCTCGTGCACACGCTAAGTCCCTCCCCTCTCTCGTGCACGCGCTAAGTCCCTCCCCCCTCTCGTGCACACGCTAAGTCCCTCCCCTCTCTCGTGCACACGCTAAGTCCCTCCCCTCTCTCGTGCACAGCGCTAAGTCCCTCCCCCCTCTCGTGCACGCGCGAGCTGCCAGAGCATGTGAGTGGGAGTGCCGCGGCGCCTCGGCTTGTTGACACACAAAAATGCCAGAAGCTAAAAACTAAAAAGTTGTTGTAGATGCTTCATTGCATTTAATACAAATTCTAGTCATTTATTGTTCTCATTGTTTCAAAGTGTGCGTTCTGGTTCTGGTTCTGGTTCTGGTTCTGGTTCTGGTTCTGGTTCTGGTTCTGGTTCTGGTTCTGGTTCTGGTTCTGGTGTGAAATAAAGCACAATAATTACATTGAAGACTGTTTCCCTTTTTTTAAGAGAAAAATAATCGGAATCGCAATTCTTGACTTGGTATCGAAACCAAGATGTTGGTATCGTGACAACACTAGAGGACAGAGGCAGAGGACAGTGACAGAGGACAAGGACAGAGGCAGAGGACAGAGACAGAGGACAAGGACAGAGGACAGAGGCAGAGGACAGTGACAGAGGACAAGGACAGAGGCAGAGGACAGTGACAGAGGACAAGGACAGAGGCAGAGGACAAGGACAGAGGCAGAGGACAGAGGACAAGGACAGAGGCAGAGGACAGTGACAGAGGACAAGGACAGAGGCAGAGGACAGTGACAGAGGACAAGGACAGAGGCAGAGGACAGTGACAGAGGACAAGGACAGAGGCAGAGGACAGTGACAGAGGACAAGGACAGAGGCAGAGGACAGAGGCAGAAGACAGAGGCAGAGGACAGAGACAGAGGGCAGAGGACAGAGGCAGAGGACAAGGACAGAGGACAAGGACAGAGGCAGAGGACAGAGACAGAGGGCAGAGGACAGAGGAAGAGGACAGAGGCAGAGGACAGAGACAGAGACAGAGGGCAGTGACAGAGGACAAGGACAGAGGCAGAGGACAGAGGCAGAGGACAGAGACAGAGGGCAGAGGACAGAGGCAGAGGACAAGGACAGAGGACAGAGGCAGAGGTAAGAGACAGAGGGCAGAGGACAGAGGCAGAGGACAGAGGCAGAGGGCAGAGGACAGAGGCAGAGGACAGAGGCAGAGGACAGAGACAGAGGACAGTGACAGAGGACAGAGAAAGAGGACAGAGACAGAGGACAGAGAAAGAGGACAGAGACAGAGGACAGAGAAAGAGGACAGTGACAGAGGACAGAGAAAGAGGACAGAGACAGAGGACAGAGAAAGAGGACAGCGACAGAGGACAGAGGCAGAGGACAGAGGCAGAGGGCAGAGACAGAGGACAGTGACAGAGGACAGAGAAAGAGGACAGAGACAGAGGACAGAGAAAGAGGACAGAGACAGAGGACAGAGAAAGAGGACAGTGACAGAGGACAGAGAAAGAGGACAGAGACAGAGGACAGAGAAAGAGGACAGCGACAGAGGACAGAGGCAGAGGACAGAGGCAGAGGGCAGAGGACAGAGGCAGAGGACAGAGGCAGAGGACAGAGACAGAGGACAGTGACAGAGGACAGAGAAAGAGGACAGAGACAGAGGACAGAGAAAGAGGACAGAGACAGAGGACAGAGAAAGAGGACAGTGACAGAGGCAGAGGCAGAGGCAGAGGCAGAGGACAGAGACAGAGGACAGAGACAGAGCAATGAGTCCCTTTGGTCCACTCTTTCTTCATGTGCTCTATAGATACAGTTGGATTGTAAATGTGGGAGCAGACCAACCTGCAGGGGACGGCTGGACGTCTCTCACGGGGACGTCCCAGGCCGAGTCGTCCAGGACAGTGGACATCATCTGAGAAGCAGAGGGGGGGAAACCGCATTTATATCAAAGTCAAATGTATCGTCAGTCTTTCAGTTTGTGTGTACATACAATAACAAATATAAAAAACATGTATAAACCTATATACACACAATGTACACACATTAAGACCTAAATCACAGCCCAGCCATCAATACATATGTGTGTGTGTGTGGTTGTCTGAGTGTGTGTCTGTCTGAGTGTGTGTCTGTCTGAGTGTGTGTGTGTGTGTGTGTGTGTGTGTGTGTGTGGTTGTCTGAGTGTGTGTCTGTCTGAGTGTGTGTCTGTCTGAGTGTGTGTGTGTGTGTGTGTGTGTGTGTGTGTGAGTGTGTGTGTCTGAGTGTGTGTGTGTGTGTGTGTGTGTGTGTGTGTCTGTCTGAGTGTGTGAGTGTGAGTGTGTGTGTCTGTCTGTGTGTGTGTGTGTGTGTGTGTGTGTGTGTGTGTGTGTGTGTGTGTGTGTGTGTGTGTGAGTGTGTGTGTGTGTGTGTGTGTGTGTGTGTGTGTGTGTGTGTGTGTCTGTCTGAGTGTGTGAGTGTGAGTGTGTGTGTCTGTCTGTGTGTGTGTCTGTATGAGTGTGTGTGTGTGTGTGTGTGTGTGTGTGTGTGTGTGTGTGCAGGGCCGGCCCTCGGCATAGGCAGTATAGGCGAATGCTAAGAGCACATCAACCCATAGGGGGCGCTGAAAATTGAAAAAAAAAGTTAGAAATTAAAAAAAATATAATTTTAAAATAATAATTTAATTTCATAACGACACAATTTCCCGATGTTGGATCAACAAAGTACATCTTATTATCTTATACTAACAGAACTACGCCTATATTGCGTACAGCGCCCATAAACTATGGCCCCCCCCCCAAATCAAGCTGAACCCCCAGCCCCAGTAAAGACCAGAGGTTTATGTGAAATTGTTCTGTTTCTGAAATAATGGTGTTAGTGTGCGTTACAGGTTTAATGTTGTGTTTGTGTTCATTTAGAATAAATCAAACTCCCAAAACACGTGCACAGCTTCTGTGTGCTTTCATTAACATGGGATCTACTGTGTGAGCGGCCGCGCTTCAGAGAGCTCTCTCCTGACAGACTGAGCGGCTCTGATAGCCTCAGCTCAGAGAGGTGAAGCCACGCCTCCATGTGATCACTAGAGTTATACAAAGAGATCAGGTGAGAGACAGGTATAAAATACTGACAGTACAAACAGGTAGTTATTAATAAAGAACACAGTCTGAAAGGAGAGAGGTTAGTGAAATATCCATAAAGGAAAAGAAAGTCTGCTTCCAGTTCTGTGTCACCTGGTGCTGAGAGAGGATCCATAGATCTCTCATGCTGCTCTCAGAGTGACCAGATCGATGCTTCAACTTCAATATTAAAAAAAAGTCTTCCCGGGGGAGCATGCCCCCGGACCCCCCTAGAGGAGCCCCCCCCCCACTTAAATCATGTTCAAATGGATAGGAAACTAAATACAGTTGCACACATCTTGAGTCAATATCTTTCTGTGTTGGTGGTCATGCCACAACCATGCACGTGCGAATCATAGTGAGTGTCTGCATTTGCGCCAGCTAAAATCTTGCCTAGGGCGGCAAATTGGTCAGGGCCGGCCCTGTGTGTGTGTGTCGGAGAAGGTGCATCGAAGCAGCAAAAGGGAGCTGTATTGATGAGCAGAAAAGGACGTGGTGCCTGCAGTCCGAGCAGAAGAGACAGAAGCCAGAAGGCGCACAGTACACAGGGAACCACATGTATGTGCGGAAACAACAGCCTGGAGGTCCGTGTGTGGGTGATGTGTCAGGGTAATAAGTGATCACTGCAACCGCTTTACTCTACATGTATTTATACCTTTAGTTACTTCTCAGATGTGGATGAATGATGTGAAATCTAATCAGGTGTTGAATCAGACTTTAGTTCCACCTGGAGTGAATCCTCCAGCTACCCTGCAGTCTACAAAGTACTTCAGACTAGCTGCACCTCCACCAGCTACCCTGCAGTCTACAAAGTACTTCAGACTAGCTGCACCTCCACCAGCTACCCTGCAGTCTACAAAGTACTTCAGACTAGCTGCTCCTCCACCAGCTACCCTGCAGTCTACAAAGTACTTCAGACTAGCTGCACCTCCACCAGCTACCCTGCAGTCTACAAAGTACTTCAGACTAGCTGCACCTCCACCAGCTACCCTGCAGTCTACAAAGTACTTCAGACTAGCTGCACCTCCACCAGCTACCCTGCAGTCTACAAAGTACTTCAGACTAGCTGCACCTCCACCAGCTACCCTGCAGTCTACAAAGTACTTCAGACTAGCTGCACCTCCACCAGCTACCCTGCAGTCTACAAAGTACTTCAGACTAGCTGCACCTCCACCAGCTACCCTGCAGTCTACAAAGTACTTCAGACTAGCTGCACCTCCACCAGCTACCCTGCAGTCTACAAAGTACTTCAGACTAGCTGCACCTCCACCAGCTACCCTGCAGTCTTCAAAGTACTTCAGACTAGCTGCTCCTCCACCAGCTACCCTGCAGTCTACAAAGTACTTCAGACTAGCTGCACCTCCACCAGCTACCCTGCAGTCTACAAAGTACTTCAGACTAGCTGCACCTCCACCAGCTACCCTGCAGTCTACAAAGTACTTCAGACTAGCTGCTCCTCCACCAGCTACCCTGCAGTCTACAAAGTACTTCAGACTAGCTGCTCCTCCACCAGCTACCCTGCAGTCTACAAAGTACTTCAGACTAGCTGCTCCTCCACCAGCTACCCTGCAGTCTACAAAGTACTTCAGACTAGCTGCTCCTTCACCAGCTACCCTGCAGTCTACAAAGTACTTCAGACTAGCTGCACCTCCACCAGCTACCCTGCAGTCTACAAAGTACTTCAGACTAGCTGCACCTCCACCAGCTACCCTGCAGTCTACAAAGTACTTCAGACTAGCTGCACCTCCACCAGCTACCCTGCAGTCTACAAAGTACTTCAGACTAGCTGCTCCTCCACCAGCTACCCTGCAGTCTACAAAGTACTTCAGACTAGCTGCTCCTCCACCAGCTACCCTGCAGTCTACAAAGTACTTCAGACTAGCTGCTCCTCCACCAGCTACCCTGCAGTCTACAAAGTACTTCAGACTAGCTGCACCTCCACCAGCTACCCTGCAGTCTACAAAGTACTTCAGACTAGCTGCTCCTCCACCAGCTACCCTGCAGTCTACAAAGTACTTCAGACTAGCTGCACCTCCACCAGCTACCCTGCAGTCTACAAAGTACTTCAGACTAGCTGCACCTCCACCAGCTACCCTGCAGTCTACAAAGTACTTCAGACTAGCTGCTCCTCCACCAGCTACCCTGCAGTCTACAAAGTACTTCAGACTAGCTGCACCTTCACCAGCTACCCTGCAGTCTACAAAGTACTTCAGACTAGCTGCTCCTCCACCAGCTTTGAGAACACTTTCTTGATCAATCATTATAAAACATATCATAGATATTATTCTGAGATGGATCAATCTGTCCATCGTTAGCTCGGTTAGCTCGGTTAGCTTCGTTAGCTCGCTGTAAACAGTTAACTAACTATCTGTTCCAGCCCGCCAGGGTGACAGCGTGTGTCTGGTTTGATGTGAACACAGTTAAAGGTTTGAAATGCTCTCTTCTTAATCATGTCTTACCTTTTAACTCGCTTTATTGAATCCGGAGCATCGGTTGCTACTGAACACAGAACGCCATGTCGTCGCTATGATGGAACTGCGCATGCGCCGAGAGGCTGTGAAATGTATTATCTCTTCAATTTACACACGGCATCTATTGCAGTCTGTCCGTCCTGGAGAGGATCCTCCTCTGCTGCTCTCCTGAGGGTTCTCCATGTTCCCTTAAACTGGGGGGTTTCTCTGGAAGGGTTTCCTTGTATGATGTGAGGGTCTGAGGACAGAGGGTCTAAGGACAGAGGGTCTGAGGACAGAGGGTCTAAGGACAGAGGGTCTAAGGACAGAGGGTCTAAGGACAGAGGGTCTAAGGACAGAGGGCCTAAGGACAGAGTGTCTAAGGACAGAGGGTCTGAGGACAGAGGGTCTGAGGACAGAGGGTCTAAAGAAAGAGGGTCTAAAGAAAGAGGGCCTAAGGACAGAGGGTCTGAGGACAGAGGGTCTGAGGACAGAGGGTCTGAGGACAGAGGCTCTGAGGACAGAGGGTCTGAGGACAGAGGGTCTGAGGACAGAGGGTCTGAGGACAGAGGGTCTGAGGACAGAGGGTCTAAGGACAGAGGGCCTAAGGACAGAGTGTCTAAGGACAGAGGGTCTGAGGACAGAGGATCTGAGGAAAGAGGGCCTGAGGACAGAGGGTCTAAGGACAGAGAGTCTAAGGACAGAGGTTCTAAGGACAGAGGGTCTGAGGACAGAGGGTCTGAGGACAGAGGGTCTGAGGACAGAGGGTCTAAGGACAGAGAGTCTAAGGACAGAGGGTCTGAGGACAGAGGGTCTAAGGACAGAGGGTCTGAGGACAGAGAGTCTGAGGACAGAGGGTCTAAGGACAGAGGGTCTAAGGACAGAGAGTCTAAGGACAGAGGTTCTAAGGACAGAGGGTCTGAGGACAGAGGGTCTGAGGACAGAGGGTCTAAGGACAGAGGGTCTGAGGACAGAGGTTCTAAGGACAGAGGGTCTGAGGACAGAGGTTCTGAGGACAGAGGGTCTAAGGACAGAGGGTCTGAGGACAGAGGTTCTGAGGACAGAGGGTCTGAGGACAGAGTGTCTGAGCTGTTGTATTTGCTAAGCGTCTCTACTGAAGGCTATTTTTATTTCACGTGCAGCGCTTTGGCTCCACCAGACATCCTTTATAAATGTGCTGTACAGAAAACTTGATTTGATTTGATTTGAGGACAAAGGACCCTCATCACTTGACATCGGGGTTGTAAATGCGGTGTGAAGGAGTCGTGGTGGACTCTCCCATCCGACCTCTCTCATCCAGAATGCAGCGGCT
>CM070429.1:971541-976541 GCA_036324595.1 Champsocephalus gunnari | reverse complement strand
AGTCTGGTGGTTTTAGTCCGGATGCTGTCTCTGAGTCTGGTGGTTTTAGTCCTGAGTCTGGTGGTTTTAGTCCGGATGCTGTCCCTGAGTCTGGTGGTTTTAGACCTGATGCTGTCCCTGAGTCTGGTGGTTTTAGTCCTGAAGCTGTCCCTGAGTCTGGTGGTTTTAGTCCTGATGCTGTCTCTGAGTCTGGTGGTTTTAGTCCTGATGCTGTCCCTGAGTCTGGTGGTTTTAGTCCTGATGCTGTCTCTGAGTCTGGTGGTTTTAGTCCTGATGCTGTCCTGAGTCTGGTGGTTTTAGTCTGGATGCTGTCCCTGAGTCTGGTGGTTTTAGTCTGGATGCTGTCTCTGAGTCTGGTGGTTTTAGTCCTGATGCTGTCCCTGAGTCTGGTGGTTTTAGTCCTGATGCTGTCTCTGAGTCTGGTGGTTTTAGACCTGAAACTGTCTCTGAGTCTGGTGGTTTTAGTCCGGATGCTGTCTCTGAGTCTGGTGGTTTTAGTCCTGAAGCTGTCCCTGAGTCTGGTGGTTTTAGTCCTGATGCTGTCTCTGAGTCTGGTGGTTTTAGTCCTGATGCTGTCTCTGAGTCTGGTGGTTTTAGTCCTGATGCTGTCCCTGAGTCTGGTGGTTTTAGTCCTGATGCTGTCTCTGAGTCTGGTGGTTTTAGACCTGAAACTGTCTCTGAGTCTGGTGGTTTTAGTCCGGATACTGTCCCTGAGTCTGGTGGTTTTAGTCTGGATGCTGTCCCTGAGTCTGGTGGTTTTAGTCCGGATGCTGTCTCTGAGTCTGGTGGTTTTAGTCCTGAAGCTGTCCCTGAGTCTGGTGGTTTTAGTCCTGAAACTGTCCCTGAGTCTGGTGGTTTTAGTCCGGATGCTGTCCCTGAGTCTGGTGGTTTTAGTCCTGATGCTGTCTCTGAGTCTGGTGGTTTTAGTCCTGATGCTGTCTCTGAGTCTGGTGGTTTTAGTCCTGATGCTGTCTCTGAGTCTGGTGGTTTTAGACCTGAAGCTGTCCCTGAGTCTGGTGGTTTTAGTCCTGATGCTGTCTCTGAGTCTGGTGGTTTTAGACCTGAAGCTGTCCCTGAGTCTGGTGGTTTTAGTCCTGATGCTGTCCCTGAGTCTGGTGGGTTTAGTCCTGAAACTGTCCCTGAGTCTGGTGGTTTTAGTCCTGATGCTGTCTCTGAGTCTGGTGGTTTTAGACCTGATGCTGTCCCTGAGTCTGGTGGTTTTAGTCTGGATGCTGTCTCTGAGTCTGGTGGGTTTAGTCCTGATGCTGTCTCTGAGTCTGGTGGTTTTAGTCCTGAAGCTGTCCCTGAGTCTGGTGGTTTTAGTCCTGAAGCTGTCCCTGAGTCTGGTGGTTTTAGTCCGGATGCTGTCTCTGAGTCTGGTGGTTTTAGTCCGGATACTGTCCCTGAGTCTGGTGGTTTTAGTCTGGATGCTGTCTCTGAGTCTGGTGGTTTTAGTCCTGATGCTGTCTCTGAGTCTGGTGGTTTTAGTCCTGATGCTGTCTCTGAGTCTGGTGGTTTTAGTCCTGATGCTGTGTCTGAGTCTGGTGGTTTTAGTCCTGATGCTGTCCCTGAGTCTGGTGGGTTTAGTCCTGAAACTGTCCCTGAGTCTGGTGGTTTTAGTCCTGATGCTGTCTCTGAGTCTGGTGGTTTTAGACCTGATGCTGTCCCTGAGTCTGGTGGTTTTAGTCTGGATGCTGTCTCTGAGTCTGGTGGGTTTAGTCCTGATGCTGTCTCTGAGTCTGGTGGTTTTAGTCCTGAAGCTGTCCCTGAGTCTGGTGGTTTTAGTCCTGAAGCTGTCCCTGAGTCTGGTGGTTTTAGTCCGGATGCTGTCTCTGAGTCTGGTGGTTTTAGTCCGGATACTGTCCCTGAGTCTGGTGGTTTTAGTCTGGATGCTGTCTCTGAGTCTGGTGGTTTTAGTCCTGATGCTGTCTCTGAGTCTGGTGGTTTTAGTCCTGATGCTGTCTCTGAGTCTGGTGGTTTTAGTCCGGATGCTGTCTCTGAGTCTGGTGGTTTTAGTCCGGATGCTGTCTCTGAGTCTGGTGGTTTTAGTCCTGATGCTGTCTCTGAGTCTGGTGGTTTTAGTCCTGATGCTGTCTCTGAGTCTGGTGGTTTTAGTCTGGATGCTGTCCCTGAGTCTGGTGGTTTTAGTCTGGATGCTGTCCCTGAGTCTGGTGGTTTTAGTCTGGATGCTGTCCCTGAGTCTGGTGGTTTTAGTCCGGATGCTGTCCCTGAGTCTGGTGGTTTTAGTCCGGATGCTGTCCCCGAGTCTGGTGGTTTTAGACCTGATGCTGTCTCTGAGTCTGGTGGTTTTAGTCCGGATGCTGTCCCTGAGTCTGGTGGTTTTAGTCCTGATGCTGTCTCTGAGTCTGGTGGTTTTAGTCCTGATGCTGTCTCTGAGTCTGGTGGTTTTAGTCCTGATGCTGTCCCTGAGTCTGGTGGTTTTAGTCCGGATGCTGTCTCTGAGTCTGGTGGTTTTAGTCCTGATGCTGTCCCTGAGTCTGGTGGTTTTAGTCTGGATGCTGTCCCTGAGTCTGGTGGTTTTAGTCTGGATGCTGTCCCTGAGTCTGGTGGTTTTAGTCTGGATGCTGTCCCTGAGTCTGGTGGTTTTAGTCCTGATGCTGTCCCTGAGTCTGGTGGTTTTAGTCTGGATGCTGTCCCTGAGTCTGGTGGTTTTAGTCTGGATGCTGTCCCTGAGTCTGGTGGTTTTAGTCCGGATGCTGTCCCTGAGTCTGGTGGTTTTAGTCCGGATGCTGTCTCTGAGTCTGGTGGTTTTAGTCTGGATGCTGTCCCTGAGTCTGGTGGTTTTAGTCCGGATGCTGTCCCTGAGTCTGGTGGTTTTAGTCCGGATGCTGTCCCTGAGTCTGGTGGTTTTAGTCCGGATGCTGTCTCTGAGTCTGGTGGTTTTAGTCCGGATGCTGCGGGACCGCCTGCCAGACGGCAGCAGACTGAACAGTTTGTGGCTGGGGTGAGGGGGGTCTTTGATAGTCCTGAGGGCTTTCTTCCTGAGCCGCTGGGAGTAGAGGTCCTCCATGGAGGGCGGCTCTGTCCTGGTGATGATGTGTCGTTTTCAACTACTACAACAACAACAACAACAACAACAACAACAACAACAACAACAACAACCACAGCAATAACAGGGACCCCCTTGAAAACGAGATGGTGCATCTCAAGAGGTTTATCCCTATAAATAAAATGTCTATATATATAACAACAACACCAACGACAACAACACCCCCCCCCCTCTCTTCTTCTGTGGTTCTGCTCTCGCCCCCCCTCTCTTCTTCTGTGGTTCTGCTCTCGCCCCCCCTCTCTTGTTCTGTGGTTCTGCTCTCGCCCCCCCTCTCTTCTTCTGTGGTTCTGCTCTCGCCCCCCCTCTCTTCTTCTGTGGTTCTGCTCTCGCCCCCCCCTCTCTTCTTCTGTGGTTCTGCTCTCGCCCCCCCTCTCTTGTTCTGTGGTTCTGCTCTCGCCCCCCCTCTCTTCTTCTGTGGTTCTGCTCTCGCCCCCCCCTCTCTTCTTCTGTGGTTCTGCTCTCGCCCCCCCCCTCTCTTCTTCTCTGGTTCTGCTCCCCCCCTCTCTTCCTCTCTGGTTCTGCCCCCCCTCTCTTCCTCTCTGGTTCTGCCCCCCCTCTCTGGTTCTGCCCCCCCTCTCTTCTTCTCTGGTTCTGCTCCCCCCCTCTCTTCCTCTCTGGTTCTGCCCCGCCTCTCTTCCTCTCTTCCTCTGCTCCCCCCTCTCTTCCTCTCTGGTTCTGCCCCCCCCTCTCTTCCTCTCTGGTTCTGCCCCCCCTCTCTTCCTCTCTGGTTCTGCCCCCCCTCTCTGGTTCTGCCCCCCCTCAGGGCCGCTTCCTGCAGGATGTGTTCACCACGATGGTGGATCTGAAGTGGCACTACTCGCTGCTGATCTTCACGTCGGCCTTCCTGTGCTCCTGGATGCTGTTTGCGATGATCTGGTGGCTCCTGGCCTTCGCTCACGGGGACCTGCAGCCCCGGGACCCGGACTCGGACCCCATGGTGCCCTGCGTCACGGCCATCCACTCCTTCACCTCCGCCTTCCTGTTCTCCATCGAGGTCCAGGTGAGGCTCCCTCAGACCCTTTAGTCAGAGCCCTTAGTCAGAGCCTTTAGAGCCTTCAGTCAGAGCCTTTAGTCAGAGCCTTTAGAGCCTTCAGTCAGAGCCTTTAGTCAGAGCCTTTAGTCAGAGCCTTTAGTCAGAGCCTTTAGAGCCTTCAGTCAGAGCCTTTAGTCAGACCTTTTAGTCAGAGCCTTTAGAGCCTTCAGTCAGAGCCTTTAGTCAGAGCCTTTAGAGCCTTCAGTCAGAGCCTTTAGTCAGACCCTTTAGAGCCTTCAGTCAGAGCCTTTAGAGCCTTCAGTCAGAGCCTTTAGTCAGAGCCTTTAGAGCCTTCAGTCAGAGCCTTTAGTCAGACCCTTTAGTCAGAGCCTTTAGTCAGAGCCTTTAGAGCCTTTAGTCAGACCCTTTAGTCAGAGCCTTTAGTCAGAGCCTTTAGTCAGAGCCTTTAGAGCCTTTAGTCAGAGCCTTTAGTCAGACCCTTTAGTCAGAGCCTTTAGAGCCTTTAGTCAGAGCCTTTAGTCAGAGCCTTTAGAGCCTTCAGTCAGAGCCTTTAGTCAGAGCCTTTAGAGCCTTCAGTCAGAGCCTTTAGTCAGAGCCTTTAGTCAGAGCCTTTAGAGCCTTCAGTCAGAGCCTTTAGTCAGACCCTTTAGAGCCTTCAGTCAGAGCCTTTAGTCAGAGCCTTTAGAGCCTTCAGTCAGAGCCTTTAGTCAGAGCCTTTAGAGCCTTCAGTCAGAGCCTTTAGTCAGACCCTTTAGTCAGAGCCTTTAGTCAGAGCCTTTAGAGCCTTTAGTCAGAGCCTTTAGTCAGAGCCTTTAGTCAGAGCCTTTAGTCAGAGCCTTTAGTCAGAGCCTTTAGTCAGAGCCTTTAGTCAGACCCTTTAGTCACAGCCTTTAGTCAGAGCCTTTAGTCAGAGCCTTTAGTCAGAGCCTTTAGTCA
>CM070429.1:902184-962184 GCA_036324595.1 Champsocephalus gunnari | reverse complement strand
AGGGTCTGACTAAGGGCTCTGACTAAAGGGTCTGACTAAAGGCTCTGACTAAAGGCTCTGACTAAAGGCTCAGACTAAAGGCTCCGACTAAAGGCTCCGACTAAAGGCTCCGACTAAAGGCTCCGACTAAAGGCTCCGACTAAAGGCTCCGACTAAAGGCTCTGACTAAAGGGTCTGACTAAAGGCTCTGACTAAAGGGTCTGACTGAAGGCTCTGACTAAAGGCTCTGACTAAAGGGTCTGACTAAAGGCTCTGACTAAAGGGTCTGACTGAAGGCTCTGACTGAAGGCTCTGACTAAAGGGTCTGACTAAAGGCTCTGACTAAAGGGTCTGACTGAAGGCTCTGACTAAGGCTCTGACTGAAGGCTCTGACTAAAGGGTCTGACTAAAGGCTCTGACTAAAGGCTCTGACTAAAGGGTCTGACTAAAGGCTCTGACTGAAGGCTCTGACTAAAGGCTCTGACTAAAGGCTGCGACTAAAGGGTCTGACTAAAGGCTCTGACTAAAGGCTGACTGAAGGCTCTGACTAAAGGCTCTGACTAAAGGGTCTGACTAAAGGCTCTGACTAAAGGCTCTCACTAAAGGCTCTGACTAAAGGCTCTGACTAAAGGCTCTGACTAAAGGGTCTGACTAAAGGCTCTGACTAAAGGCTCTGACTAAAGGGTCTGACTAAAGGGTCTGACTAAAGGCTCTGACTAAAGGCTCTGACTAAAGGCTCTGACTAAAGGCTCTGACTAAAGGGTCTGACTAAAGGGTCTGACTGAAGGCTCTGACTGAAGGCTCTGACTAAAGGCTCTGACTAAAGGGTCTGACTGAAGGCTCTGACTAAGGCTCTGACTGAAGGCTCTGACTAAAGGGTCTGACTAAAGGCTCTGACTAAAGGCTCTGACTAAAGGCTCTGACTAAAGGCTCTGACTAAAGGGTCTGACTGAAGGCTCTGACTAAAGGCTCTGACTAAAGGGTCTGACTAAAGGCTCTAAAGGCTCTGACTAAAGGGTCTGACTAAAGGGTCTGACTGAAGGCTCTGACTAAAGGGTCTGACTAAAGGCTCTAAAGGCTCTGACTAAAGGCTCTGACTAAGGGGTCTGACTAAAGGCTCTGACTAAAGGCTCTGACTAAAGGCTCTGACTAAAGGGTCTGACTAAAGGGTCTGACTGAAGGGTCTGACTAAAGGGTCTGACTAAAGGCTCTAAAGGCTCTGACTAAAGGGTCTGACTAAAGGCTCTGACTGAAGGCTCTGACTGAAGGCTCTGACTAAGGCTCTGACTGAAGGCTCTGACTAAAGGCTCTGACTAAAGGCTCTGACTAAAGGGTCTGACTAAAGGGTCTGACTAAAGGCTCTAACTAAAGGCTCTGACTGAAGGCTCTGACTAAAGGGTCTGACTAAAGGCTCTGACTAAAGGCTCTGACTAAAGGCTCTGACTAAAGGGTCTGACTAAAGGGTCTGACTAAAGGCTCTGACTGAAGGCTCTGACTAAAGGGTCTGACTAAAGGCTCTGACTAAAGGGTCTGACTAAAGGCTCTGACTAAAGGCTCTGACTGAAGGCTCTGACTAAAGGGTCTGACTTAAGGCTCTGACTAAAGGCTCTGACTAAAGGCTCTGACTGAAGGCTCTGACTAAAGGCTCTGACTAAAGGCTCTGACTAAAGGCTCTGACTAAAGGCTCTGACTAAAGGCTCTGACTAAAGGCTCTAAAGGCTCTGACTAAAGGGTCTGACTAAAGGCTCTAAAGGCTCTGACTAAAGGGTCTGACTAAAGGGTCTGACTGAAGGCTCTGACTAAAGGGTCTGACTAAAGGCTCTAAAGGCTCTGACTAAAGGCTCTGACTAAGGGGTCTGACTAAAGGCTCTGACTAAAGGCTCTGACTAAAGGCTCTGACTAAAGGGTCTGACTAAAGGGTCTGACTGAAGGGTCTGACTAAAGGGTCTGACTAAAGGCTCTAAAGGCTCTGACTAAAGGGTCTGACTAAAGGCTCTGACTGAAGGCTCTGACTGAAGGCTCTGACTAAGGCTCTGACTGAAGGCTCTGACTAAAGGCTCTGACTAAAGGCTCTGACTAAAGGGTCTGACTAAAGGGTCTGACTAAAGGCTCTAACTAAAGGCTCTGACTGAAGGCTCTGACTAAAGGGTCTGACTAAAGGCTCTGACTAAAGGCTCTGACTAAAGGCTCTGACTAAAGGGTCTGACTAAAGGGTCTGACTAAAGGCTCTGACTGAAGGCTCTGACTAAAGGGTCTGACTAAAGGCTCTGACTAAAGGGTCTGACTAAAGGCTCTGACTAAAGGCTCTGACTGAAGGCTCTGACTAAAGGGTCTGACTTAAGGCTCTGACTAAAGGCTCTGACTAAAGGCTCTGACTGAAGGCTCTGACTAAAGGCTCTGACTAAAGGCTCTGACTAAAGGCTCTGACTAAAGGCTCTGACTAAAGGCTCTGACTAAAGGCTCTAAAGGCTCTGACTAAAGGCTCTGACTAAAGGCTCTGACTAAAGGCTCTGACTAAAGGCTCTAAAGGCTCTGACTAAAGGCTCTGACTGAAGGGTCTGACTAAAGGCTCTGACTAAAGGCTCTGACTAAAGGCTCTGACTAAAGGCTCTAAAGGCTGTGACTAAAGGCTCTGACTAAAGGCTCTGACTAAAGGCTCTGACTAAAGGCTCTGACTGAAGGCTCTAAAGGCTCTGACTAAAGGCTCTGACTAAAGGCTCTAAAGGCTCTGACTAAAGGCTCTGACTAAAGGCTCTAAAGGCTCTGACTAAAGGCTCTGACTAAAGGGTCTGACTAAAGGCTCTAAAGGCTCTGACTAAAGGCTCTGACTAAAGGCTCTGACTGAAGGCTCTAAAGGCTCTGACTAAAGGGTCTGACTAAAGGCTCTAAAGGCTCTGACTAAAGGGTCTGACTAAAGGCTCTGACTAAAGGGTCTGACTAAAGGGTCTGACTAAAGGCTCTGACTGAAGGCTCTAAAGGCTCTGACTAAAGGCTCTGACTGAAGGCTCTAAAGGCTCTGACTAAAGGGTCTGACTAAAGGCTCTGACTGAAGGCTCTAAAGGGTCTGACTAAAGGCTCTGACTGAAGGCTCTAAAGGCTCTGACTAAAGGCTCTGACTAAAGGCTCTGACTGAAGGCTCTAAAGGCTCTGACTGAAGGCTCTAAAGGCTCTGACTAAAGGCTCTGACTGAAGGCTCTAAAGGCTCTGACTAAGGGCTCTGACTAAAGGGTCTGAGGGAGCCTCACCTGGACCTCGATGGAGAACAGGAAGGCGGAGGTGAAGGAGTGGATGGCCGTGACGCAGGGCACCATGGGGTCCGAGTCCGGGTCCCGGGGCTGCAGGTCCCCGTGAGCGAAGGCCAGGAGCCACCAGATCATCGCAAACAGCATCCAGGAGCACAGGAAGGCCGACGTGAAGATCAGCAGCGAGTAGTGCCACTTCAGATCCACCATCGTGGTGAACACATCCTGCAGGAAGCGGCCCTGAGGGGGGGCAGAACCAGAGAGGGGGGGCAGAACCAGAGAGGAAGAGAGGGGGGGCAGAACCAGAGAGGAAGAGAGGGGGGGCAGAACCAGAGAGGAAGAGAGGGGGGAGCAGAGGAAGAGAGGAAGAGAGGCGGGGCAGAACCAGAGAGGAAGAGAGGGGGGGAGCAGAACCAGAGAAGAAGAGAGGGGGGGCAGAACCAGAGAGGGGGGGCAGAACCAGAGAGGAAGAGAGGGGGGGCAGAACCAGAGAGGAAGAGAGGGGGGGAGCAGAACCAGAGAAGAAGAGAGGGGGGGCAGAACCAGAGAGGGGGGGCAGAACCAGAGAGGAAGAGAGGGGGGGCAGAACCAGAGAGGAAGAGAGGGGGGGAGCAGAACCAGAGAAGAAGAGAGGGAGGTAAGAGCAGAACCAGAGAAGAAGAGAGGGGGGGCGAGAGCAGAACCACAGAAGAAGAGAGGGGGGGCGAGAGCAGAACCACAGAAGAAGAGAGGGGGGGCGAGAGCAGAACCACAGAAGAAGAGAGGGGGGGGCGAGAGCAGAACCACAGAAGAAGAGAGGGGGGGCGAGAGCAGAACCACAGAAGAAGAGAGGGGGGGCGAGAGCAGAACCACAGAAGAAGAGAGGGGGGCGAGAGCAGAACCACAGAAGAAGAGAGGGGGGGGCGAGAGCAGAACCACAGAAGAAGAGAGGGGGGGGGGTGTTGTTGTCGTTGGTGTTGTTGTTATATATATAGACATTTTATTTATAGGGATAAACCTCTTGAGATGCACCATCTCGTTTTCAAGGGGGTCCCTGTTATTGCTGTGGTTGTTGTTGTTGTTGTTGTTGTTGTTGTTGTTGTTGTTGTTGTAGTAGTTGAAAACGACACATCATCACCAGGACAGAGCCGCCCTCCATGGAGGACCTCTACTCCCAGCGGCTCAGGAAGAAAGCCCTCAGGACTATCAAAGACCCCCCTCACCCCAGCCACAAACTGTTCAGTCTGCTGCCGTCTGGCAGGCGGTCCCGCAGCATCCGGACTAAAACCACCAGACTCAGGGACAGCATCCGGACTAAAACCACCAGACTCAGGGACAGCATCCGGACTAAAACCACCAGACTCAGGGACAGCATCAGGACTAAAACCACCAGACTCAGAGACAGCATCAGGACTAAAACCACCAGACTCAGGGACAGCATCAGGACTAAAACCACCAGACTCAGGGACAGCATCAGGACTAAAACCACCAGACTCAGAGACAGCATCCAGACTAAAACCACCAGACTCAGGGACAGCATCAGGACTAAAACCACCAGACTCAGGGACAGCATCAGGACTAAAACCACCAGACTCAGGGACAGCATCAGGACTAAAACCACCAGACTCAGGGACAGCTTCAGGACTAAAACCACCAGACTCAGGGACAGCATCAAGACTAAAACCACCAGACTCAGGGACAGCTTCAGGACTAAAACCACCAGACTCAGGGACAGCATCAGGACTAAAACCACCAGACTCAGGGACAGTTTCAGGACTAAAACCACCAGACTCAGAGACAGCATCAGGACTAAAACCACCAGACTCAGGGACAGCATCAGGACTAAAACCACCAGACTCAGGGACAGCATCAGGACTAAAACCACCAGACTCAAGGACAGCATCAGGACTAAAACCACCAGACTCAGAGACAGCATCAGGACTAAAACCACCAGACTCAAGGACAGCATCAGGACTAAAACCACCAGACTCAGGGACAGCTTCAGGACTAAAACCACCAGACTCAGGGACAGCATCAGGACTGAAACCACCAGACTCAGGGACAGCATCAGGACTAAAACCACCAGACTCAGGGACAGCATCAGGACTAAAACCACCAGACTCAGGGACAGCATCAGGTCTAAAACCACCAGACTCAGGGACAGCATCAGGACTAAAACCACCAGACTCAGGGACAGCTTCAGGACTAAAACCACCAGACTCAGGGACAGCTTCAGGACTAAAACCACCAGACTCAGGAACAGCATCAGGACTAAAACCACCAGACTCAGGAACAGCATCAGGACTAAAACCTCCAGACTCAGGGACAGCTTCAGGACTAAAACCACCAGACTCAGGGACAGCATCAGGACTAAAACCACCAGACTCAGGGACAGCATCAGGACTAAAACCACCAGACTCAGGGACAGCATCAGGACTAAAACCACCAGACTCAGGGACAGCATCAGGACTAAAACCACCAGACTCAGAGACAGCATCAGGACTAAAACCACCAGACTCAGGGACAGCTTCAGGACTAAAACCACCAGACTCAGAGACAGCATCAGGACTAAAACCACCAGACTCAGGGACAGCATCAGGACTAAAACCACCAGACTCAGGGACAGCATCAGGACTAAAACCACCAGAATCAGGGACAGCATCAGGACTAAAACCACCAGACTCAGGGACAGCTTCAGGACTAAAACCACCAGACTCAGGGACAGCATCAGGACTAAAACCACCAGACTCAGGGACAGCTTCAGGACTAAAACCACCAGACTCAGGGACAGCATCCGGACTAAAACCACCAGACTCAGGGACAGCTTCAGGACTAAAACCACCAGACTCAGGGACAGCATCAGGACTAAAACCACCAGACTCAGAGACAGCATCAGGACTAAAACCTCCAGACTCAGAGACAGCTTCAGGACTAAAACCACCAGACTCAGGGACAGCTTCAGGACTAAAACCACCAGACTCAGGGACAGCATCAGGTCTAAAACCACCAGACTCAGGGACAGCATCAGGACTAAAACCACCAGACTCAGGGACAGCTTCAGGACTAAAACCACCAGACTCAGGGACAGTTTCAGGACTAAAACCACCAGACTCAGGAACAGCATCAGGACTAAAACCTCCAGACTCAGGGACAGCTTCAGGACTAAAACCACCAGACTCAGAGACAGCATCAGGTCTAAAACCACCAGACTCAGGGACAGCATCAGGACTAAAACCACCAGACTCAGGGACAGCATCAGGTCTAAAACCACCAGACTCAGGGACAGCATCAGGACTAAAACCTCCAGACTCAGGGACAGCTTCAGGACTAAAACCACCAGACTCAGGGACAGCATCAGGACTAAAACCACCAGACTCAGAGACAGCTTCAGGACTAAAACCACCAGACTCAGGGACAGCTTCAGGACTAAAACCACCAGACTCAGAGACAGCATCAGGACTAAAACCACCAGACTCAGGGACAGCATCAGGACTAAAACCACCAGACTCAGGGACAGCATCAGGACTAAAACCACCAGACTCAGGGACAGCTTCAGGACTAAAACCACCAGACTCAGAGACAGCATCAGGACTAAAACCACCAGACTCAGAGACAGCATCAGGACTAAAACCACCAGACTCAGGGACAGCATCAGGACTAAAACCACCAGACTCAGGGACAGCATCAGGACTAAAACCTCCAGACTCAGGGACAGCTTCAGGACTAAAACCACCAGACTCAGGGACAGCATCAGGACTAAAACCACCAGACTCAGGACAGTGTCCTCCCTCCGGCCATCAGACGGCTAAACACCTGAACTCTGTGAAGACCATCCAGAACATTCATCTGTTCGCTACTTTGAAATGACTAATCTAATATATCATATTCCAATCACTTGTATATAGACTCTTTTGCACTCGTAGTTGGTGTTGTTGTTGTTGTTGTTGTTGTTGTTGTTGTTGTTGTTGTGTACCTGCTCGCGGATGTTCTTGTGGGCCACATTGCAGGAGCCGTTCTTGGTGATGAACCTGGCTCTCTGGGAGTGGAAGCTCCGCCTGTTGGGGGTCTGATCCTCAGCGAGGCGGGTCAGCAGGAAGCCGTCAGGCAGGAGACCCTTCCTCGCTAACATGCTGCTCACACACACACACACACACACACACACACACACACACACAGAATGAAATCAGAAGCTTCGCTCAGAGGATGGGATTTGATCTGTTTATATTTAGTTAGTAGACTTGTTTTACAGGAACTTGTTGTTGTTGTTGTTGTTGTTGTTGTTGTTGTGTTTGCTTTGGGGCTGAGCAGCACCGGCGTTAAAGCCTTGATGCGTCATGTGACCTGGTTCACATTAAGGTGAGGATGGATTATTGATGACTGATAAGAGCATCTGATGTTAGAGATCCTCGAGTGTGCTCTTCATATCATGGACTCGGACCCATGTAGTAACTTATTAAACACTACTGTTGTTGTTGTTGTTGTTGTTGTTGTTGTTGTTGTTGTTGTTATGGAATTATTGTCACATCATTATACAATTATGTGTTATGTTAACATTTCATATTTCACTTGAACTCCAGTCACATTGTGAGACCGTTAGGAAACGATGATAATGATTTCAGACGCTTTCATTCTATCGACTCGTAGAAGAGAACAGAGTGATCACATATTGTTATTGTTGTTGTTGTTGTTGTTATTGAGTAACCCTTTATCGATTTATTGTCGAAAAATACAAAAAAAAATAGTCTTTTGTTAAATATTTAATATTTTAAAAACTGTTTTGGTAATCCTATTCCATCAGCTCTCTCACACACACACACACACACACGCACACACACACACACACACACACACATGCACACTCACACGCACACACACACACACACATGCACACACACACACACACACATGCACACACAGACACAGACACAGACACACACACACACATAGACACACACACACATGCACACACACACACAGACACACACACGGACACACACACACACACACAGACACACACATACACACACACGCATGCACACACATGCATGCACACACACACACACACACATGCGCACACACACACACACCCACACACAAACAGGGACACACACACAGACACACACACACACATGGACACACACACACATGGACACACACACAAACAGGGACAAACACACAGACACACACAAATATATATATAAATATAAGGTTTATATTATTATTATATTATTGTTATTATATATGTTGTTGTTGTTGTTGTTGTTGTTGTTGTTGTTGTTGTTGTTATCCAGGACACAGACAGTATGGTATTATTGTATGGATGCTGTCCCACTAAAGGCCTTAAGGAGTATGCCAGAGATGTATTTTATATGATGATGATGATGATGATGATGATGATGATGATGATGATGATGATGATGATGATGATGATGATGATGATGATGATCCACATGCTAACAGTTTTAGCTGCTAATTCATTAGACTGAATTATAATGATGATGCTAAACATGCAGATGGAGTAAGGAGACCGCAGAGGCTGCTTTATAACTCATAACATCGTTATTAAACCTCAGTAACGGCTGCTCACCTGAGTGCAGGTGAGATCTGAGTATTATGGGATGTATTCAGTCCTCCATCAGTCCTCCATCAGTCCTCCATCCGCAGCTTCTTCTTCTGCATCCATAACACGGTCCATAACAAACAGGAAGCCGCCCCTTCACAGGACTCACAAAGTACCCGGATGTGGGCCCACTGAGCATGCGCAGTTGAGTTCTCCACCGACGGTGGATGAGTGTATTTGATCTTCATGTAAAAGCAGTTTAATGAAAGGAAACTGAGAGGTTAAACTCTGAGGGGATCCGTTAGTATTCAGACCGCGCGAGACAGCACATCAACAGCGGGTTGTTGTTGTTGTTGTTGTTTACTCCACCTGACAACTGCGGGTTAGCGGTGGCTAGGCTAACAGCAGCTTCCGGCTGCGTTACAGGGGGAAAGACCGCGAGCTGTGTGTGTGTGTGTGTGCGTGTGTGTGTGTGCGTTGATGGGGGTCCTACAATATCTCACAATATATGTATGCTTATTGGTATTATATTTGTATCAATTTCTTAATTTAAAATATATATATAATCTGTCAGCGGCTACGGCTTTATGTGTGTGTGTGTGTGTGTGTGTGTGTGTGTTTATTATTTTGTTTTATTTTTGTATTTATTTCTGTATAATTGATTGTTTTGATCCATTTTGTAATCATTTATTTATAATTTTTGAATTTATTAAAAAAACTATTTGTTTGTATGAACACTGAAGAAGGTTTTATTGTCAACCATTTCATATTGAATACACATTTCACATCTCGTGGTTTATATTTTCATCACACACACACACACACACACACAGGCCCTTTCTCATTTCTCTAACTCCCCTCCTCGACTCCTATCCTCGTGTCTTAGTCCCATCACTTCACATTTAGCTGAGGCTTTTATCCAGAGCGACTCACAATAAGTGCGTTCGACCAGGAAGACACAACCTGAAGAAAACAGAATCACAAAGTACATCAGGTTTCATAGAGCCAAGCATTTCAAGTGCTACTCAGCTGGCTTTAGAGGAGCCAGCCCTTTGTTAGTATATAAGTGCTTTGTTAGTATATAAGTGCTTTGTTAGCATATAAGTGCTTTGTTAGCATATAAGTGCTTTGTTAGCATATAAGTGCTTTGTTAGTATATAAGTGCTTTGTTAGTATATAAGTGCTTTGTTAGTATATAAGTGCTTTGTTAGTATATAAGTGCTTTGTTAGTATATAAGTGCTTTGTTAGTATATAAGTGCTTTGTTAGCATATAAGTGCTTTGTTAGCATATAAGTGCTTTGTTAGCATATAAGTGCTTTGTTAGTATATAAGTGCTTTGTTAGTATATAAGTGCTTTGTTAGCATATAAGTGCTTTGTTAGCATATAAGTGCTTTGTTAGTATATAAGTGCTTTGTTAGCATATAAGTGCTTTGTTAGCATATAAGTGCTTTGTTAGCATATAAGTGCTTTGTTAGTATATAAGTGCTTTGTTAGTATATAAGTGCTTTGTTAGCATATAAGTGCTTTGTTAGCATATAAGTGCTTTGTTAGTATATAATAGCTTTGTTAGCATATAAGTGCTTTGTTAGCATATAAGTGCTTTGTTAGTATATAAGTGCTTTGTTAGTATATAATAGCTTTGTTAGTATATAAATGCTTTGTTAGCATATAAGTGCTTTGTTAGTATATAAGTGCTTTGTTAGTATATAATAGCTTTGTTAGTATATAAGTGCTTTGTTAGCATATAAGTGCTTTGTTAGTATATAAGTGCTTTGTTAGTATATAATAGCTTTGTTAGTATATAAGTGCTTTGTTAGCATATAAGTGCTTTGTTAGTATATAAGTGCTTTGTTAGTATATAAGTGCTTTGTTAGCATATAAGTGCTTTGTTAGTATATAAGTGCTTTGTTAGTATATAATAGCTTTGTTAGTATATAAGTGCTTTGTTAGCATATAAGTGCTTTGTTAGTATATAAGTGCTTTGTTAGTATATAATAGCTTTGTTAGTATATAAGTGCTTTGTTAGTATATAAGTGCTTTGTTAGTATATAAGTGCTTTGTTAGTATATAAGTGCTTTGTTAGTAGTTCTATCCTCGAGGTGGAGTCAGAGAGATGAGCTTCAGTCTGGAAGGTGTGTGAGCTTTCTGCTGTCCTGATGTCAATGGGAGCTCATTCCACCATCTTGGAGCCAGGACAGCAAACCCACGTGTTTCTGCTGATGGGAACTTGGGTCCCCCTCGCAGCGAGGGTGCAGCGAGCCGTCTGGCTGATGCAGAGCGGAGTGCACGTGCTGGGGTGCACGGTTTAACCATGTCCTGGATGTAGGAGGGGCCAGATCCATTCGCAGCATGGTACGCAAGCACCAGGGTCTTGAAGTGGATTCTAGCAGTTACCGGAAGCCAGTGGAGGGAGCGGAGGAGCGGCGTGGTGTGGAACATTCAGGAAGGTTGGAGACCAGACGAGCCGCTGCATTCTGGATGAGAGAGGTCGGATGGGAGAGTCCACCACGACTCCTTCACACCGCATTTACAACCCCGATGTCAAGTGATGAGGGTCCTTTGTCCTCAAATCAAATCAAATCAAGTTTTCTGTACAGCACATTTATAAAGGATGTCTGGTGGAGCCAAAGCGCTGCACGTGAAATAAAAATAGCCTTCAGTAGAGACGCTTAGCAAATACAACAGCTCAGACACTCTGTCCTCAGACCCTCTGTCCTCAGAACCTCTGTCCTCAGACCCTCTGTCCTTAGACCCTCTGTCCTCAGACCCTCTGTCCTCAGACCCTCTGTCCTCAGACCCTCTGTCCTCAGAACCTCTGTCCTCAGACCCTCTGTCCTTAGACCCTCTGTCCTCAGAGCCTCTGTCCTCAGACCCTCTGTCCTCAGACCCTCTGTCCTCAGACCCTCTGTCCTCAGAACCTCTGTCCTCAGACCCTCTGTCCTTAGACCCTCTGTCCTCAGACCCTCTGTCCTCAGACCCTCTGTCCTCAGAACCTCTGTCCTCAGACCCTCTGTCCTTAGACCCTCTGTCCTCAGAGCCTCTGTCCTCAGACCCTCTGTCCTCAGACCCTCTGTCCTCAGACCCTCTGTCCTCAGACCCTCTGTCCTCAGACCCTCTGTCCTTAGGCCCTCTTTCTTTAGACCCTCTTTCTTTAGACCCTCTGTCCTCAGACCCTCTGTCCTCAGACCCTCTGTCCTTAGACACTCTGTCCTTAGGCCCTCTGTCCTTAGACCCTCTGTCCTCAGACCCTCTGTCCTTAGACCCTCTGTCCTTAGACCCTCTGTCCTCAGACCCTCTGTCCTCAGACCCTCTGTCCTTAGACACTCTGTCCTTAGGCCCTCTGTCCTTAGACCCTCTGTCCTCAGACCCTCTGTCCTTAGACCCTCTGTCCTTAGACCCTCACATCATACAAGGAAACACTTCCAGAGAAACCCCACAGTCTAAGGGAACATGGAGAAACCTCAGGAGAGCAGCAGAGGAGGATCCTCTCCAGGACGGACAGACTGCAATAGATACCGTGTGTAAATTGAAGAGATAATACATTTCACAGCCTCTCGGCGCATGCGCAGTTCCATCATAGCGACGACATGGCGTTCTGTGTTCAGTAGCAACCGATGCTCCGGATTCAATAAAGCGAGTTAAAAGGTAAGACATGATTAAGAAGAGAGCATTTCAAACCTTTAACTGTGTTCACATCACACCAGACACACGCTGTCACCCTGGCGGGCTGGAACAGATAGTTAGTTAACTGTTTACAGCGAGCTAACGAAGCTAACCGAGCTAACCGAGCTAACGATGGACAGATTGATCCATCTCAGAATAATATCTATGATATGTTTTATAATGATTGATCAAGAAAGTGTTCTCAAAGCTGGTGGAGGAGCAGCTAGTCTGAAGTACTTTGTAGACTGCAGGGTAGCTGGAGGATTCACTCCAGGTGGAACTAAAGTCTGATTCAACACCTGATTAGATTTCACATCCTTCATCCACATCTGAGAAGTAACTAAAGGTATAAATACATGTAGAGTAAAGCGGTTGCAGTGATCACTTATTACCCTGACACATCACCCACACACGGACCTCCAGGCTGTTGTTTCCGCACATACATGTGGTTCCCTGTGTACTGTGCGCCTTCTGGCTTCTGTCTCTTCTGCTCGGACTGCAGGCACCACGTCCTTTTCTGCTCATCAATACAGCTCCCTTTTGCTGCTTCGATGCACCTTCTCCGACACACACACACAGGGCCGGCCCTGACCAATTTGCCGCCCTAGGCAAGATTTTAGCTGGCGCGCAAAACGCAGACACTCACTATGATTCGCACGTGCATGGTTGTGGCATGACCACCAACACAGAAAGATATTGACTCAAGATGTGTGCAACTGTATTTAGTTTCCTCTCCATGTGAACATGATTTAAGTGCTCCTCTAGGGGGGACCTCACCTCCTCTAGGGGGGTACGGGGGCATGCTCCCCCGGGAAGACTTTTTTTTTATATTGAAGTTGAAAGCATCGATCTGGTCACTCTGAGAGCAGCATGAGAGATCTATGGATCCTCTCTCAGCACCAGATGAAACAGAACTGGAAGCAGACTTTCTTTTCCTTTATGGATATTTTACTAACCTCTCTCCTTTCAGACTGTGTTCTTTATTAATAACTACCTGTTTTGTACGGTCAGTATTTATACCTGTCTCTCACCTGATCTCTTTGTATAACTCTAGTGATCACATGGAGGCGTGGCTTCACCTCTCTGAGCTGAGGCTATCAGAGCCGCTCAGTCTGTCAGGAGAGAGCTCTCTAAAGCCCCGCGGCCGCTCACACAGTAAATCCCAATGTTAATGAAAGCACACAGAAGCTGTGCACGTGTTTTGGGAGTTTGATTTATTCTAAATGAACACAAACACAACATGAAACCTGTAACGCACACTAACACCATTATTTCAGAAACAGAACAATTTCACATAACCCTCTGGTCTTTACTGGGGCTGGGGGTTCAGCTGGATTTGGGCGGTGTGCCATAGTTTATGGGCGCTGTACGCAATATAGGCGTAGTTCTGTTAGTATAAGATAATAAGATGTACTTTTTGATCCAAAATCGGGAAATTGTGTCGTTATGAAATTAAATTATTATTTTAAAATTATATTTTTTTTAATTTCGAACTTTTTTTTTCAATTTTCAGCGCCCCCTATGGGTTGATGTGCTCTTAGCATTCGCCTATACTGCCTATGCCGAGGGCCGGCCCTGCACACACACACTCATACACACACACACACACACACACTCATACAGACACACACACAGACAGACACACACACTCACACTCACACACTCAGACAGACACACACACACACACACACACACACACACACACACACACACACACTCAGACAACCACACACTCAGACAGACACACACACAGACAGACACACACACTCACACTCACACACTCAGACAGACACACACACACACACACACACACACACACACACACACACTCAGACAACCACACACTCAGACAGACACACACTCAGACAACCACACACACACACACACACACACACTCAGACAACCACACACACACACACACACACACACACACTCAGACAACCACACGCACGCACACACACACACACACACACACACACACACTCACACACTCAGACAACCACACACTCAGACAGACACACACTCAGACAACCACACACACACACACACACACACACTCAGACAACCACACACACACACACACACACACACACACACACACACACTCAGACAGACACACACTCAGACAACCACACACACACACACACACACACTCAGACAGACACACACTCAGACAACCACACACACACACACACACACACATACACACACACACACACTCACACACACTCAGACACACACACACACACACACACACACTCAGACAGACACACACTCAGACAGACACACACTCAGACAACCACACACACACACACACACACACACACACACACACACACATATGTATTGATGGCTGGGCTGTGATTTAGGTCTTAATGTGTGTACATTGTGTGTATATAGGTTTATACATGTTTTTTATATTTGTTATTGTATGTACACACAAACTGAAAGACTGACGATACATTTGACTTTGATATAAATGCGGTTTCCCCCCCTCTGCTTCTCAGATGATGTCCACTGTCCTGGACGACTCGGCCTGGGACGTCCCCGTGAGAGACGTCCAGCCGTCCCCTGCAGGTTGGTCTGCTCCCACATTTACAATCCAACTGTATCTATAGAGCACATGAAGAAAGAGTGGACCAAAGGGACTCATTGCTCTGTCTCTGTCCTCTGTCCTCTGTCTCTGTCCTCTGCCTCTGTCCTCTGTCTCTGTCCTCTTTCTCTGTCCTCTGTCACTGTCCTCTGTCTCTGTCCTCTGTCTCTGTCCTCTTTCTCTGTCCTCTGTCACTGTCCTCTGTCTCTGTCCTCTGCCTCTGTCCTCTGCCCTCTGTCTCTTACCTCTGCCTCTGTCCTCTGTCCTTGTCCTCTGCCTCTGTCCTCTGTCTCTGTCCTCTGCCTCTGTCCTCTGCCTCTGTCCTCTGCCTCTGTCCTTGTCCTCTGTCCTCTGCCTCTGTCCTTGTCCTCTGTCCTTGTCCTCTGCCTCTGTCCTCTGCCCTCTGTCTCTGTCCTCTGCCTCTGTCCTCTGCCTCTGTCCTCTGCCTCTGTCCTTGTCCTCTGTCCTCTGCCTCTGTCCTTGTCCTCTGTCCTTGTCCTCTGCCTCTGTCCTCTGCCCTCTGTCTCTGTCCTCTGCCTCTGTCCTCTGCCTCTGTCCTCTGCCTCTGTCCTTGTCCTCTGTCCTCTGTCTCTGTCCTCTGCCTCTGCCCTCTGCCTCTGTCCTCTGCCTCTGTCCTTGTCCTCTGTCACTGTCCTCTGTCCTTGTCCTCTGTCACTGTCCTCTGCCTCTGTCCTCTAGTGTTGTCACGATACCAACATCTTGGTTTCGATACCAAGTCAAGAATTGCGATTCCGATTATTTTTCTCTTAAAAAGAGGGAAACAGTCTTCAATGTAATTATTGTGCTTTATTTCACACCAGAACCAGAACCAGAACCAGAACCAGAACCAGAACCAGAACCAGAACCAGAACCAGAACGCACACTTTGAAACAATGAGAACAATAAATGACTAGAATTTGTATTAAATGCAATGAAGCATCTACAACAACTTTTTAGTTTTTAGCTTCTGGCATTTTTGTGTGTCAACAAGCCGAGGCGCCGCGGCACTCCCACTCACATGCTCTGGCAGCTCGCGCGTGCACGAGAGGGGGGAGGGACTTAGCGCGTGCACGAGAGAGGGGAGGGACTTAGCGCGTGCACGAGAGAGGGGAGGGACTTAGCGCGTGCACGAGAGAGGGGAGGGACTTAGCGCGTGCACGAGAGAGGGGAGGGACTTAGCGCGTGCACGAGAGAGGGGAGGGACTTAGCGCGTGCACGAGAGAGGGGAGGGACTTAGCGCGTGCACGAGAGAGGGGAGGGACTTAGCGCGTGCACGAGAGAGGGGAAGGCTTCCTGCTGGGAGGAGGAAGCCCTCAGGTGTTGATCAGCTGCTGGAGGACAGAGAGGTTCCTCCTCTCCACTGAGCATGGAACTGACTTGGTGAGATGAAGCATGCTCTCTAGCCGTCTCTCTCTCTCTCTCTCTCCTCAGACGTGTCTCTTCCCCAGAATGCCAGGGAGCGTCAGGACGTCTCCAAGGTGTCCAGGGAGGAGCTGGAGGATCGGTTCCTGCGCCTCCACGAGGAGACGCTGCTCCTCAAACAGAAAACACACTCACAGGACGACAAGATCAGGAAGTGAGAGAAGCATTTCCCACAATGCAGCCTGTTTTAGTGTTTTATTGACCACACACATTTACTCGTGTTCGTCATCTTGCAATCTACGTATGTATTCAAACAGTTATCACCGCAATAAGCCGTATCTAGTTTGGTCGTAATGGACATTGTTTAATTTCATATTCTGTTACATGGAGATAGACTTCGTGCACTTTGTATTATATATGTTGCATTGTTGGAGGAGCTCACCTAATCACCTATCCTCCTCCTCCTCCTCCTCCTCCTCCTCCTCCTCCTCCTCCTCCTCCTCCTCAGGCTGGGCACTAAGTTGATGCGTCTCCTGAAGGATCGTGGTCGTATGGAGCGTCTGGCTGGAGGTCAGGCTGGAGGTCAGGCTGGAGGTCAGGCTGGAGGTCAGGCTGGAGGTCAGGCTGCGATGCGTCTGCGTGACGTGGAGCTGGAGGAGGTGATGGAGGAGCTGCAGGAGCAGGTGAGAGGCCTTCAGGTGGAGAATGTGGGTCTGAAGCAGCGCCTCCTGGTGGCCAGACAGCAGCTGCTCACCTCCCACAGCAGGAGGTCTCCGTACGGCCGCGTCCAATCACGAGTCAACACGGGGGTAAAGAAGGACGACGCCCCCTCCCTGACACACCTGAAGAGTAAGAGATACACACACACACACACACACACACACACACACACACACACACACCTGAAGAGTAAGAGATACACACACACACACACCTGAAGAGTGAGAGATACACACACACACACCTGAAGAGTAAGAGACACACACACACACACACACACACACACACACACACACCCCTGAAGAGTAAGATACACACACACACACACACACACACTCATGCCTGGCTGTGAGAGTGAGAGAGTGACAGAGTGTCAGAGTGTGAGAGTGTCAGAGTGAGAGAGTGACAGAGTCAGAGAGTGACAGAGTGTGAGAGTGTCAGAGTGTGAGAGTGACAGAGTGACAGAGTTAGAGAGTGACAGAGTGTCAGAGTGACAGAGTTAGAGAGTGTGAGAGTGTCAGAGTGTCAGAGTGAGAGAGTGACAGAGTCAGAGAGTGACAGAGTGACAGAGTGTGAGAGTGTCAGAGTGACAGAGTGAGAGAGTCAGAGAGTGACAGAGTGTGAGAGTGTCAGAGTGAGAGAGTGACAGAGTGTGAGAGTGTCAGAGTGAGAGAGTGAGAGAGTCAGAGAGTGACAGAGTGTCAGAGTGTCAGAGTGAGAGAGTGAGAGAGTGACAGAGAATGACAGAGTGAGAGAGTGTCAGAGTGAGAGAGTGACAGAATGAGAGTGACAGAGTCAGAGAGTGACAGAGTGTCAGAGTGAGAGAGTGAGAGAGTGTCAGAGTGAGAGAGTGTCAGAGTGAGAGAGTGTCAGAGTGAGAGAGTGACAGAGTGTCAGAGTGAGAGAGTGACAGAGTGACAGAATGATAGAGTGAGAGAGTGACAGAGTGTCAGAGTGAGAGAGTGTCAGAGTGAGAGAGTGACAGAGTCAGAGAGTGTCAGAGTGAGAGAGTGTCAGAGTGAGAGAGTGACAGAGTGAGAGAGTGACAGAGTGTCAGAGTGAGAGAGTGAGAGTGACAGAGTGAGAGAGTGTCAGAGTGAGAGAGTGACAGAGTCAGAGAGTGACAGAGTGAGAGAGTGACAGAGTGTGAGAGTGTCAGAGTGAGAGAGTGTCAGAGTGAGAGAGTGACAGAGTCAGAGAGTGTCAGAGTGAGAGAGTGTGAGAGTGTCAGAGTGACAGAGTGAGAGAGTGACAAAGTCAGAGAGTGACAGAGTGAGAGAGTGTAAGAGTGACAGAGTGACAAAGTCAGAGAGTGAGAGAGTGTGAGAGTGTCAGAGTGACAGAGTGAGAGAGTGACAGAGTCAGAGAGTGTCAGAGTGAGAGAGTGTAAGAGTGACAGAGTGACAAAGTCAGAGAGTGAGAGAGTGTGAGAGTGTCAGAGTGACAGAGTGAGAGAGTGACAGAGTCAGAGAGTGTCAGAGTGAGAGAGTGTCAGAGTGTCAGAGTGAGAGAGTGACAGAGTGTGAGAGTGTCAGAGTGACAGAGTGAGAGAGTGACAAAGTCAGAGAGTGAGAGAGTGAGAGAGTGACAAAGTCAGAGAGTGAGAGAGTGAGAGAGTGTGAGAGTGAGAGAGTTTCAGGTGTCAGTGTTTCCTCTCCTCAGGTCCCAGGAGTCCAGAGGGGGGCCGGCCTCCGACGGGCCTCCTGCCTCGGTTTGGACACAGCCTGCTGGAGGAGACCCGGGCCGAGGTCCGAAACCTGTGAGTAGACTTCAGACATTCAGTGTTCCCTCCTCTCTCCTGGTATTACGTGCATGACTTAGCATTATAGCCTCTGGGGACCATAGCTAACGAAAGGCTGCTTTGGACCGTTCTGGTTCTGGAGTTCAGTGAGGAGTCCATTTCTACACGATGAGCTGCTCTATACGCTGTGTCTGTTTGAGCAGGGAGAACATGATGGAGCTGCAGCGGAGCCACGTGGAGGAGATGGAGCTGGAGAAGGAGGAGCTGAGGGAGGAGCTGAGGAGGAGAGAGGAGGAGCTGAGGAGGAGAGAGGAGGAGTACAAGGAGAAGCTGCTGCAGAACACCTCCAGACTCAGGTAGGCACCTCAGGACTCAGGTGGACTCCTCCAGACTCAGGTAGAGACCTCCAGACTCAGGTGGACACCTCCAGACTCAGGTGGACACCTCCAGACTCAGGTGGACTCCTCCAGACTCAGGTGGACTCCTCCAGACTCAGGTAGAGACCTCCAGACTCAGGTGGACTCCTCCAGACTCAGGTGGACACCTCCAGACTCAGGTGGACTCCTCCAGACTCAGGTGGACTCCTCCAGACTCAGGTAGAGACCTCCAGACTCAGGTGGACACCTCAGGTGGACTCCTCCAGACTCAGGTGGACACCTCCAGACTCAGGTGGAGACCTCCAGACTCAGGTGGACTCCTCCAGACTCAGGTAGAGACCTCCAGACTCAGGTGGACTCCTCCAGACTCAGGTGGACACCTCCAGACTCAGGTAGAGACCTCGAGACTCAGGTGGACACCTCCAGACTCAGGTAGACTCCTCAGGACTCAGGTGGACTCCTCCAGACTCAGGTAGAGACCTCCAGACTCAGGTGGACTCCTCCAGACTCAGGTGGACTCCTCCAGACTCAGGTGGACTCCTCAGGACTCAGGTGGACTCCTCAGGACTCAGGTGGACTCCTCAGACCCAGGTCTCACCTCCTCCCCTTGCTTCCTTCAGGGCTCAGGTCAGCAGCAACATTGCCGTCATCAAACTCCAGAAGCAGCTGCAGGAGAGGAGCAGCAGTGTTTCTGAGCTGGAGGGTCGATTCATACAGCTGCAGGAGGTACACAGACACACACACACACACACACACAGACACACACACACACACAGACACACACACACACACAGACACACACACACACAGACACACACACACACAGACACACACAGACACACACACACAGACACACACAGACACACACACAGACAGACACACACACACAGACACACACACACACACACACAGACACACACACATACGCACACACACACACACACAGACACACACACACACAGACACACACACACAAATACAGACAGACACACACACACACACACACACACAAAAATACATACATACACACAGACACACACACAAATACATACATACACACGCACACACGCGCACACACACACAGACACAGACACAGACACACACACACACACGCACACGCACAAAACGTACAATATATCACTGAAATAATTTCTGTATATTTTCTGATACCCTTCCGTCCAGATATGGCCCTTTCATTGAGAGTTACTAAAGTGTGTGTGTGTGTGTGTGTGTGTGTGTGTGTGTGTGTGTGTGTGTGTGCATGTCTCAGAGTCAAAGGACGCTGAGGCTGAGTCACGACGCTGCGCTGCTGAAGGTGGACGAGCTGTCGACTCAGCTGAAGGACGAGAGGAAGACGAGTCTCGAGCTGGAGAGCAAGAAGCAGAGCGCCGCCATCTCCAGACAGGGGCTGCAGCAGGTACACACATACACACACACACACACACGCACGCACACACATGCGCACACGCACACTCACACACACACACGCACTCGCACACACACACACTCACACACACACTCACACGCGCACACACTCAGGCTACACTCAGGGTACACTCAGGGTACTCTCAGGGTACACTCAGGGTACACTCAGGGTACTCTCAGGGTACACTCAGGGTACACTCAGGCTACACTCAGGGTACACTCAGGCTACACTCAGGGTACACTCAGGCTACACTCAGGGTACACTCAGGCTACACTCAGGGTACACTCAGGGTACACTCAGGCTACACTCAGACTACACTCAGGGTACACTCAGGCTACACTCAGACTACACTCAGGGTACCCTCAGGGTACACTCAGGGTACACTCAGGGTACTCTCAGGGTACACTCAGGCTACACTCAGGGTACACTCAGGCTACACTCAGACTACACTCAGGGTACCCTCAGGGTACACTCAGGGTACACTCAGGGTACTCTCAGGGTACACTCAGGCTACACTCAGGGTACACTCAGGGTACACTCAGGCTACACTCAGGGTACACTCAGGGTACACTCAGGGTACACTCAGGGCACACTCAGGATACACTCAGGGTACTCTCAGGGTACACTCAGGCTACACTCAGGGTACACTCAGGGTACACTCAGGGTACACTCAGACTACACTCAGACTACACTCAGGCTACACTCAGGGTACCCTCAGGGTACACTCAGACTACACTCAGGGTACACTCAGGGTACACTCAGGCTACACTCAGGCTACACTCAGGCTACACTCAGGGTACACTCAGGGTACACTCAGGGTACTCTCAGGCTACACTCAGGCTACACTCAGGGTACACTCAGGCTACACTCAGGGTACACTCAGGGTACTCTCAGGGTACTCTCAGACTACACTCAGACTACACTCAGACTACACTCATACTACACTCAGACTACACTCAGGGTACACTCAGGGTACACAGGGTACACTCAGGCTACACTCAGGCTACACTCAGGGTACACTCAGGGTACCCTCAGGGTACACTCAGACTACACTCAGGGTACACTCAGGGTACACTCAGGCTACACTCAGGCTACACTCAGGCTACACTCAGGGTACACTCAGGGTACACTCAGGGTACTCTCAGGCTACACTCAGGCTACACTCAGGGTACACTCAGGCTACACTCAGGGTACACTCAGGGTACTCTCAGGGTACTCTCAGACTACACTCAGACTACACTCAGACTACACTCATACTACACTCAGACTACACTCAGGGTACACTCAGGGTACACAGGGTACACTCAGGCTACACTCAGGCTACACTCAGGGTACACTCAGACTACACTCAGACTACGATCAGGCTACACTCAGGGTACACTCAGGGTACACTCAGGCTACACTCAGGGTACACTCAGGGTACACTCAGGCTACACTCAGGGTACACTCAGGGTACACTCAGGATACACTCAGGGTACACTCAGGATACACTCAGGGTACACTCAGGCTACACTCAGGCTACACTCAGGGTACACTCAGGGTACACTCAGGATACACTCAGGATACACTCAGGGTACACTCAGGATACTCTCAGGGTACACTCAGGCTAAGCTGAGGGTACACTCAGGGTACACTCAGGCTAAGCTCAGGGTACACTCAGGCTAAGCTCATGGTACACTCAGACTACACTCAGACTACACTCAGGGTACACTCAGGATACACTCAGGGTACACTCAGGCTACACTCAGGATACACTCAGGCTACACTCAGGGTACACTCAGGGTACACTCAGGATACACTCAGGGTACACTCAGGGTACACTCAGGCTACACTCAGGGTACACTCAGGGTACACTCAGACTACACTCAGGGTACACTCAGGCTAAGCTGAGGGTACACTCAGGGTACACTCAGGCTAAGCTCAGGGTACATTCAGGGTACACTCAGACTAAGCTCAGGGTATACTCAGGGTACACTCAGGGTACACTCAGGGTACACTCAGGCTACACTCAGGGTATACTCAGGGTACACTCAGGGTACACTCAGGATACACTCAGGGTACACTCAGGGTACACTCAGGCTACACTCAGACTACACTCAGGGTACACTCAGACTACACTCAGGGTACACTCAGGCTAAGCTGAGGGTACACTCAGGGTACACTCAGGCTAAGCTCAGGGTACACTCAGGCTAAGCTCAGGGTACACTCAGGGTACACTCAGGGTACACTCAGGCTAAGCTCAGGGTACACTCAGGCTAAGCTCAGGGTACACTCAGGCTAAGCTCAGGCTACACTCAGGCTACACTCAGGGTACACTCAGACTACACTCACGGTACACTCAGGCTACACTCAGACTACACTCAGAGTACACTCAGGATACACTCAGGCTACACTCAGACTACACTCAGACTACACTCAGGCTACACTCAGGCTACACTCAGGGTAAGCTCAGGGTACTCTCAGGGTACACTCAGGGTACACTCAGGGTACACTCAGGCTAAGCTCAGGGTACACTCAGGCTAAGCTCAGGGTACACTCAGGCTAAGCTCAGGCTACACTCAGGCTACACTCAGGGTACACTCAGACTACACTCACGGTACACTCAGGCTACACTCAGACTACACTCAGAGTACACTCAGGATACACTCAGACTACACTCAGACTACACTCAGGCTACACTCAGGCTACACTCAGACTACACTCAGAGTACACTCAGGATACACTCAGACTACACTCAGACTACACTCAGGCTACACTCAGGCTACACTCAGGGTAAGCTCAGGGTACTCTCAGGGTACGCTCAGGGTACACTCAGGGTACACTCAGACTAAGCTCAGGGTATACTCAGGCTACACTCAGGCTACACTCAGGGTACACTCAGGGTACACTCAGGCTACACTCAGGGTACACTCAGGGTACACTCAGGCTACACTCAGGGTACACTCAGGGTACACTCAGGGTACACTCAGGGTACACTCAGGGTACTCTCAGGGTACACTCAGGGTACACTCAGGCTGACTGCTCTGTGGGGCTGGTGTGTTGCAGCTGCAGGAGAGGGTCGGTGAGCTGGAGCAGGAGAGAGACCTGCTGAAGGACAGCAATGAGAAGCTGGTGAACAGGTGAGGAGCCAGGTTCCCTCCTTTGTTACTGACTGAACTCAGGTTACATCCAGGCTGAACGTGAAAGCGTCTCCTCTTCAGTGACTGTGGTGTGTGTGTGTGTGTGTGTGTGTGTGTGTGTGTGTGTGTGTGTGTGTGTGTGTGTGTGTGTGTGTGTGTGTGTGTGTGTGTGTGTGTGTGTGTGTGTGTGTGTGTGTGTGTGTGTGTGTGTGTGTGTGTGTGTGTGTGTGTGTGTGTGTGTGTGTGTGTGTGTGTGTGTGTGTGTGTGTGGGTGTGTGTGGGTGTGTGTGTGTGTGTGTCAGCGCGCTAGATGTGTCCTGGCAGCAGAGGTTCCAGCTGCAGGAGCAGAAGATGAAGATGCAGATTTCTCAGCTGGAGACGGCGCTGCAGGCCGACCTCGTGGACAAGAACCAGATCCTGGACAAGATCAAGATGGAGAGAGGTTCCTCTCTCCTTCATGTAGCATCTCCTCTCCTCTCTCCTTCATGTAGTATCTCCTCCCCTCTCTCCTTCATGTAGCATCTCCTCTCCTCTCTCCTTCATATAGCATCTCCTCCCCTCTCTCCTTCATGTAGCATCTCCTCCCCTCTCTTCTTCATGTAGCATCTCCTCCCCTCTCTCCTTCATGTAGCATCTCCTCTCCTCTCTCCTTCATGTAGTATCTCCTCCCTCTCTCCTTCATGTAGCATCTCCTCTCCTCTCTCCTTCATGTAGTATCTCCTCCCCTCTCTCCTTCATGTAGCCTCTCCTCCCCTCTCTCCTTCATGTAGCATCTCCTCTCCTCTCTCCTTCATGTAGCATCTCCTCCCCTCTCTCCTTCATGTAGCATCTCCTCTCCTCTCTCCTTCATATAGCATCTCCTCCCCTCTCTCCTTCATGTAGCATCTCCTCCCCTCTCTTCTTCATATAGCATCTCATCTCCTCTCTCCTCCATGTGGCATCTCCTCCCCTCTCTCCTTCATATAGCATCTCCTCCCCTCTCTCCTTCATGTAGCATCTCCTCCCCTCTCTCCTTCATGTAGCATCTCCTCTCCTCTCTCCTTCATGTAGCATCTCCTCCCCTCTCTCCTTCATGTAGCATCTCCTCTCCTCTCTCCTTCATGTAGCATCTCCTCCCCTCTCTCCTTCATGTAGCATCTGCTCTCCTCTCTCCTTCATAAAGCATCTCCTCTCCTCTCTCCTTCATGTGGCATCTCCTCCCCTCTCTCCTTCATGTGGCATCTCCTCTCCTCTCTCCTTCATGTACTATCTCCTCTCCTCTCTCCTTCATATAGCATCTCCTCTCCTCTCTCCTTCATAAAGCATCTCGTCTCCTCTCTCTTTCATAAAGCATCTTGTCTCCTCTCTCTTTCATATATTATCTCCTCTCCTCTCTCCTTCATATAGCATCTCCTCTCCTCTCTCCTTCATATAGCATCTCCTCTCCTCTCTCCTTCATAAAGCATCTCGTCTCCTCTCTCTTTCATATAGCATCTCCTCTCCTCTCTCCTTCATATAGCATCTCCTCTCCTCTCTCCTTCATATAGCATCTCCTCTCCTCTCTCCTTCATATAGCATCTCCTCTCCTCTCTCCTTCATATAGCATCTCCTCTCCTCTCTCCTTCATATAGCATCTCCTCTCCTCTCTCCTTCATAAAGCATCTCGTCTCCTCTCTCTTTCATATAGCATCTCCTCTCCTCTCTCCTTCATGTACTATCTCCTCTCCTCTCTCCTTCATGTAGCATCTCCTCTCCTCTCTCCTTCATATAGCATCTCCTCTCCTCTCTCCTTCATATAGCATCTCCTCCCCTCTCTCCTTCATATAGCATCTCCTCTCCTCTCTCCTTCATATAGCATCTCCTCTCCTCTCTCCTTCATATAGCATCTCCTCCCCTCTCTCCTTCATGTAGCATCTCCTCCCCTCTCTCCTTCATATAGCATCTCCTCTCCTTCATATAGCATCTCCTCTCCTCTCTCCTTCATGTAGCATCTCCTCCCCTCTCTCCTTCATAAAGCATCTCCAAAGATACAAAGCGCTGCAGATACAAAGCGCTGCAGATACAAAGCGCTGCAGATACAAAGCGCTGCAGATACAAAGCGCTGCAGATACAAAGCGCTGCAGATACAAAGCGCTGCAGATACAAAACGCTACAGATACAAAGCGCTGCAGATACAAAGCGCTGCAGATACAAAGCGCTGCAGATACAAAGCGCTGCAGATACAAAGCGCTGCAGATACAAAGCGCTGCAGATACAAAGCGCTGCAGATACAAAGCGCTGCAGATACAAAGCGCTTCAAGAAGCTCAAACCGTGTCCCCTAAAGCTGGTGAATGTTTACTAAACGCTGTGTAAAGTTGGTTGCAGCGCCTCTTTCTTGTTCATTGGCACCTGTGGGCCACCGTAGCGTAGGGTATTAACAGTTCTCACTTTGTAGAGGAAACATGAATCATGATGTCGAGATGATTAAATGAACCTCGTTGATATTTCAGAGTCCAGTGAGAAGCTGACGGAGGAAAATAGGAAACTGCAGATCCAGTTTCTGGAGCAGAAGCAGCGACTGGAGGAGATGAACGACGGCCTGAAGTTCTACAGCAGGGTGAGAGGAGGATAATTAACACTGAATATATACAGGTGATAACAGGATACAGGTGATAACAGGATACAGGTGATAACAGGATACAGGCGATAACAGGATACAGGTGATAACAGGATACAGGTGATAACAGGCTGTATATACAGGTGATAACAGGATACAGGTGATAACAGGCTGTATATACAGGTGATAACAGGATACAGGTGATAACAGGCTGTATATACAGGTGATAACAGGATACAGGTGATAACAGGATACAGGTGATAACAGGATACAGGTGATAACAGGCTGTATATACAGGTGATAACAGGCTGTATATACAGGTGATAACAGGATACAGGCGATAACAGGATACAGGTGATAACAGGATACAGGCGATAACAGAATACAGGTGATAACAGGATACAGGTGATAACAGGATACAGGTGATAACAGGATACAGGTGATAACAGGATACAGGTGATAACAGGATACAGGTGATAACAGGATACAGGTGATAACAGGCTGTATATACAGGTGATAACAGGCTGTATATACAGGCGATAACAGAATACAGGTGATAACAGGATACAGGTGATAACAGGATACAGGCGATAACAGGATACAGGTGATAACAGGATACAGGTGATAACAGGATACAGGTGATAACAGGATACAGGTGATAACAGGATACAGGTGATAACAGGATACAGGTGATAACAGGCTGTATATACAGGTGATAACAGGATACAGGTGATAACAGGATACAGGTGATAACAGGATACAGGTGATAACAGGCTGTATATACAGGTGATAACAGGATACAGGCGATAACAGGATACAGGTGATAACAGGATACAGGTGATAACAGGATACAGGTGATAACAGGATACAGGTGATAACAGGATACAGGTGATAACAGGATGTATATACAGGTGATAACAGGATACAGGCGATAACAGGATACAGGTGATAACAGGATACAGGTGATAACAGGATACAGGTGATAACAGGATACAGGTGATAACAGGATACAGGTGATAACAGGCTGTATATACAGGTGATAACAGGCTGTATATACAGGCGATAACAGAATACAGGTGATAACAGGATACAGGTGATAACAGGATACAGGTGATAACAGGTGATAACAGGATACAGGTGATAACAGGATACAGGCGATAACAGGATACAGGTGATAACAGGATACAGGTGATAACAGGATACAGGTGATAACAGGATACAGGTGATAACAGGATACAGGTGATAACAGGATACAGGTGATAACAGGATACAGGTGATAACAGGATACAGGTGATAACAGGCTGTATATACAGGTGATAACAGGATACAGGTGATAACAGGATACAGGTGATAACAGGATACAGGTGATAACAGGATACAGGTGATAACAGGCTGTATATACAGGTGATAACAGGATACAGGTGATAACAGGATACAGGTGATAACAGGATACAGGCGATAACAGGATACAGGTGATAACAGGATACAGGTGATAACAGGATACAGGTGATAACAGGATACAGGTGATAACAGGATACAGGTGATAACAGGATACAGGTGATAACAGGATACAGGTGATAACAGGATACAGGTGATAACAGGCTGTATATACAGGTGATAACAGGCTGTATATACAGGTGATAACAGGATACAGGTGATAACAGGATACAGGTGATAACAGGATACAGGTGATAACAGGCTGTATATACAGGTGATATATATGCAGGTATAAAGGTTGTTTGCTTGTTACAGGAGAACAAGTACGACGTGGCTGAACTCACTGAGGCTCTGCTGCTCATTAAAGTAAGAGATACATGTTTTTATATATTCCAGAAACCTTCAGAATGTCTGAAAGTGATGTTCTTCGTAAAGATACAAAGGTTTCTCGTTATGGCTTTTCTTTGTGTTTCCTGACGCTTTAATCATCACCTCCCCAGAAGCGTAAATCTAGTGGGGAGCTGGGCTTCCTGCAGGAGAAGGAGCAGGAGGAGCAGGAGGAGGTGCAGGAGCTGAGAGCCGCTCACGCTGAGACCATCCAGGAGCTGCAGAAGACCCGCAGCCTGCTGAGCATGGAGAGCAGCATCTGCAGGGACTACAAGGTGACTGTCATGTATCCAGCTCTACAGGTCCTCACACCAGCAGCAGACTGCCTCTGTCCTCCTGGTGTGGAGATGTTGAGGACATTTAGATACTAGATATTAGAGGAGCAGCATCTGCAGGGACTACAAGGTGACTGTCATGTATCCAGCTCTACAGGTCCTCACACCAGCAGCAGACTGCCTCTGTCCTCCTGGTGTGGAGATGTTGAGGACATTTAGATACTAGATATTAGAGGAGCAGCATCTGCAGGGACTACAAGGTGACTCTCATGTATCCAGCTCTACAGGTCCTCACACCAGCAGCAGACTGCCTCTGTCCTCCTGGTGTGGAGATGTTGAGGACATTTAGATACTAGATATTAGAGGAGCAGCATCTGCAGGGACTACAAGGTGACTGTCATGTATCCAGGTCTACTTTAGAACAACAGCAGCCTCTGTCCTCCTGCTTGTGTAGAACCAACCCAGTCTCACAAAAATGTCATTTGATGTCATTTGAAGCGAGAAATATGAGTTGTTATTTCAGATGATGTGTGCAGTGGATGCACATGATCTTTAGTTTGCTAGTTATTACGAAGATTACTTCAGGAAATCGCGACGTTTTCATCGTTACCAAGGTGGTTGCTAGGGACGCTGCTATCGATATTATTCCTGTTATGTTGTGTAACTGTTTAATGGTGTTATCTTTATTGCTACCCCCCTTCCCCGTCAATGTATAGTGTTGGTCCACAGCGCAAACGTATTAGTTTAACAAAATCCGCATCTAAAGATAGCCTACGTTATTTTCCCCTGTGCAATTCCAGTCTCACATCTCGGAGCACATCGTCATTAACAAATACCGGAAACATTTAAAACAATAATAATAATACTTTATTCCGAGTGTGCTTGCTTTTCTCTTTGGAAGTCATCACATAACGGCATTGTAATACACGGTTTGGCTGCATTACATATTACATACCTGCCGTAGTTCTGTATTTATAGAGCCCTGATGAGAAGACAAACATGAGGAACTGAAAACGTGACGTGGATCATAAATATATCAGCCATTAAACAACATCTTACATTTCTTTTCACACAATACGTCTCCTTGCAGTATCAACACTAATTCGGCTCACTTTTATATTTGATCCAATTGGTAGATAGGCTGCATTTACACCATAAAGGTGCACAGCTGATAGAAAGGGACACCTGGTGGTTAAAGCATGTTATTGAATTTCATTATTTTTATTATTAGATATTAATAGGATCCCTATAAAGTATATTCATTACTCGTTATTCTCTACTAATAGTTAATTAAAGACTGTATGTAATGACTATTTTGCACATCCCGTTCAAGAGTTCAAGATGTTCTAAGGTTTATTGACATATCATACAGGCCTACACAACTGTGGTGTAGTTCTGCACTGAATGAAAACTTGGGTTGCAGGTTCCTCAACAGTGCATTACAAGACATCTATCAATATGTGTGCATACCTCCAGCAATGTTAACTATGTTGAAGCACTTATTTTAACTGATATTATACATAATGTATTATACTCTTATAAGATGTATGTAGATATTTCATCTCCGGCCTTGTCAGGTATTGAACAATCAATAAATAAAGAACACAGAATTGGACGCGGTGGGGGAGGGGGGGACGCGGTGGACCCGTTTAAATCCAGTTTTGGACAGTCTGCCGTGGTTCCATCCCATTTAAAGTGCTGCTCGAGGCTCGGCGTAACCCTCGGAGCACACTCTCCAATCCCAGAGCTTGAGGACTATCACGGGGTTTGTCAAGCGAAGCGGAGAGAATACTTACTTCCCGGTGTAATATTCTGTAAAGCAGATGAGCTGCTCCGACCTTCGGTCCTGACGGACTCCAACTTGTGTTTATTAATCAAACAAATAAATAAACACAAGGATAAGGATGTGTTGTTGTTGAGTACATGGAGAATTGCACAGGGGAAAATAACGTATCTATGCCACCATTTTAGATGCTGATTTTGTTAAACTAATATGTTTGCGCTGTGGACCAACGCTATACATTGACGGGGAAGGGGGTAGCAATAAAGATAACACCATTAAACAGTTACACAACATAACAGAAATAATATCGATAGCAGTGTCCCTAGCAACCACCTTGGTAACAATGAAAACGTTATATAGACACAATTTCCTGAAGTAATCTTCGTAATAACTAGCAAACTAAAGATCATGTACATCCACTGCACACATAATCTGAAATAACAACTCATATTTCTCGCATCAAATGACATCAAAGCGCATTTTAATGGTCAAACTAACTTTAAAATAGGCATTTTCCACCGAGAATAAAACGAAGTTCTGCCATGTTTTTTTTTGTAGAAATACTACGTCCCAAGTTGTGGACCAACGTAGTTATTACACGTTTTTTTGTGAGACTGGGTTGGTTGATCCTGTAGTTCTTCAGGTGTTAGATGTAAATGGTCTCCAAAGGTTAAAATATGTGTGTTCCCTCCAGATGGAGTTTCTCTCCCACATCCCAATCTCAGAATTCTGACTCTTTTCTGGAAATCCCAATATTCTGACTCTTTTCAGAATATATACAAATGTTGACTTTTTTCTGAATTCTTAGATTTTTGGAAAAAAGTCAGATTTTGAGATTTCTTTGAAAAAGATCTGAATTTTGAGATTTTTGGGGAAAAAGTCAGAAATGTGCAAATTTCAGAAATAAGCCACAATTTCAGATACTAGTCAAAAATGTTTAGGAAAAAGTGTTACTACAGGGACTTCAAGGTGACTCATATTCAATCAATCAATCAATCAATCAATGTTTATTTATAGCCCAATATCACAAATGTTACATTTGTCTCAGTGGTCTTCACAGTGTGTACAGAATATCAGTATGACAATACGACACCCTCTGTCCTCAGACCCTCTGTCCTTAGACCCTCTGTCCTCAGACCCTCTGTCCTCAGACCCTCTGTCCTTAGACCCTCTGTCTTTAGACCCTCTGTCCTCAGACCCTCTGTCCTCAGACCCTCTGTCCTCAGACCCTCTGTCCTCAGACCCTCTGTCCTCAGACCCTCTGTCCTCAGACCCTCTGTCCTCAGACCCTCTGTCCTCAGACCCTCTGTCCTCAGACCCTCTGTCCTTAGACCCTCTGTCTTTAGACCCTCTGTCCTTAGACCCTCTGTCCTTAGACCCTCTGTCCTCAGACCCTCTGTCCTCAGACCCTCTGTCCTCAGACCCTCACATCGTACAAGGAAAAACTTCCAAAGAAAACCCAGTTTAAAGGGAAAAATGGGAGAAACCTCAGGGAGAGCAACAGATTCAGATGTACTTTAGAACAGTTATTCACAACAGCAGCATCCTTCCACATCCCATTCTCAGAATTCTGACTTTTTCCTGAAAATCACAATATTTTGGCTTATTTAGGAATAGGCAATAACTATAGGAAAAAGTCAGAATAAAAATTCTGACTTTTTCCTGAATCTCAAAATGTTCAGAGAAAATACAGAATTTTGTGTTTTTAAGAAAAATTCTGACATTTGAGAAAAGATAGAATTTTTAGATTTGCAGAAGAGTCAGAATTTTTGGAAAAAAGTAAAACATTTCAGAAGCCATAATTATCATTACAGTCAGAATTGTCAGATTTTGGAGATTTTTGAAAAGTTGTGATGTTTCCTCAGGTGGAGCTGCAGGCGGTGCTGCAGAAGATGGAGGCTGACGGAGGAGGTTTTGCGCAGCAGCTTCAGCGACAGGCCGCGCTGCTGGACACCCGCGCTGCCAGGATCAAGAAGCTGGAAGGTAGATATGAATAGTTTGGTTCCAAAACGCGATAAACGCAATTTTTGCAAAAAAAGAGTTCCCCTGCCGAAATCAGTATTGTATTTCGTTGGTATTGAAAAGTCAATATTCAATTTGACGCAAAACACGATATCCGCCGTGTTCTTCTGTCCTGTTTTCTCACTTTCTTTCCAAACAGCGACAAACGCCAGTCTCCCTTCTCTATAGAATGCGATACATCCGCTCAACCAATCACAGCACACCATTCCACACAGCGTAAACAGTAATGGCGGCGCCCTGAATGCACCCGGCAACCTGTCTCTAACCCGTCTCTAACCCGACTCTAACCCGTCTCTAACCCGTCTCTAACCCGTCTCTAACCCGACTCTAACCCGTCTCTAACCCGACTCTAACCCGTCTCTAACCCGTCTCTAACCCGACTCTAACCCGACTCTAATCCGTCTCTAACCCGTCTCTAACCCGTCTCTAACCCGACTCTAACCCGTCTCTAACCCGACTCTAACCCGACTCTAACCCGTCTCTAACCCGTCTCTAACCCGACTCTAACCCGACTCTAACCCGTCTCTAACCCGTCTCTAACCCGTCTCTAACCCGTCTCTAACCCGTCTCTAACCCGACTCTAACCCGTCTCTAACCCGTCTCTAACCCGTCTCTAACCCGACTCTAATCCGTCTCTAACCCGTCTCTAACCAGTCTCTAACCCGACTCTAACCCGTCTCTAACCCGTCTCTAATCCGTCTCTAACCCGTCTCTAACCCGACTCTAACCCGTCTCTAACCCGTCTCTAACCCGACTCTAACCCGACTCTAACCCGACTCTAATCCGTCTCTAATCTGTCTCTAACCCGTCTCTAACCCGTCTCTAACCCGTCTCTAACCCGTCTCTAACCCGTCTCTAACCCGTCTCTAACCCGACTCTAACCCGTCTCTAACCCGACTCTAACCCGTCTCTAACCCGTCTCTAACCCGTCTCTAACCCGTCTCTAACCCGACTCTAACCCGTCTCTAACCCGTCTCTAACCCGTCTCTAACCCGACTCTAACCCGTCTCTAACCCGTCTCTAACCCGTCTCTAACCCGACTCTAACCCGACTCTAACCCGTCTCTAACCCGTCTCTAACCCGACTCTAACCCGTCTCTAACCCGTCTCTAATCCGTCTCTAATCCGTCTCTAACCCGTCTCTAACCCGTCTCTAACCCGTCTCTAACCCCTCTCTAATCCGTCTCTAATCCGTCTCTAACCCGTCTCTAACCCGTCTCTAACCCGACTCTAATCCGTCTCTAATCCGTCTCTAACCCCTCTCTAATCCGTCTCTAATCCGTCTCTAACCCGTCTCTAACCCGACTCTAACCCGTCTCTAACCCGTCTCTAATCTGTTTCTCCTCAGCTCAGCTCAGAGACGTGGCCTACGGCAGCAAAGCAGCGCCGCCCTCCCCCCTCGACGGCCCTGATGAAGAGGAGGATGATGAGGAGCTGCTGCAGCGGGGGGAGAACCTGTTGGAGCTGCAGCTGCTGGGAGCCTCCCTGTCTTCCTCCGCCCTGCAGCAGGCTCTGGGGGACCAGGATTCCTCCACCTCCTCCACCTTCTCCAGCTTCTGCACCTACAGCTTCCACCTGTCGGAGCTGCATTGCACGCCGCTGGCCTCGGGCTCCATGCCGCGCTACGGCTTCACCTCCCGCTTCGTGGTGAGCGTGGACGAGGGCTTCCTGCAGTACCTGAGGCGCGGGGCGGTGAAGGTGGAGCTGCACCAGGCGCTGGGCGTGGACTGGAGGACGCTGGCCGGAGCAAAGATCCCCCTGCAGGGGCTCCTGGAGGCGGAGGGGGCGCTGCAGGGGAGCGCACCTCTACTGGGTGAGTCAAATACCAAGACTCAATCAACTCAACTGTGATACAAACACACCTCAATGTTTTCTGAGAGGAGATCAGAATCAGGGGCCTGATTCATAACGCCTTGCGTAGCACTCACGTGCGAAGGTACAGACATTTTCCGACATTTTCTGATTCACAAATCATGGCGGACCGGCGAGGAAAGTGCGTGCAGCACTTCCTACGCCGGTTTCCCTTTATAGATCACAACCGACTCGAAATGCGGTGCAGCTTTTGCGGCTTCACTTAACGCCCATTCATACATTCATTCATTCATTCATTCATGGTGACTGACCGCAGGAAGGAGAGCAGGAAGTGAGGACAGAAAGCTAAGCAGACGTCTCACACCGGGTCAGGTTCTGGTTCTCTTGGGGAGGGGGAGATAAATCACATTGTTTGGTGGATGCCGTTTGAACAGAGCAGCAGCAGGCGTACAGGAGACCCCCCCCTGACAGGAGACCCCCCCCTGATGAGAGACTGAGAAGTGATCCCCCCGGAGTGTAGTCATGACGACTGGATCTGAATCATGTGTTTGTATTTGGTGGTTTGTGTCCCAGCTGTCGGTCAGCTGTGTGTGTGTGTGTGTGTGTGTGTGTGTGTGTGTGTGTGTGTGTGTGTGTGTGTGTGTCTCCCGTTGTTGTGCTCAGTGCGTACGCATGGGTTAGAGTTTGCGTGGAGGACCGCACGTTTTCCCGTCAAGTTAGTATTTTATAAATCGCAAGCATTGCGTAGAAACTGGCGTACGCCCTCTCTTGAGCGTAGACCCTTTATCAACGAGGCCCAGGTGAGTGGACACATACGAGGTGTCGTGGTGTCGTGGTGCATACATAACATTAAAACAAACATTATAAACACAGAACTATTTTAAGAAAACTATAATAACATTAGAAAACATAAAAAGATATAGCAGTATTTACATTGAAATGGAAGTGGAATAAAAGATGTGCTGTTAGAAGACATTGTGTGCACTAATGTGAGGCATAGGTTCCATGATGTGGCCGAGGTTCAGGGTCAGTGGGGGCCGGGCTGGTTGGTGGGGCCGGGCTGGTTGGTGGGGCCGGGCTGGTTGGTGGGGCCGGGCCTGGTTGGTGGGGCCGGGCTGGTTGGTGGGGCCGGCCTGGTTGGTGGGGCCGGCCTGGTTGGTGGGGCCGGCCTGGTTGGTGGGGCCGGGCCTGGTTAGTGGGGCCGGGCCTGGTTGGTGGGGCCGGGCCTGGTTGGTGGGGCCGGGCCTGGTTAGTGGGGCCGGGCCTGGTTGGTGGGGCCGGGCTGGTTGGTGGGGCCGGGCCTGGTTGGTGGGGCCGGGCTGGTTGGTGGGGCCGGGCTGGTTGGTGGGGCCGGCCTGGTTGGTGGGGCCGGCCTGGTTGGTGGGGCCGGGCCTGGTTAGTGGGGCCGGGCCTGGTTAGTGGGGCCGGGCCTGGTTGGTGGGGCCGGGCTGGTTGGTGGGGCCGGGCTGGTTGGTGGGGCCGGGCTTGGTTGGTGGGGCCGGGCCTGGTTGGTGGGGCCGGGCCTGGTTAGTGGGGCCGGGCCTGGTTGGTGGGGCCGGGCTGGTTGGTGGGGCCGGGCTGGTTGGTGGGGCCGGGCTGGTTGGTGGGGCCGGGCCTGGTTAGTGGGGCCGGGCCTGGTTGGTGGGGCCGGGCTGGTTGGTGGGGCCGGGCCTGGTTGGTGGGGCCGGGCTGGTTGGTGGGGCCGGGCTGGTTGGTGGGGCCGGCCTGGTTGGTGGGGCCGGGCCTGGTTGGTGGGGCCGGGCTGGTTGGTGGGGCCGGCCTGGTTGGTGGGGCCGGCAGCGGAGGGGTCTGATCATGCTAAGCTAGCACTCACAGTGACGTCCTACAGACAGAAGGCTGTGGTCTCTACATCTCACAGCGCTAACACCGGCTGTTCCCTGTTCTCAGGGAGGAGCGAGGGGACCCCGAGCTTCGGCTCTCTGGAGTACCGGCTGAGGCTGAGGGTCCCGATGAAGGAGACCCTGCGTCTGCACCGAGACCAGCTGCACCGAGACCAGCTGAGCGCAGACCAGCTGAGCGCAGACCCCCAGGTACAGGAGAAATGTCAGGAGATTGAGATAAAATAAGTCAAAAAAAATTACTTTTCTGAAAAAAGTCAGAAATGACGATTCCGAAGAAATTTGAATTTGCATAAAATAAAGTCAGAATTTGGAGATTTTCATAGAACAAATTCTGACTTGAAAAAAAGTCACCACCTCCATACTGCTCAGACCCCCAGGTACCCCCATACTGCTCAGACCCCAGGTACCCCCATACTGCTCAGACCCCCAGGTACCCCCATACTGCTCAGACCCCCAGGTACCCCCATACTGCTCAGACCCCAGGTACCCCCATACTGCTCAGACCCCCAGGTACCCCCATACTGCTCAGACCCCCAGGTACCTCCATACTGCTCAGACTCCCAGGTACCCCCATACTGCTCAGACTCCCAGGTACAGGAAAAAGTCCGAATTGAGATTTTCCCGAAAGAGGTCAGAGTTTTGGGATAATTAGAAGAAAGTTAGAATTTTGAGATTTTGAGATTTTCCTCTCTAAGGCCGTACAGTTCGTCTGTCCCTCTCTAAAGCCGTACAGTTCGTCTGTCCCCCTCTAAAGCCGTACAGTTCGTCTGTCCCTCTCTAAAGCCGTACAGTTCGTCTGTCCCTCTCTAAAGCCGTACAGTTCGTCTGTCCCCCTCTAAAGCCGTACAGTTCGTCTGTCCCTCTCTAAAGCCGTACAGTTCGTCTGTCCCTCTCTAAAGCCGTACAGTTCGTCTGTCCCCCTCTAAAGCCGTACAGTTCGTCTGTCCCTCTCTAAAGCCGTACAGTTCGTCTGTCCCTCTCTAAAGCCGTACAGTTCGTCTGTCCCCCTCTAAAGCCGTACAGTTCGTCTGTCCCTCTCTAAAGCCGTACAGTTCGTCTGTCCCTCTCTAAAGCCGTACAGTTCGTCTGTCCCTCTCTAAAGCCGTACAGTTCGTCTGTCCCTCTCTAAAGCCGTACAGTTCGTCTGTCCCTCTCTAAAGCCGTACAGTTCGTCTGTCCGTCTCTAAAGCCGTACAGTTCGTCTGTCCCCCTCTAAAGCCGTACAGTTCGTCTGTCCCCCTCTAAAGCCGTACAGTTCGTCTGTCCCCCTCTAAAGCCGTACAGTTCGTCTGTCCCCCTCTAAAGCCGTACAGTTCGTCTGTCCCCCTCTAAAGCCGTACAGTTCGTCTGTCCCTCTCTAAAGCCGTACAGTTCGCCTGTCCCTCTCTAAAGCCGTACAGTTCGTCTGTCCCTCTCTAAAGCCGTACAGTTCGTCTGTCCCTCTCTAAAGCCGTACAGTTCGTCTGTCCCTCTCTAAAGCCGTACAGTTCGTCTGTCCCTCTCTAAAGCCGTACAGTTCGTCTGTCCCTCTCTAAAGCCGTACAGTTCGTCTGTCCCTCTCTAAAGCCGTACAGTTCGTCTGTCCCTCTCTAAAGCCGTACAGTTCGTCTGTCCCTCTCTAAAGCCGTACAGTTCGTCTGTCCCTCTCTAAAGCCGTACAGTTCGTCTGTCCCTCTCTAAAGCCGTACAGTTCGTCTGTCCCTCTCTAAAGCCGTACAGTTCGTCTGTCCCTCTCTAAAGCCGTACAGTTCGTCTGTCCCTCTCTAAAGCCGTACAGTTCGTCTGTCCCTTTCTAAAGCCGTACAGTTCGTCTGTCCCTCTCTAAAGCCGTACAGTTCGTCTGTCCCTCTCTAAAGCCGTACAGTTCGTCTGTCCCCCTCTAAAGCCGTACAGTTCGTCTGTCCCCCTCTAAAGCCGTGCAGTTCGTCTGTCCCTCTCTAAAGCCGCACAGTTCGTCTGTCCCCCTCTAAAGCCGTACAGTTCGTCTGTCCCCCTCTAAAGCCGTACAGTTCGTCTGTCCCTCTCCAAAGCCGTACAGTTCACCTGTCCCTCTCTAAACGTTGTTTCTCTGCAGAGGAACGAGCTCTGCGTGGCGGTGCAGCGCTGCACGGACTTGCAGAGCTCCAGCTCCTCCCCGCCCAGCCCGTATGTGGTCTACAAGTTCTACGAGTTCCCGGACCACCCCACGGCCACGGCCCCCCCCTGCTGGAGCCCCCGCCTGGAGGACCGAAGGCTCTTCCCTGTGCTGATGGACGCCAAGCTGCACCGCTACCTGCAGAGCGAGGAGCTGCTGCTCTACGTGTTCGACTACAACGAGCAGCGCATGGACACCTACCTGGGGAAGACCCGGGTCCCTCTGCTGCCCCTGAGCCGGGACCAGGGGGTCTCCGGTGAGAACTCACTTTCTGCTCTTAGTTAAAGAGAACTCTGATGCTAACGTGGCTAACGCTAACTGTGACCACAGAGAACTCTGATGCTAACGTGGCTAACGCTAACTGTGACCACAGAGAACTCTGATGCTAACGTGGCTAACGCTAACTGTGACCACAGAGAACTCTGATGCTAACGTGGCTAACGCTAACTGTGACCACAGAGAACTCTGATGCTAACGTGAGCTTGTGTTTGTCCTCAGGGCTGTTTGAGCTGAGAGACCCCTCTGGTCTCCCCTCCGGACACATCGAGGTGACGCTGCAGTGGAGCTCCTCCTACCTTCCTTCACCAGAGAGCAGACCTCCTCCAGAGAGCAGACCTCCAGAGAGCAGACCTCCTCCAGAGAGCAGACCTCCTCCAGAGAGCAGACCTCCTCCAGAGAGCAGACCTCCTCCAGAGAGCAGACCTCCTCCAGAGAGCAGACCTCCAGAGAGCAGACCTCCTCCAGAGAGCAGACCTCCTCCAGAGAGCAGACCTCCTCCAGAGAGCAGACCTCCAGAGGAAGAGGAGGAAGTTGGAGACGTGGAAAAGGCTCGGCAGGAGGAGGAGACACTTCCTCCCCCCTCCCCCATCTCCCTCCCGAAGGTCTATGCGTCTAAGGTCAGCAGAGAGATCAAATCTCCCGTTTATATTATTGTCTGTCTGCAGCTCATAGAGTCCTGCTGTCCCCCTGCGCTGTATGCCTGCTGTCCCCCTGTGCTGTATGCCTGCTGTCCCCCTGTACTGTATACCTGCTGTCCCCCTGTGCTGTATATCTGCTGTCCCCCTGTGCTGTATGCCTGCTGTCCCCCTGTGCTGTATGCCTGCTGTCCCCCTGTGCTGTATACCTGCTGTCCCCCTGTGCTGTATGCCTGCTGTCCCCCTGTGCTGTATGCCTGCTGTCCCCCTGTGCTGTATATCTGCTGTCCCCCTGTGCTGTATGCCTGCTGTCCCCCTGTGCTGTATGCCTGCTGTCCCCCTGTGCTGTATACCTGCTGTCCCCCTGCGCTGTATGCCTGCTGTCCCCCTGTGCTGTAACCTGTCCTCGCTGTTGGACTAATAAAGTACTTCTGATTCCTCCATCAGGCCCCGCTGCCCAAACTCAGGCTGAGGACACGACTAAAGGACGGACCACCGGCCAAAAAGGTCTCCTTCATAGATCCCTGGGACACAGAACAGGTGAGACATAGATCCCTGGGACACAGAACAGGTGAGACATAGATCCCTGGGACACAGAACAGGTGAGACATAGATCCCTGGGACACAGAACAGGTGAGACATAGATCCATGAGACACAGAACAGGTGAGACATAGATCCCTGGGACACAGAACAGGTGAGACATAGATCCCTGGGACACAGAACAGGTGAGACATAGATCCCTGAGACACAGAACAGGTGAGACATAGATCCCTGAGACACAGAACAGGTGAGACATAGATCCCTGGGACACAGAACAGGTGAGACATAGATCCATGAGACACAGAACAGGTGGGACATAGATCCATGAGACACAGAACAGGTGGGACATAGATCCCTGAGACACAGAACAGGTGAGACATAGATCCCTGAGACACAGAACAGGTGAGACATAGATCCCTGGGACACAGAACAGGTGAGACATAGATCCATGAGACACAGAACAGGTGAGACATAGATCCCTGGGACACAGAACAGGTGAGACATAGATCCATGAGACACAGAACAGGTGGGTGTCCTCAATAGCTGATGTCTCTGTGAAACTCCATGTGTTCTGTGTCTGCAGGTTTTGTCAGCAGCGACTCCACCTGCAGAGGAAGAGGAGGAGGAGGAAGAGGAGGAGGAGTCTCATGTGTCGGAGGGTCAGCTGGTCCCAGTCAGCTCCCAGTCTCTCTCCTCTGACTCTGAGATGTCGGAGGAGACCCTGCAGGGTGAGGAAGGGACGACGGGACGTTAGAGAGTGCTTCGCCTTCAGACTGATGTCTAGAGAGACGGTGTAGGCCTCAGTCAGACTGATGTCTCAGAGTAGTTCTGATGTCCAGAGAGACGGTGTAGGCCTGGGGCCAGTCAGACTGATGTCTCAGAGTAGTTCTGATGTCCAGAGAGACGGTGTAGGCCTGGGGCCAGTCAGACTGATGTCTCAGAGTAGTTCTGATGTCCAGAGAGACGGTGTAGGCCTGGGGCCAGTCAGACTGATGTCTCAGAGTAGTACTGATGTCCAGAGAGACGGTGTAGGCCTCAGTCAGACTGATGTCTCAGAGTAGTTCTGATGTCCAGAGAGACGGTGTAGGCCTCAGTCAGACTGATGTCTCAGAGTAGTTCTGATGTCCAGAGAGACGGTGTAGGCCTCAGTCAGACTGATGTCTCAGAGTAGTACTGATGTCCAGAGAGACGGTGTAGGCCTCAGTCAGACTGATGTCTCAGAGTAGTTCTGATGTCCAGAGAGACGGTGTAGGCCTCAGTCAGACTGATGTCTCAGAGTAGTACTGATGTCCAGAGAGACGGTGTAGGCCTCAGTCAGACTGATGTCTCAGAGTAGTTCTGATGTCCAGAGAGACGGTGTAGGCCTCAGTCAGACTGATGTCTCAGAGTAGTACTGATGTCCAGAGAGACGGTGTAGGCCTCAGTCAGACTGATGTTTGCAGGTCTCCCTTGGAAAAGAGATGTTTGATCTCAATGGGACCAATCTGGTTAAATGAAGGTTTGAAATGAAATGAGTAACCAGTAACACATCAACTAAATGACTCTCCTCTGGAACTGGTGCCTGGTCCAGGTCTTTAGTGAACCACCAGGCCCACAGGACCCACAGGACCCACAGGACCCACAGGACATACTCATATATATGTATGTTTACTGTGTATGTATGTAAGGAGGGATGATCAGCTGATGCTCCTCTTTGCAGACGCTGCTCCAGACGAGGAGTCCAGTGATGACTGCATCGTGGGGGGGGGCAGCGTGGGGAGGAAGGTCAGTGTGTGTGTGTGTGTGTGTAAACAGAAACATATGTCCAAAAGTCACCGACACGAGGCCTTAACTGTGGTGTGTGTGTGTGTGTGTGTGTGTGTGTGTGTGTGTGTGTGTGTGTGTGTGTGTGTGTGTGTGTGTGTGTGTGTGTGTGTGTGTGTGTGTGTGTGTGTGTGTGTGTGTGTGTGTGTGTGTGTGTGTGTGTGTGTGTGTGTGCAGGCCTCTGAGCGCCTGCGCGTGGAGGTGGTGTCTCTGAGCTTGTCTCCGGGGTCTCGGGTGTGTTTGGACCGCAGCCTCCAGCGTCTCTTCGTAGAGTTCAGTCTGCTGGACCTCCCCACAGAGGAGACCCCGCTGTCCCTCCCCAAGCCTCCCCCAGGGAGCAGCATCAACTTCAACTACAGCAAGGGTGAGAGCAGGGAGAGGGGGGAGCGCTGCTAACAGCTAGCCATGCTAACGCTAACAGCTGTTGAAGAGGCCTGACTCTGCTCACTGTGTTCTATCTGCACGGCAGCAGGGGCGTCCATCCCTGTGTTCCTCTCACCAGGGTGTGTCTGCAGTGTGTGTTCAGTTTGTGTGTGTCTACAGTGTGTGTTCAGTTTGTGTGTGTCTACAGTGTGTGTTCAGTTTGTGTGTGTCTACAGTGTGTGTTCAGTTTGTGTGTGTCTGCAGTGTGTGTTCAGTTTGTGTGTGTCTGCAGTGTGTGTTCAGTTTGTGTGTGTCTACAGTGTGTGTTCAGTTTGTGTGTGTCTGCAGTGTGTGTTCAGTTTGTGTGTGTCTACAGTGTGTGTTCAGTTTGTGTGTGTCTGCAGTGTGTGTTCAGTTTGTGTGTGTCTACAGTGTGTGTTCAGTTTGTGTGTGCAGTGTATCTACAGTGTGTGTTCAGTTTGTGTGTGTCTGCAGTGTGTGTTCAGTTTGTGTGTGTCTACAGTGTGTGTTCAGTTTGTGTGTGCAGTGTATCTACAGTGTGTGTTCAGTGTGTGTTTCCTGTTGCAGTGTGTGCCCACATCCCAGCTTCTACCTGGAAATGTGGACATGCTCATATTCCTAAAAGATAACCTTGATAATAATAATAATAATAATAATTAAAGCTGCAAGCAGCGTTGAGCGGGTCTTCGACGCTCCGCAGGCTGTTGTCCGAACGTCGACGTGTGTCTCGAGGACTCGGCCGTTGGCAAACGTGGGAAGTTTCAGGCCGATAGGACAATATCTTTGAGTTACAGAAGTAATACAAACATTGTGTTTGATGGCGGGTGATCTGTCGCCATGGCAACGGCATTTGATGACAACCCATAATACGCCTAGATGTGTTGAGGGCTGCATCGTTATCAAACCTGTGAATTTTTGCGCCGTTTGGAGCATGTTAACTGGAGTTATGAGAAAACCGTGTTTGACGGCGACCATTTTGTTACCATAGCAACAACATTTGGCGAAATTTCAAAACTGACACATATATGTCTCGAGGGGTTGACGGTTAGAACTCATGTAAAGTTTGAACAGTTTTTGACCATTTACACAGGAGTTATAGCAATATTGTGCTTAACAGCGAGGAATGTGTTGCCATGGCAACAGCCTTGGAGGAAAACTCACTATTGTCCTATGGAGGTGTTGAGGGCAAGACCATTAACTGTAATCTGAAGTCTGGTGCCGTTTAGACGATTTTCCATCGAGTTATGACAACATGGTATTATTTGGCGAGGGATGCGTTGTCATGGAAACGGCACATGATGACATCCCATAATTGGCGTAGAGCTGTTGAGGGCCGGACCATTAGCCTTCATATGAAGTCTGGTGCCGTTTGGATGATTTCCCATTGAATTACAACAACATGGTATTATTTGGCGAGGGATGTGTTGTCATGGAAACGGCACATGATGACATCCCATAATTGGCGTAGAGCTGTTGAGGGCCGGACCATTAGCCATCATATGAAGTCTGGTGTCGTTTGGCCGATTTCCCATTGAATTACAACAACACCAGTTATTTTGGTGAGGGATGCATTGCCATGGCAACGGCATATGATGACATCCCCTAATTGACATAGAGCTGTTGAGGGCCGGACCATTAATGATAGTCTGAAGTCTGGTGCTGTTTGGAGAATTTTCCATTGAATTACAACAACATCGTATTTTTTGGCGAAGGATGCGTTGCCATGGCAACGGCATACGGTGAGATCTCAGATTTCACGTAGAGCTGTTGAGGCATGGACCGGTGATATAAAAGTGAAGATTGGGGACAATGGGACCGTGTCCATTGGAGTTACAGCGACACCGTGTTTAATGGCGAAGGATCTGTTGCCATGGTAACGCCAAATTAAGTAACATCAGATTTGACCTAGAGCTGTTCAGGGCCTCAGTGTTAACCATCATGTGAAGTTTGGTGGTGTTCTGAGTATGTCAGTTGGCGTTATGACATCATCGTGTTCCACGGCGAGGGATCGCCTAGCATCGAGCGAACGCGAAGTTTGGTGCTAAATCACGGCTATGCAGTGCGAAAAACAAAAAAAATGCAAAATAACAATTTGCCGCCCATGTCTCGAGATAATACCCGACGAATTTCGAGTCGTTCGGATAAAGTCCCGAACACGATACCAAATTCGTACGGACGCCAAATTCAAAATGGCCGACTTCCTGTACGTTATTTTATACCCCTCCAAGAGGCTTTTTTGTTCGTCTCCGCACCCTAGATATGCGTAGCGAGTTTTGTTTGTTTACGTGAAAGTTAAAGTGGGGGGAGTTAACGTTAAAAACGGAAGTGGGCGTGGCCTACGCAATTTTTGACGCAAAGCTCCGGAACCAATTACACATCGCAATTTTCACCACTTCTGACGCACGTGCAAAATTTGGTGAGTTTTCACATATGTTGCGGCCGTCATGATTTCCGAACCTTTTCTGTGCTTTTGCCGGTCGTTTTCCCTGTTTTGGGTGTGTTTTGCAGGTTTATCGGTCTTCGCCGACCTAGGTCTCAGACCCTAATTAAAGCTGCAAGCAGCGTTGAGCGGGTCTTCGACGCCCCGCAGGCTGTTGTCCTCACGTCGACGTCAGGCAGATGTCTCGAGGACTCGGCCGTTGGCAAACGTGGGAAGTTTCAGGTCGATCGGACAACGTACATGGGAGTTACAGCAGTATCATAAATATTGTGTTTGATGGCGAGTGATCTGTCGCCATGGCAACGGAATTTGATGACACCCCATAATACGCCTAGATGTGTTGAGGGCTGCATCGTTATCAAACCTGTGAAGTTTTGGGCCGTTTGGAGCATGTTAACTGGAGTTATGAGAAAAACGTGTTTCACGGCGACCATTTTGTTACCATAGCAACGACATTTGAAGAAATATCAAAACTGACACATATATGTCTCGAGGGCTTGACGGTTAGCACACATGTGAAATTTCAACCCTTTTTTACCATTTACACACCATTTTTTGGCGAGGGATCTGTCGCCATGGCAACGGCATATGATGACATCCCCTAATTGACATAGTGCTGTTGAGGGCCGGACTAGGAGCCATCATATGAAGTCTGGTGCTGTTTGGACGATTTTCCATTGATAACATCGTATTTTTTGGCGAAGGATGTGTTGCCATGGAAACGGCATATGGTGAGATCTCAGATTTCATGTAGAGCTGTTGAGGCATGGACCGGTGATATAAAAGTGAAGATTGGGGGACGATGGGACCGTGTCCATTGGAGTTACAGCGACACGTAGTTTAATATATAATATAATAATCTAATCGAATCTGTCCGATATCAGTAATGTGCTAGTTGCGCCCCCTACTGCTCCGCCCACGTGACTGGCTCCGCCCACGTGACGGGGCTGGCTCCGCCCACGTGACGGGGCTGGCTCCGCCCACGTGACGGGGCTGGCTCCGCCCACGTGACGGGGCTGGCGCGGCCCATCAGCCGTCAAAAAAAATTCAAGTAAAAACATTTTTATTTTTCAACATCGCGATAAACATCGTACCGTGGACTTTTTATCACGATATTATCGTACCGTGAGTTTTTGGTATGGTTACATCCCTTGTGTTCAGTGTGTGCTTCCTGTTGCAGTGGTTCCTGTGGATGCCCAGCAGCACAGGTTGAGGCGGCACCTGCTGAGGGGGGTCCTGAAGGGAAGGCTGCCCCACATGGAGAGGTGAGAAGACCCTTCATCTGGAGAGGCTGAAGAGCTCCGACAGGACACCAGCGAGGCATGCTCTCAGTCACCTCCACCTGTGTGTGCGTGTGTGTGTGTGTGTGTGTGTGTGTGTGTGTGTGTGTGTGTGTGTGTGCGTGCGTGCGTGCGTGTGTGTGTGTAGGATCCGGTTCACGGTGGTGAGCGAGCCCCCAGAGGAGGAGGAACAGGAGAGAGAGTGTGAGGAGGTCGGTGTCGCCTTCATCAGGATCCCCGAAATCACAGAGACACACAGCGAGCTGCTGGAGAGGAGGCTGCAGGGTACACACACACACACACACACACACACACACACACACACACACACACACACACACACACACACACACACACACACACACACACACACACACACACACACACACACACACACACACACACACACACACACACACACACACACACACACACACACACACACACACAGTGACTGTCTCTGAGGAGAATTCTCGCAGATTTCCAAATCAAAATACCTAAATAAACAGAAACATATGTCCAAAAGTCACCGACACGAGGCCTTAACTGTGGTGTGTGTGTGTGTGTGTGTGTGTGTGTGTGTGTGTGTGTGTGTGTGTGTGTGTGTGTGTGTGTGTGTGTGTGTGTGTGTGTGTGTGTGTGTGTGTGTGTGTGTGTGTGTGTGTGTGTGTGTGTGTGTGTGTAGTGTTGGACATGGAGAGGGAGGAGGTGGGCACGCTGACGGTGTCTGTGGAGGGACTGGAGGCTCTGCAGGCCATCATGGAGGAGGAGGAGGAAGAGGATGCTCAGTGAGGAGGAAGAGCAGCTCGTCATCATGAGGCGACAGCACAGACCGAGTCGGCGGTCAAACTGAAACCGGTTGTGTAGATTTGTAAATGTTTTTAATACGAAGAGAAAAAGAGTGTTTGTTTTCAGTCAGATTTTTATCTTTGACGGTCAATAAAATAAAATGAAAACCATGTCCCTTCTCCTGTAGTGGTGTGTGTGTGTGTGTGTGTGTGTGTGTGTGTGTGTGTGTGTGTGTCTCCAGAGGGAGTTGAATCCAGATAAATAATGACAGACGTTGTAGTGATCAATAGTTGCAGGTGTTGGTCGAGCGCTGCATTTTGCTCAGATCGAGGCCGTCACTCAGCGGTCTCTCTGGATCGGGGGCGCCCGACCAGTCGATCGCGGGATGTGTCTAAAAATAGAACAACAATATTCTGTTTTATCGTTAATGTCCTGAAACATAATCTTCCTGTGCCAGAATAATGCACTTGAACGCATCAAAGCTTTGTGATTGGCCGGCGTGACCCCAGTCAGTTAGCAGCACCTAGTGGACAGCTAGCAGAACTACACCCCCTCTCTCACGGACCATTCACCCTGACCTGTGTTTCATTAGAGGGTCAGTTAGCAGCACCTAGTGGACAGCTAGCAGAACTACACCCCCTCTCTCACTGACCATTCACCCTGACCTGTGTTTCATTAGAGGGTCAGTGAGCAGCACCTAGTGGACAGCTAGCAGAACTACACCCCCTCTCTCACTGACCATTCACCCTGACCTGTGTTTCATTAGAGGGTCAGTGAGCAGCACCTAGTGGACAGCTAGCAGAACTACACCCCCTCTCACACTGACCATTCACTTGGATCTTGAGTCGTGGCTGTGGTCCTGGATCATCGGTCCTGATGGATATCCTCGTGGATTCATCTTCCTGTTACACACACATGCATTTCCAAACATCTGGACTACCTCTGTTGCAAATGTATTATCTTTCAATTTACACACGGCATCTATTGCAGTCTGTCCGTCCTGGAGAGGATCCTCCTCTGCTGCTCTCCCTGAGGGTTCTCCATGTTCCCTTAGACTGTGGGTTTTCTCTGGAAGTGTTTCCTTGTATGATGTGAGGGTCTAAGGACAGAGGGTCTAAGGACAGAGGGTCTAAGGACAGAGGGTCTAAGGACAGAGGGTCTAAGGACAGAGGGTCTAAGGACAGAGGGTCTAAGGACAGAGGGTCTGAGTAACATTTGTGATATTGGGCTATAAATAAACATTGATTGATACCTGACGCTCAGCTTCGTCATTGTTATTGGCCTGTGGCTTTGTGGAGGCAACTCATCTTAACGGCCCGTGCACACTACAGCGTCGAAAGCTCCAATCTGCCCGTTCACTTTCAATGGGGTGACGTCACGTAGCCTCGCTTTTTCGCCGAACTGAATTGTGGGTAGCAGAGCGGTCCGTCTCCGGCGACAGAAGTTGAACAATGTTCAACTTCTGTCGCCGGAGACGCCGGAGTAGCCAGCGCCAGCCAATCAAATCCCGTTTCTGAAAATGTGACAGCTGAAGCCGTAGCCAATCAAACCGCGTCTAAGCTGGGAGAGATATCCCGCCGTTCATTTCTATATTTCAAAAAAAGTCGGAGGAGAAACTAACTATCGCCGTAGCAACTCACCCGGTGCTGTATGAGCAGACCCTCTTCACCTACCGGGACACAAACCGGAGGAACCAGCATGGAGGGAGGGGGAGAGACAGTGGGGGAAACTGGTAGGTTTCCTGTTTGGGGAGTTTATATATATATATATATATATATATTTATATATATATATATATAAATATATATATATTTATATATTTATATATTGCTCCCATAAAATCCCCGGGGGTTTTTGCTTTGTATGTCGGGGCCGGGAGATTCATGTGATTGGTTGTTGGTCGTGTTGCTTGAATAAAATCCCCAAGCTCCAGACACGCCCAGCTCCAAGCTCTCTGTGAAGCTGTAGTGTGGACGCTCCGTAGTGAGGACGCTCCGTAGTGTGGACGCTCCGTAGTGAGGACGCTCCGTAGTGTGGACGCTCCGTAGTGAGGACGCTCCGTAGTGAGGACGCTCCGTAGTGAGGACGCTCCGTAGTGTGGACGCTCCGTAGTGAGGACGCTCCGTAGTGTGGACGCTCCGTAAGGCTTGTACACTTTGCTGCTGCAACAAAACAACTTCCCAGTTTGGGATCCCTAAAGCCTCCATCCGTCTGTTCGACGTCGCGTGGGGATAATTACGTTAGAAACATGAAAATATAATGATCCCAGAAACCAGGAAACACTCTGCGGTGATCTGGGGCTCTGGTCGGTCGGCGTGTTGCTGAAACGACGGAAACTATAAATCATCAATGCCACAGTTTCAGGGTTAAATGCACATGTATTTATTATAGAGAGAGAGACGGAAACAAATGGAACATCTGCTGACTTCTACACGGTAAACATTTATCATGGATCAGAAACAGCTTCACCGCCTGGCAGCCCAGCCTGCGTCGTCACCTGACGGTGAAGCATCTATAAAGCGTATTACTCAGCACATCTTATTTACATTTATGAAACAGGAAGGGAGGTTTTAACCCAATCAGAGCCCATACATTAACACAGGGCATGTTTTAAACCAATCAGCGCCCATACATTAACACAGGGCATGTTTTAAACCAATCAGCGCCCAGACATTAACACAGGGCATGTTTTAACCCAATCAGAGCCCAGACATTAACACAGGGCATGTTTTAAACCAATCAGAGCCCAGACATTAACACAGGGCATGTTTTAACCCAATCAGAGCCCATACATTAACACAGGGCATGTTTTAAACCAATCAGAGCCCAGACATTAACACAGGGCATGTTTTAAACCAATCAGAGCCCAGACATTAACACAGGGCATGTTTTAACCCAATCAGAGCCCATACATTAACACAGGGCATGTTTTAAACCAATCAGAGCCCAGACATTAACACAGGGCATGTTTTAAACCAATCAGAGCCCAGACATTAACACAGGGCATGTTTTAAACCAATCAGAGCCCAGACATTAACACAGGGCATGTTTTAAACCAATCAGAGCCCAGACATTAACACAGGGCATGTTTTAAACCAATCAGAGCCCAGACATTAACACAGGGCATGTTTTAAACCAATCAGAGCCCAGACATTAACACAGGGCATGTTGTAAACCAATCAGAGCCCAGACATTAACACAGGGCATGTTGTAAACCAATCAGAGCCCAGACATTAACACAGGGCATGTTGTAAACCAATCAGAGCCCAGACATTAACACAGGGCATGTTTTAAACCAATCAGAGCCCAGACATTAACACAGGGCATGTTGTAAACCAATCAGAGCCCAGACATTAACACAGGGCATGTTTTAAACCAATCAGAGCCCAGACATTAACACAGGGCATGTTTTAAACCAATCAGAGCACAGACATTAACACAGGGCATGTTGTAAATCAATCAGAGCCCATACATTAACACAGGGCATGTTGTAAACCAATCAGAGCCCTCACATAAACACACTTATTTAATTGTTACTTTATTTATTTAAGTTTTACTTTATTATTTGCCCTTTTGTTTGTTTGTTTGTTTGTTTGCTCACCATGTAAAGCGGCCTTGGGTCCCTTGAAAGGCGCTATACAAATTGAATCTATTATTATTAGGTGATGATTTTAACCAATCAGAGCCCTCACATGAACACAGGTAATGATTTTAACCAATCAGAGCCCTCACATGAACACAGGTGATGATTTGAACCAATCAGAGCCCACACATGAACACAGGTGATGATTTGAACCAATCAGAGCCCACACATGAACACAGGTGATGATTTGAACCAATCAGAGCCCACACATGAACACAGGTGATGATTTGAACCAATCAGATGCCCATGTAGGTGTTCATCTTGCCCAGCGCGTCGCAGACGGTGTTCAGGTCGCTGCGCAGGTCCTGCACCACGTCCTCGATGCCGCGCGTGTCTTTCAGCAGGTCGATGCTCTGCGTGTACGGGTTGTAGTACACGGAGAACGGACGCTTTATCGACTTCGCAAACTCCCTGAGAGAGAGGAGACAAGGTGTGACAAAAACTTTGAGTCAAATCAACCTTAAGTATAATAAACCTTAAGTCAAATAAACCTTAAGTCAAATAAACCTTAAAGTATAATAAACCTTAAGTCAAATAAACCTTAAGTCAAATAAACCTTAAAGTATAATAAACCTTAAGTCAAATAAACCTTAAAGTATAATAAACCTTAAGTCAAATAAACCTTAAAGTATAATAAACCTTAAGTCAAATAAACCTTAAGTCAAATAAACCTTAAAGTATAATAAACCTTAAGTCAAATAAACCTTAAGTCAAATAAACCTTAAGTCAAATAAACCTTAAAGTATAATAAACCTTAAGTCAAATAAACCTTAAGTCAAATAAACCTTAAGTCAAATAAACCTTAAAGTATAATAAACCTTAAGTCAAATCAACTTTAAGTCAAATCAACCTTAAGTCAAATAAAAACAGAGATAAGAACGGTTGTTATTTACAGTGTGCGTTTAAACTCTTTTAGACTGTTGGTGGCACACGGGCAACGTATCTTCAACACGGGCAACGTATCTTCAACACGGGCAACGGATCTTCAACACGGGCAACGGATCTTCAACACGGGCAACGGATCTTCAACACGGGCAACGGATCTTCAACACGGGCAACGGATCTTCAACACGGGCAACGGATCTTCACCACGGGCAACGTATCTTCAACACGGGCAACGCATCTTCAACACGGGCAACGTATCTTCAACACGGGCAACGGATCTTCAACACGGGCAACGGATCTTCACCACGGGCAACGTATCTTCAACACGGGCAACGTATCTTCAACACGGGCAACGCATCTTCAACACGGGCAACGTATCTTCAACACGGGCAACGTATCTTCAACCTCCTTCTCTCCCGTCATTATCCTTTCAGCCTCTAGAGGTCACTGCACGTCCAAGACGGACCTCGAGTGGAGCGTCAAAGTCCCTCATTTGACGAGTAAGCAGATCGCCTGCTACGGGGCTTTGAAGACTTCAGAGGACCGGATACAGCATTATCTGGCATAAGAAGAACTTCACTCCACGTCGCAGTGTAGTAACGCTGTGTGTGTGTGTGTGTGTGTGTGTGTGTGTGTGTGTGTGTGTGTCACCTCATCTTCTCCTTGGCCTCCTCGAAGCTCTCGGACACGAAGTAGACGTCTTGGAAGGTGGTGATGAGACACTCCTGTCTGCAGGTCGTCTTCGGGTCGAACATCCTCACGCAGGCCGCCCCCGACAGGGCATGCTGGGAAACACACGGAAAACATGTTGTTTCGTCCTCAATCAAATATACTATTGTGTGTGTGTGTGTGTGTGTGTGTGTGTGTGTGTGTGTCACCCTCAGCTCTCCTATAGATGACAGCAGCCCGGCTCCGTAGGCTCTCAGCTTCCCGTCCTGTTTGCAGAGTCCAAACTCGATGGTGAAGAAATAACACTGTTCACAACACGACAAAACGTTACCTTACATAAATGACATACATAACTTAGTAGCTTGTCTGTGTCCCTAGGGGCAAACATGGGAACATGTGTCCTCCTTGTGGGAACATGTGCTAAAGTTCAGTCTGCAGACGCTGAGCTGATCCAAAGCAGTATATGAGTGCTCTCATGGCTCTCGATGGGGTGCTGTGGTGAGTGCGTCTGAGCCTCGGGAGAAGCTGTGGATCATTAACGGACCCAACCAGTGCAATGACCTCCTCAGGAGTCACGTGATCAGACCTGGAGGGTATTAGCGTGACTCACCGTGGCCAGCTTCTGGACGTCCTCGTCCGACGCTCCCAGAGACGCCAGGCCGATCTCCTGCGAGAACTGAGCAAACTTTGGGTCGGCCAGCAGGGGGACGTGACCCAGCAGCTCGTGGCACGTGTCGCTGCAGCGGTAATAACATGTCAACAACTTATATCCATAATAACATGTTAACTACATGTTAAACACTTATATCCATAATAACATGTTAACTACATGTTAAACACTTATATCCATAATAGCATGTTAACTACATGTTAACAACTTATATCCATAATAGCATGTTAACTACATGTCAACAACTTATATCCATAATAGCATGTTAACTACATGTTAAACACTTATATCCATAATAACATGTCAACAACTTATTAAACACTTATATCCATAATAACATGTTAACTCAAAGACCCCCATCACCCCAAACTGTTCTGTCTGCAGGCGGAGCCTCAGCATCAGTTCTGAAACCACCAGCCTCAGCATCAGGTCTGAAACCACCAGCCGCAGCTTCAGGTCTGAAACCACCAGCCTCAGCATCAGGTCTGAAACCACCAGCCTCAGCATCAGGTCTGAAACCACCAGCCTCAGCTTCAGGTCTGAAACCACCATCCGCAGCATCAGGTCTGAAACCACCAGCCTCAGCATGAGGTCTGAAACCCCCAGCCGCAGCATCAGGTCTGAAACCCCCAGCCTCAGCTTCATCCCACAGACCATCAGACTGTCACACCTGCACTCTGTGAAGAACATCCATCTGTTTGCATTATGCTAATTATCTATCTATATCTCAGACTCTTCTGGCACTATTTCTATTTTATTTGTATTTAGTTGCACATCTCAAAATACTCTCTTGCACTGTTTCATCTGTTTTATTAGTTGTATGTCCTGTGTGTATATGCATGTTGCTCTGTTGGAGGAGCCTTCAGTCTCCACGTCTCCACTGGAGCCGCTAAGCCCATGGTGATGAAGAACTGAAAGGGTCGGTGTACTCACGGCTCGGGGGTGTACAGCGGGTCGGTGCTGTGCCTCACGTACTGAGTGCAGTTGAACACTCTGTAGGCCAGAGCAGACAGGAAGTCTCTGGGAGAGAGATACCCAGCCACAGGACGCACCGTGAAGCCGGAGCGCTCTGATACACACACACACACACACACACAGAATACTGTTGGGTTTTCTGATTCTGATGTGTCTTAATTCATGCTGAGGTAAGCAGGATTTAATATGACGATGATGATGATGATGATGATGATGATGATGATGATGATGATGATGATGATGATGATGATGATGATGATGATTCTAAAAATCTCAAAATTCTGACTTTTTTACTTTTTTCTCAAAAATCTCAAAATATTGAATTTTTTCTCACATTTCTGACTTTTTCTGAATACTTCAAAATGTTAAATCTCCCTGGTCTCCTGCTTGAGCTTGAATCTCAGGATCCATGTATTTATTATCCTCTCAAGAATGGAACAAAAAAAGATAATTTGTTGGTTTTTTTCTCAAAATCTAAAAAATTAGAATTTTTCCTCAAAATTCTGACTTTTTCTCAAAAAATCTAAATGTTTGGCTTTTTATCAAAATTCTGACTTTTTATCAAAAATTCTGACTTTTTCTCAAAATTAAAAATGTGAACTCTCCCTGGTCTCCTGCTTGAGCTTGAATCTCAGGATCCATGTATTTATTATCCTCTCAAGAATGGAACAAAAAAAGATAATTTGTTGGTTTTTTTCTCAAAATCTAAAACATTTGAATTTTTCCTCAAAATTCTGACTTTTTCTCAAAATTAAAAATGTGAACTCTCCCTGGTCTCCTGCTTGAGCTTGAATCTCAGGATCCATGTATTTATTATCCTCTCAAGAATGGAACAAAAATAGATAAATTTGTTGGTTTTTTTCTAAAAGATTTGAATTTTTCCTCAAAATTCTGACTTTTTCTCAATTTTTTTTACTTTTTTCTCAAATCTAAATGTTTGGCTTTTTATCAAAAATTATGACTTTTTATCAAAAATTCTGACTTTTTCTCAAAATTAAAAATGTGAACTCTCCCTGGTCTCCTGCTTGAGCTTGAATCTCAGGATCCATGTATTTATTATCCTCTCAAGAATGGAACAAAAAAAGATAATTTGTTGTTTTTTTTCTCAAAATCTAAAAAATTTGAATTTTTCTTCAAAATTCTGACTTTTTCTCAAAAAAATTGACTTTTTTCTCAAAAAATCTAAATGTTTGGCTTTTTATCAAAATTCTGGCTTTTTATCAAAAATGATGACTTTTTTCAAAATTCTGACTTTTTCTCAAAATTAAAAATGTGAACTCTCCCTGGTCTCCGGCTTGAGCTTGAATATCAGGATCCATGTATTTATTATCCTCTCAAGAATGGAACAAAAAAAGATAATTTGTTGGTTTTTTTCTCAAAATCTAAAACATTTGAATTTTTCCTCAAAATTCTGACTTTTTCTCAAAATTAAAAATGTGAACTCTCCCTGGTCTCCTGCTTGAGCTTGAATCTCAGGATCCATGTATTTATTATCCTCTCAAGAATGGAACAAAAAAAGATAATTTGTTGTTTTTTTTCTCAAAATCTAAAAAATTTGAATTTTTCTTCAAAATTCTGACTTTTTCTCAAAAAAATTGACTTTTTTCTCAAAAAATCTAAATGTTTGGCTTTTTATCAAAATTCTGGCTTTTTATCAAAAATGATGACTTTTTTCAAAATTCTGACTTTTTCTCAAAATTAAAAATGTGAACTCTCCCTGGTCTCCGGCTTGAGCTTGAATCTCAGGATCCATGTATTTATTATCCTCTCAAGAATGGAACAAAAAAAGATAATTTGTTGGTTTTTTTCTCAAAATCTAAAACATTTGAATTTTTCCTCAAAATTCTGACTTTTTCTCAAAATTAAAAATGTGAACTCTCCCTGGTCTCCTGCTTGAGCTTGAATATCAGGATCCATGTATTTATTATCCTCTCAAGAATGGAACAAAAAAAGATAATTTGTTGGTTTTTTTCTCAAAATCTAAAACATTTGAATTTTTCCTCAAAATTCTGACTTTTTCTCAAAATTAAAAATGTGAACTCTCCCTGGTCTCCTGCTTGAGCTTGAATCTCAGGATCCATGTATTTATTATCCTCTCAAGAATGGAACAAAAAAAGATAATTTGTTGTTTTTTTTCTCAAAATCTAAAAAATTTGAATTTTTCTTCAAAATTCTGACTTTTTCTCAAAAAAATTGACTTTTTTCTCAAAAAATCTAAATGTTTGGCTTTTTATCAAAATTCTGGCTTTTTATCAAAAATGATGACTTTTTCTCAAAATTAAAAATGTGAACTCTCCCTGGTCTCCTGCTTGAGCTTGAATCTCAGGATCCATGTATTTATTATCCTCTCAAGAATGGAACAAAAAAAGATAATTTGTTGGTTTTTTTCTCAAAATCTAAAACATTTGAATTTTTCCTCAAAATTCTGACTTTTTCTCAAAATTAAAAATGTGAACTCTCCCTGGTCTCCTGCTTGAGCTTGAATCTCAGGATCCATGTATTTATTATCCTCTCAAGAATGGAACAAAAATAGATAAATTTGTTGGTTTTTTTCTAAAAGATTTGAATTTTTCCTCAAAATTCTGACTTTTTCTCAATTTTTTTTACTTTTTTCTCAAATCTAAATGTTTGGCTTTTTATCAAAAATGATGACTTTTTATCAAAAATTCTGACTTTTTCTCAAAATTAAAAATGTGAACTCTCCCTGGTCTCCTGCTTGAGCTTGAATCTCAGGATCCATGTATTTATTATCCTCTCAAGAATGGAACAAAAAAAGATAATTTGTTGTTTTTTTTCTCAAAATCTAAAAAATTTGAATTTTTCTTCAAAATTCTGACTTTTTCTCAAAAAAATTGACTTTTTTCTCAAAAAATCTAAATGTTTGGCTTTTTATCAAAATTCTGGCTTTTTATCAAAAATGATGACTTTTTTCAAAATTCTGACTTTTTCTCAAAATTAAAAATGTGAACTCTCCCTGGTCTCCGGCTTGAGCTTGAATATCAGGATCCATGTATTTATTATCCTCTCAAGAATGGAACAAAAAAAGATAATTTGTTGGTTTTTTTCTCAAAATCTAAAACATTTGAATTTTTCCTCAAAATTCTGACTTTTTCTCAAAATTAAAAATGTGAACTCTCCCTGGTCTCCTGCTTGAGCTTGAATCTCAGGATCCATGTATTTATTATCCTCTCAAGAATGGAACAAAAAAAGATAATTTGTTGTTTTTTTTCTCAAAATCTAAAAAATTTGAATTTTTCTTCAAAATTCTGACTTTTTCTCAAAAAAATTGACTTTTTTCTCAAAAAATCTAAATGTTTGGCTTTTTATCAAAATTCTGGCTTTTTATCAAAAATGATGACTTTTTTCAAAATTCTGACTTTTTCTCAAAATTAAAAATGTGAACTCTCCCTGGTCTCCGGCTTGAGCTTGAATCTCAGGATCCATGTATTTATTATCCTCTCAAGAATGGAACAAAAAAAGATAATTTGTTGGTTTTTTTCTCAAAATCTAAAACATTTGAATTTTTCCTCAAAATTCTGACTTTTTCTCAAAATTAAAAATGTGAACTCTCCCTGGTCTCCTGCTTGAGCTTGAATATCAGGATCCATGTATTTATTATCCTCTCAAGAATGGAACAAAAAAAGATAATTTGTTGGTTTTTTTCTCAAAATCTAAAACATTTGAATTTTTCCTCAAAATTCTGACTTTTTCTCAAAATTAAAAATGTGAACTCTCCCTGGTCTCCTGCTTGAGCTTGAATCTCAGGATCCATGTATTTATTATCCTCTCAAGAATGGAACAAAAAAAGATAATTTGTTGTTTTTTTTCTCAAAATCTAAAAAATTTGAATTTTTCTTCAAAATTCTGACTTTTTCTCAAAAAAATTGACTTTTTTCTCAAAAAATCTAAATGTTTGGCTTTTTATCAAAATTCTGGCTTTTTATCAAAAATGATGACTTTTTCTCAAAATTAAAAATGTGAACTCTCCCTGGTCTCCTGCTTGAGCTTGAATCTCAGGATCCATGTATTTATTATCCTCTCAAGAATGGAACAAAAAAAGATAATTTGTTGTTTTTTTTCTCAAAATCTAAAAAATTTGAATTTTTCTTCAAAATTCTGACTTTTTCTCAAAAAAATTGACTTTTTTCTCAAAAAATCTAAATGTTTGGCTTTTTATCAAAATTCTGGCTTTTTATCAAAAATGATGACTTTTTTCAAAATTCTGACTTTTTCTCAAAATTAAAAATGTGAACTCTCCCTGGTCTCCGGCTTGAGCTTGAATCTCAGGATCCATGTATTTATTATCCTCTCAAGAATGGAACAAAAAAAGATAATTTGTTGGTTTTTTTCTCAAAATCTAAAACATTTGAATTTTTCCTCAAAATTCTGACTTTTTCTCAAAATTAAAAATGTGAACTCTCCCTGGTCTCCTGCTTGAGCTTGAATATCAGGATCCATGTATTTATTATCCTCTCAAGAATGGAACAAAAAAAGATAATTTGTTGGTTTTTTTCTCAAAATCTAAAACATTTGAATTTTTCCTCAAAATTCTGACTTTTTCTCAAAATTAAAAATGTGAACTCTCCCTGGTCTCCTGCTTGAGCTTGAATCTCAGGATCCATGTATTTATTATCCTCTCAAGAATGGAACAAAAAAAGATAATTTGTTGTTTTTTTTCTCAAAATCTAAAAAATTTGAATTTTTCTTCAAAATTCTGACTTTTTCTCAAAAAAATTGACTTTTTTCTCAAAAAATCTAAATGTTTGGCTTTTTATCAAAATTCTGGCTTTTTATCAAAAATGATGACTTTTTTCAAAATTCTGACTTTTTCTCAAAATTAAAAATGTGAACTCTCCCTGGTCTCCGGCTTGAGCTTGAATCTCAGGATCCATGTATTTATTATCCTCTCAAGAATGGAACAAAAAAAGATAATTTGTTGGTTTTTTTCTCAAAATCTAAAACATTTGAATTTTTCCTCAAAATTCTGACTTTTTCTCAAAATTAAAAATGTGAACTCTCCCTGGTCTCCTGCTTGAGCTTGAATATCAGGATCCATGTATTTATTATCCTCTCAAGAATGGAACAAAAAAAGATAATTTGTTGGTTTTTTTCTCAAAATCTAAAACATTTGAATTTTTCCTCAAAATTCTGACTTTTTCTCAAAATTAAAAATGTGAACTCTCCCTGGTCTCCTGCTTGAGCTTGAATCTCAGGATCCATGTATTTATTATCCTCTCAAGAATGGAACAAAAAAAGATAATTTGTTGGTTTTTTTCTCAAAATCTAAAACATTTGAATTTTTCCTCAAAATTCTGACTTTTTCTCAAAATTAAAAATGTGAACTCTCCCTGGTCTCCTGCTTGAGCTTGAATATCAGGATCCATGTATTTATTATCCTCTCAAGAATGGAACAAAAAAAGATAATTTGTTGGTTTTTTTCTCAAAATCTAAAACATTTGAATTTTTCCTCAAAATTCTGACTTTTTCTCAAAATTAAAAATGTGAACTCTCCCTGGTCTCCTGCTTGAGCTTGAATCTCAGGATCCATGTATTTATTATCCTCTCAAGAATGGAACAAAAAAAGATAATTTGTTGTTTTTTTTCTCAAAATCTAAAAAATTTGAATTTTTCTTCAAAATTCTGACTTTTTCTCAAAAAAATTGACTTTTTTCTCAAAAAATCTAAATGTTTGGCTTTTTATCAAAATTCTGGCTTTTTATCAAAAATGATGACTTTTTCTCAAAATTAAAAATGTGAACTCTCCCTGGTCTCCTGCTTGAGCTTGAATCTCAGGATCCATGTATTTATTATCCTCTCAAGAATGGAACAAAAAAAGATAATTTGTTGTTTTTTTTCTCAAAATCTAAAAAATTTGAATTTTTCTTCAAAATTCTGACTTTTTCTCAAAAAAATTGACTTTTTTCTCAAAAAATCTAAATGTTTGGCTTTTTATCAAAATTCTGGCTTTTTATCAAAAATGATGACTTTTTTCAAAATTCTGACTTTTTCTCAAAATTAAAAATGTGAACTCTCCCTGGTCTCCGGCTTGAGCTTGAATCTCAGGATCCATGTATTTATTATCCTCTCAAGAATGGAACAAAAAAAGATAATTTGTTGGTTTTTTTCTCAAAATCTAAAACATTTGAATTTTTCCTCAAAATTCTGACTTTTTCTCAAAATTAAAAATGTGAACTCTCCCTGGTCTCCTGCTTGAGCTTGAATATCAGGATCCATGTATTTATTATCCTCTCAAGAATGGAACAAAAAAAGATAATTTGTTGGTTTTTTTCTCAAAATCTAAAACATTTGAATTTTTCCTCAAAATTCTGACTTTTTCTCAAAATTAAAAATGTGAACTCTCCCTGGTCTCCTGCTTGAGCTTGAATCTCAGGATCCATGTATTTATTATCCTCTCAAGAATGGAACAAAAAAAGATAATTTGTTGTTTTTTTTCTCAAAATCTAAAAAATTTGAATTTTTCTTCAAAATTCTGACTTTTTCTCAAAAAAATTGACTTTTTTCTCAAAAAATCTAAATGTTTGGCTTTTTATCAAAATTCTGGCTTTTTATCAAAAATGATGACTTTTTTCAAAATTCTGACTTTTTCTCAAAATTAAAAATGTGAACTCTCCCTGGTCTCCGGCTTGAGCTTGAATCTCAGGATCCATGTATTTATTATCCTCTCAAGAATGGAACAAAAAAAGATAATTTGTTGGTTTTTTTCTCAAAATCTAAAACATTTGAATTTTTCCTCAAAATTCTGACTTTTTCTCAAAATTAAAAATGTGAACTCTCCCTGGTCTCCTGCTTGAGCTTGAATATCAGGATCCATGTATTTATTATCCTCTCAAGAATGGAACAAAAAAAGATAATTTGTTGGTTTTTTTCTCAAAATCTAAAACATTTGAATTTTTCCTCAAAATTCTGACTTTTTCTCAAAATTAAAAATGTGAACTC
>CM070429.1:847822-901684 GCA_036324595.1 Champsocephalus gunnari | reverse complement strand
ATCAGTTTCATCAAAATCAGTTTCATCAAAATCAGTTTCATCAATATCAGTTTCATCAATATCAGTTTCATCAATATCAGTTTCATCAAATCAGTTTCATCAAAATCAGTTTCATCAAAATCAGTTTCATCAATATCAGTTTCATCAATATCAGTTTCATTAATATCAGTTTCATCAAAATCAGTTTCATCAAAATCAGTTTCATCAAATCAGTTTCATCAAATCAGTTTCATTAATATCAGTTTCATTAATATCAGTTTCATCAAATCAGTTTCATCAAATCAGTTTCATCAAAATCAGTTTCATCAAATCAGTTTCATCAATATCAGTTTCATTAATATCAGTTTCATCAAAATCAGTTTCATCAAAATCAGTTTCATCAAATCAGTTTCATCAAATCAGTTTCATTAATATCAGTTTCATTAATATCAGTTTCATCAAATCAGTTTCATCAAATCAGTTTCATCAAATATCAGTTTCATCAAATATCAGTTTCATTAATATCAGTTTCATCAATATCAGTTTCATCAAAATCAGTTTAATCAAAATCAGTTTCATCAAATCAGTTTCATCAAAATCAGTTTCATCAATATCAGTTTCATCAATATCAGTTTAATCAAAATCAGTTTCATCAAATCAGTTTCATCAAAATCAGTTTCATCAAAATCAGTTTCATCAATATCAGTTTCATCAAAATCAGTTTCATTAATATCAGTTTCATCAATATCAGTTTAATCAAAATCAGTTTAATCAAAATCAGTTTCATTAATATCAGTTTCATCAAAATCAGTTTCATCAATATCAGTTTCATCAATATCAGTTTCATCAAAATCAGTTTCATCAAATCAGTTTCATCAAATCAGTTTCATCAAAATCAGTTTCATCAATATCAGTTTCATTAATATCAGTTTCATTAATATCAGTTTCATCAATATCAGTTTCATCAATATCAGTTTCATCAAAATCAGTTTCATTAATATCAGTTTCATCAAATCAGTTTCATCAATATCAGTTTCATTAATATCAGTTTCATCAAAATCAGTTTCATCAAAATCAGTTTCATCAAATATCAGTTTCATCAATATCAGTTTCATTAATATCAGTTTCATTAATATCAGTTTCATCAATATCAGTTTCATCAATATCAGTTTCATCAATATCAGTTTCATTAATATCAGTTTCATCAATATCAGTTTCATTAATATCAGTTTCATCAAAATCAGTTTCATCAAATCAGTTTCATCAAATCAGTTTCATTAATATCAGTTTCATTAATATCAGTTTCATCAAATCAGTTTCATCAAATCAGTTTCATCAAAATCAGTTTCATCAAATCAGTTTCATCAATATCAGTTTCATTAATATCAGTTTCATCAAATATCAGTTTCATCAAAATCAGTTTCATCAAATCAGTTTCATCAAATCAGTTTCATTAATATCAGTTTCATTAATATCAGTTTCATCAATATCAGTTTCATCAAATCAGTTTCATCAAAATCAGTTTCATCAAATCAGTTTCATCAAATATCAGTTTCATCAAAATCAGTTTCATCAATATCAGTTTCATCAAAATCAGTTTCATCAAAATCAGTTTCATCAATATCAGTTTCATCAAAATCAGTTTCATTAATATCAGTTTCATTAATATCAGTTTCATCAAAATCAGTTTCATTAATATCAGTTTCATTAATATCAGTTTCATCAATATCAGTTTCATCAAAATCAGTTTCATCAATATCAGTTTCATCAAAATCAGTTTCATTAATATCAGTTTCATCAAAATCAGTTTCATTAATATCAGTTTCATCAAAATCAGTTTCATCAAAATCAGTTTCATCAATATCAGTTTCATCAAAATCAGTTTCATCAATATCAGTTTCATCAAAATCAGTTTCATTAATATCAGTTTCATCAAAATCAGTTTCATCAAAATCAGTTTCATCAAAATCAGTTTCATCAAAATCAGTTTCATCAAATCAGTTTCATCAATATCAGTTTCATCAAATCAGTTTCATCAAAATCAGTTTCATCAAATCAGTTTCATCAATATCAGTTTCATCAAATCAGTTTCATTAATATCAGTTTCATCAAATCAGTTTCATCAAATATCAGTTTCATCAATATCAGTTTCATCAAAATCAGTTTCATCAATATCAGTTTCATTAATATCAGTTTCATTAATATCAGTTTCATCAATATCAGTTTCATCAAATCAGTTTCATCAAAATCAGTTTCATTAATATCAGTTTCATCAATATCAGTTTCATCAATATCAGTTTCATCAAATCAGTTTCATCAAATCAGTTTCATCAAAATCAGTTTCATCAAATCAGTTTCATCAAATCAGTTTCATCAATATCAGTTTCATCAAATCAGTTTCATTAATATCAGTTTCATCAAATCAGTTTCATCAAAATCAGTTTCATCAATATCAGTTTCATCAAATCAGTTTCATTAATATCAGTTTCATCAAAATCAGTTTCATCAAAATCAGTTTCATCAAAATCAGTTTCATCAATATCAGTTTCATCAAATCAGTTTCATTAATATCAGTTTCATCAAATCAGTTTCATCAAAATCAGTTTCATCAATATCAGTTTCATCAAATCAGTTTCATTAATATCAGTTTCATCAAATCAGTTTCATCAAAATCAGTTTCATCAATATCAGTTTCATCAAATCAGTTTCATTAATATCAGTTTCATCAAATCAGTTTCATCAAAATCAGTTTCATCAAATCAGTTTCATCAAAATCAGTTTCATCAATATCAGTTTCATCAAATCAGTTTCATCAATATCAGTTTCATCAAAATCAGTTTCATCAAAATCAGTTTCATCAATATCAGTTTCATCAATATCAGTTTCATCAAAATCAGTTTCATCAATATCAGTTTCATCAAAATCAGTTTCATTAATATCAGTTTCATTAATATCAGTTTCATCAAATCAGTTTCATCAATATCAGTTTCATCAATATCAGTTTCATCAAAATCAGTTTCATCAATATCAGTTTCATCAAAATCAGTTTCATCAAAATCAGTTTCATCAAAATCAGTTTCATCAATATCAGTTTCATCAAAATCAGTTTCATCAAATCAGTTTCATCAATATCAGTTTCATCAAAATCAGTTTCATCAAAATCAGTTTCATCAATATCAGTTTCATCAAAATCAGTTTCATAATATCAGTTTCATCAATATCAGTTTCATCAAATCAGTTTCATCAAAATCAGTTTCATCAAATCAGTTTCATCAAAATCAGTTTCATCAAATCAGTTTCATCAATATCAGTTTCATCAATATCAGTTTCATCAAAATCAGTTTCATCAAAATCAGTTTCATCAATATCAGTTTCATCAATATCAGTTTCATCAAAATCAGTTTCATAATATCAGTTTCATCAATATCAGTTTCATCAAATCAGTTTCATCAAAATCAGTTTCATCAAATCAGTTTCATCAAATCAGTTTCATCAAAATCAGTTTCATCAAATCAGTTTCATCAATATCAGTTTCATCAAAATCAGTTTCATCAAAATCAGTTTCATCAATATCAGTTTCATCAAAATCAGTTTCATCAAATCAGTTTCATCAATATCAGTTTCATCAAAATCAGTTTCATCAAAATCAGTTTCATCAATATCAGTTTCATCAATATCAGTTTCATCAAAATCAGTTTCATCAAATCAGTTTCATCAATATCAGTTTCATCAATATCAGTTTCATCAAAATCAGTTTCATCAATATCAGTTTCATCAATATCAGTTTCATCAAATCAGTTTCATAAATATCAGTTTCATCAATATCAGTTTCATCAAAATCAGTTTCATCAATATCAGTTTCATTAATATCAGTTTCATTAATATCAGTTTCATCAAAATCAGTTTCATCAATATCAGTTTCATCAAATCAGTTTCATTAATATCAGTTTCATCAAAATCAGTTTCATCAATATCAGTTTCATCAAAATCAGTTTCATCAATATCAGTTTCATTAATATCAGTTTCATTAATATCAGTTTCATCAAAATCAGTTTCATCAATATCAGTTTCATTAATATCAGTTTCATTAATATCAGTTTCATCAAAATCAGTTTCATCAATATCAGTTTCATCAAATCAGTTTCATCAAAATCAGTTTCATCAAATCAGTTTCATCAATATCAGTTTCATCAAATCAGTTTCATTAATATCAGTTTCATCAAAATCAGTTTCATCAATATCAGTTTCATCAAAATCAGTTTCATTAATATCAGTTTCATCAAATCAGTTTCATCAAAATCAGTTTCATCAATATCAGTTTCATCAAATCAGTTTCATTAATATCAGTTTCATCAAAATCAGTTTCATTAATATCAGTTTCATCAAAATCAGTTTCATCAAATCAGTTTCAAAATCAGTTTCATCAAATCAGTTTCATCAAAATCAGTTTCATCAAATCAGTTTCATCAAAATCAGTTTCATTAATATCAGTTTCATTAATATCAGTTTCATCAAAATCAGTTTCATCAAAATCAGTTTCAAAATCAGTTTCATCAAATCAGTTTCATCAAAATCAGTTTCATCAAATCAGTTTCATCAAAATCAGTTTCATCAAAATCAGTTTCATCAATATCAGTTTCATCAAATCAGTTTCATCAAATCAGTTTCATCAAAATCAGTTTCATCAATATCAGTTTCATTAATATCAGTTTCATCAAATCAGTTTCATCAAATCAGTTTCATCAAAATCAGTTTCATCAAATATCAGTTTCATCAAATCAGTTTCATCAAAATCAGTTTCATCAATATCAGTTTCATCAATATCAGTTTCATCAATATCAGTTTCATCAAAATCAGTTTCATCAATATCAGTTTCATCAATATCAGTTTCATCAATATCAGTTTCATCAAATCAGTTTCATCAAAATCAGTTTCATCAAATCAGTTTCATCAAATCAGTTTCATCAAAATCAGTTTCATCAATATCAGTTTCATCAATATCAGTTTCATCAAAATCAGTTTCATCAATATCAGTTTCATCAATATCAGTTTCATCAAAATCAGTTTCATCAAATATCAGTTTCATCAAAATCAGTTTCATCAAATCAGTTTCATCAAATCAGTTTCATCAAATCAGTTTCATCAATATCAGTTTCATCAATATCAGTTTCATCAATATCAGTTTCATCAAAATCAGTTTCATCAAATCAGTTTCATCAAATCAGTTTCATCAAATCAGTTTCATCAATATCAGTTTCATCAAATCAGTTTCATCAAATCAGTTTCATCAAATCAGTTTCATCAAATCAGTTTCATTAATATCAGTTTCATCAAAATCAGTTTCATCAATATCAGTTTCATCAAATCAGTTTCATCAAAATCAGTTTCATCAATATCAGTTTCATCAAATCAGTTTCATTAATATCAGTTTCATCAAAATCAGTTTCATTAATATCAGTTTCATCAAATCAGTTTCATTAATATCACTTATACCAAGTGCAGACCAGCTGAAAGTGAGATAATGATGTTTAAACAAACCCAATGATGACGGAGATCTAACGGCAGCAGGTCAAGTGTTCCAGTCAGTGGGGCTTTGAACATGAACGCTCTTCTGCCAATCCAGACGGGACAGAGAAATACATCTGAACAGAATGTCTAACTTGATGATTTGGCGAGTAGGGTACAAAATACTGCTTTAACTAAGGGGGGATAGTTAAGATAAATGCATTTAAATATCAGCTGAAGCCAATGCGCGTCTTCTTACATTTAAAGAAGGCCATTTCAGTTGGTTATACATCGTGCAGTGATGTGTACGAAGAGGACAACCAAGAACACATCTGCATAGTCTGTTGTAGGCTGTGTTGAGTGGAGCAAGATCTGATTTATGTGCATTTTGATAGACAACATCACAACAGGCCATAATCGGAAGAATACGTTGAGAAGCAATTCTCTTTCGGACACTGAGCGTAAAACAATTGCGAGAGCGGTGGAAGACACAGATTCCGTGATGGACTTTTTGTATTACATGCTTTATATGTAGTTCAAATGAAAGTTCAGAGTCTAGCCACACACCAAGATATTTAAAGCTACCAACGTTATGCAGAGAAGTGTCATCCTTACATGTTATTACTGCAATAGGTTTGGATCTGAGCTTCTGCCTGCTACCAAAGACCATGGTGTGAGATTTAGTTTTGTTAAGCAGTAGTTTATTGTGTGATAGCCAGTCCTGTAAGATATTAAAATCCGATTGAAGAGAGATCTGAATTTGTGAATAATCTGATTTGCATGTATATATATAACCGTGTCATCAGCATAAAGGTGAGAACAACAATGAATGAGACAAGAAGATAAATCATTTATGTAAATAGAGAACAGAAGTGGGCCCAGAGTTGATCCTTGGGGTACACCCTTTGGTTGGATCAACAGGTCAGACTGTTTTCCATTAACAGCCACACATTGCTTTCTACTGTGACGGTACGAGTTAAACCATAACACTGGGTTATTAGAAAGGCCAACGCCGTGAAGTTTATGCAAGAGCAGATATCGATCAACGAAATCAAAGGCTTTTGTCAAGTCAATAAAAATGGCGCCTGTGAGTTCACCATCATCTGCAGCAGAGTACAAGTCATTCGGTCATGTAAGTAGGGCAGTTGTTGTGGAGTGATTAGGCCTGAAGCCAGATTGAACCGGAGATACAATATAAGTATTGAGATAAGGTGACAGTTGATTATAAACTTTGGAAATAGAGCAGATTATAGAGATTGGTCTGTAATTATTTGTATCACGTAAATCACCACCTTTATGCCGTGGAGTGATGCGTGCACATTTCCAAATAGTCGGCAACTCACAGGTGGACAAAGACCGGTCGAACCAATCAGCAAGTGGGACATGAGAATATGGGACGCCAGTTTGATGAACCTGTTTTCTGCACCATCGAGTCCTGCACTGCCGTCCACCTTTAGTTCAGTGATAGCATTATGAACGTGGTGCGGGAGAATCTTCTTCAAAGAAAAATAACTGTTAGTATGAGTTACTATTAGAAATACCAGGCGTCAGAGAGGAGGGTGGAACATGTTAGCCAGATGCTGATTACATATCTGGGCAATGGGTGACGGGTCATGACTTATTGTATCAGCCGTCTCATTTTATTAATAGAATGTTTACCTGATTTATTTCAAATAGATTTAATTTTAGTCCAAAGTTGCGTGGGATTCTTAAAGTCCGATGGAGAGATTCTTTATAGTAGTTGGATTTAGCATTTCGTGTTTTGCTTTCACTCAGATTTCGGAGATGCCTGAATACTTCCCAATCGGCTATAGTTCTTGAATGACGATATATCGACCACGCTTTATCCCCTTCCCTAAAGAGACTGATGAGTTCAGAATTGATCCAAGGGCGATGTTGACCTTTGACCTTAACCGTTCTCACAGGTGCACGTTTGTTCATGACACCAGTGAGCTCTTTGTGCAGAACACCCCAAGCGTCTTGTGCAAAAGAACTGGCAGTGTGAGTTACTATTAGAAATACCAGTCGTCAGAGAGGAGGGTGGACACTAAGCCAGATGCTGATTACAGATTTAGGCAATGGATGACGGGTCATGACTGATTGTATCAGCAGTTCTCATGAATAGTCGATAGTGTACCCTCTCTGAGGCACAGCGGACACCAAGCTCTCAGAGCAGGTCTTGACCGGCGGGCACGGGTCTCTTGAGGGGGTTGGCCCATTGTTCCAAATGGCTCCAGCTGGTCCAAGTTGAGTGGCTTCCGAGCATGGGCATTCACTTTGAGCACCCTCCAGATCCTCAACAGGGTTCAGGTCTGGGCTCTGTGCGGGCCACTCCAGCTCCAGCACCGTGCTGTTGGTGTCCTTTAGGAACTGGTGGACCAGGTTTGATGCGTGTTTGGGTCTTTGTCTCGTTGGAAGGCCCAGCGGCGACCGAAGACTAAGAGCAGATGTTTCATGTTATCCCTCAAAATGTCAACATCATTAATTGTTCATGAAGCCTTGCACCCGAACAAGGCTCCTTGTGCCTGAGGCTGCAGCACAGCCCCACAGCATGATGTGTTCTTCGGGTTGAAGGCCTCTCCCTTTCTTCGCCAAACATAGACAACATGCATGTGCCGAACAGTCCCAGTCTCATCAGACCAAAGCACATACTTCCAAAACTCATCTTTACCTTCCAATGTTCACGGGCAGACCTCCGTCTGGCTCTGAAGAGAGGAGGCCAGGTCGGCAACAATCATCTTGGCAGATGTCCGGGGATTCTTGCTGACATCTCGGACTATTTCCTCTCCAGAGTTATTGAAATGTTGCGCTTTCGACCACGCCCAGGTTTGTTTCTTACGGTCTCCTTGTACTTCGCAATGAAGCGCTTGGACAGCAGGTCTAGACACTGTGAGGCGCTTGGACTGGGACAAGTGTTAGCAGTGTGGCCTTCGCCCTCATCACGAGCCTCTTCTTTCTGAGCTCAAGACCTTTGTCTTTGTCTTTGGCATGGTGAGGAGGAGGCGTAGTTCAGTCCCTCTCCATAAGGTATCAGAGGGCCTGTTTCTGGGAGTCCCTTTAAGCTGATTGGTTGATCAGGTGTGGCTTGAAAGCTGATTGGTTGATCAGGTGTGGCTTGAAAGCTGATTGGTTGATCAGGTGTGGCTTGAAAGCTGATTGGTTGATCAGGTGTGGCTTGAAAGCTGATTGGTTGATCAGGTGTGGCTTGAAAGCTGATTGGTTGATTGGCTGATATTCTTGACCAACCCATTTGTCACTATATTTGATATAAAGCCTAAAAACTTATTTTATTTTCCAAAAAGTACCAAAAGTGACTAAATGTTTGGTGAATGTTTGATTGTATCACGTGTTATCCATGCTGGAAACATTGGGAAGGATGTTAGGAAGATGTCCCGTAACTCGTGGGGCCAATCGTTTAGAGATCTGAAGGAAGGCTGAGCTCTGAGATGAAACTGATCTCAGAGCTCCTGGTCGTCTTCTGGAGAGATGACAGAGGTCACACGTTCTGCCTCGATGCTCCTCCTCTCCGTCACCGCCCTCCTGAAGTCCCACGTGATCAACATCGATGTCCATCACATGCTGGTTTGAACCCTCATCGTAATGTTTACCTGTTTGTTAGATTAGGCTCGAGGAGAAACCTGATAGATTTATGAAATGTCTTTATTTAATAAATCTATTTTTTTATTTTGTCTCTGCGTATTCTGACTCTTTAAAGTAGAGACACTGCATACTGATATACAGGAGAGGACTCTTTAAAGTAGAGACACTACATACTGATATACACCTGAACATCAGCAGGAGAGGACTCTTTAAAGTAGAGACACTACATACTGATATACACCTGAACATCAGCAGGAGAGGACTCTTTAAAGTAGAGACACTACATACTGATATACACCTGAACATCAGCAGGAGAGGACTCTTTAAAGTAGAGACACTACATACTGATATACACCTGAACGTCAGCAGGAGAGGACTCTTTAAAGTAGAGACACTACATACTGATATACACCTGAACATCAGCAGGAGAGGACTCTTTAAAGTAGAGACACTACATACTGATATACAGGAGAGGACTCTTTAAAGTAGAGACACTACACACTGATATACACCTGAACATCAGCAGGAGAGGACTCTTTAAAGTAGAGACACTACATACTGATATACACCTGAACATCAGGAGGAGAGGACTCTTTAAAGTAGAGACACTACATACTGATATACACCTGAACATCAGCAGGAGAGGACTCTTTAAAGTAGAGACACTACATACTGATATACACCTGAACATCAGCAGGAGAGGACTCTTTAAAGTAGAGACACTACATACTGATATACAGGAGAGGACTCTTTAAAGTAGAGACACTACATACTGATATACACCTGAACATCAGCAGGAGAGGACTCTTTAAAGTAGAGACACTACATACTGATATACAGGAGAGGACTCTTTAAAGTAGAGACACTACACACTGATATACACCTGAACATCAGCAGGAGAGGACTCTTTAAAGTAGAGACACTACATACTGATATACACCTGAACATCAGGAGGAGAGGACTCTTTAAAGTAGAGACACTACATACTGATATACAGGAGAGGACTCTTTAAAGTAGAGACACTACACACTGATATACACCTGAACATCAGCAGGAGAGGACTCTTTAAAGTAGAGACACTACATACTGATATACACCTGAACATCAGGAGGAGAGGACTCTTTAAAGTAGAGACACTACATACTGATATACACCTGAACATCAGCAGGAGAGGACTCTTTAAAGTAGAGACACTACATACTGATATACACCTGAACATCAGCAGGAGAGGACTCTTTAAAGTAGAGACACTACATACTGATATACAGGAGAGGACTCTTTAAAGTAGAGACACTACACACTGATATACACCTGAACATCAGCAGGAGAGGACTCTTTAAAGTAGAGACACTACATACTGATATACACCTGAACATCAGGAGGAGAGGACTCTTTAAAGTAGAGACACTACACACTGATATACACCTGAACATCAGCAGGAGAGGACTCTTTAAAGTAGAGACACTACATACTGATATACACCTGAACATCAGGAGGAGAGGACTCTTTAAAGTAGAGACACTACATACTGATATACACCTGAACATCAGCAGGAGAGGACTCTTTAAAGTAGAGACACTACATACTGATATACACATGAACATCAGCAGGAGAGGACTCTTTAAAGTAGAGACACTACATACTGATATACAGGAGAGGACTCTTTAAAGTAGAGACACTACACACTGATATACACCTGAACATCAGCAGGAGAGGACTCTTTAAAGTAGAGACACTACATACTGATATACACCTGAACATCAGGAGGAGAGGACTCTTTAAAGTAGAGACACTACATACTGATATACAGGAGAGGACTCTTTAAAGTAGAGACACTACACACTGATATACACCTGAACATCAGCAGGAGAGGACTCTTTAAAGTAGAGACACTACACACTGATATACACCTGAACATCAGCAGGAGAGGACTCTTTAAAGTAGAGACACTACATACTGATATACACCTGAACATCAGGAGGAGAGGACTCTTTAAAGTAGAGACACTACATACTGATATACACCTGAACATCAGCAGGAGAGGACTCTTTAAAGTAGAGACACTACATACTGATATACACCTGAACATCAGCAGGAGAGGACTCTTTAAAGTAGAGACACTACATACTGATATACAGGAGAGGACTCTTTAAAGTAGAGACACTACACACTGATATACACCTGAACATCAGCAGGAGAGGACTCTTTAAAGTAGAGACACTACATACTGATATACACCTGAACATCAGGAGGAGAGGACTCTTTAAAGTAGAGACACTACACACTGATATACACCTGAACATCAGCAGGAGAGGACTCTTTAAAGTAGAGACACTACATACTGATATACACCTGAACATCAGGAGGAGAGGACTCTTTAAAGTAGAGACACTACATACTGATATACACCTGAACATCAGCAGGAGAGGACTCTTTAAAGTAGAGACACTACATACTGATATACACCTGAACATCAGCAGGAGAGGACTCTTTAAAGTAGAGACACTACATACTGATATACAGGAGAGGACTCTTTAAAGTAGAGACACTACACACTGATATACACCTGAACATCAGCAGGAGAGGACTCTTTAAAGTAGAGACACTACATACTGATATACACCTGAACATCAGCAGGAGAGGACTCTTTAAAGTAGAGACACTACATACTGATACATACAGGAGAGGACTCTTTAAAGTAGAGACACTACACACTGATATACACCTGAACATCAGCAGGAGAGGACTCTTTAAAGTAGAGACACTACATACTGATATACACCTGAACATCAGCAGGAGAGGACTCTTTAAAGTAGAGACACTACATACTGATATACACCTGAACATCAGCAGGAGAGGACTCTTTAAAGTAGAGACACTACATACTGATATACACCTGAACATCAGCAGGAGAGGACTCTTTAAAGTAGAGACACTACATACTGATATACACCTGAACATCAGCAGGAGAGGACTCTTTAAAGTAGAGACACTACATACTGATATACACCTGAACATCAGCAGGAGAGGACTCTTTAAAGTAGAGACACTACATACTGATATACACCTGAACATCAGCAGGAGAGGACTCTTTAAAGTAGAGACACTACATACTGATATACACCTGAACATCAGCAGGAGAGGACTCTTTAAAGTAGAGACACTACATACTGATATACACCTGAACATCAGCAGGAGAGGACTCTTTAAAGTAGAGACACTACATACTGATATACACCTGAACATCAGCAGGAGAGGACTCTTTAAAGTAGAGACACTACATACTGATATACACCTGAACATCAGCAGGAGAGGACTCTTTAAAGTAGAGACACTACATACTGATATACACCTGAACATCAGCAGGAGAGGACTCTTTAAAGTAGAGACACTACATACTGATATACACCTGAACATCAGCAGGAGAGGACTCTTTAAAGTAGAGACACTACATACTGATATACACCTGAACATCAGCAGGAGAGGACTCTTTAAAGTAGAGACACTACATACTGATATACACCTGAACATCAGCAGGAGAGGACTCTTTAAAGTAGAGACACTACATACTGATATACACCTGAACATCAGCAGGAGAGGACTCTTTAAAGTAGAGACACTACATACTGATATACACCTGAACATCAGCAGGAGAGGACTCTTTAAAGTAGAGACACTACATACTGATATACAGGAGAGGACTCTTTAAAGTAGAGACACTACACACTGATATACACCTGAACATCAGCAGGAGAGGACTCTTTAAAGTAGAGACACTACATACTGATATACACCTGAACATCAGGAGGAGAGGACTCTTTAAAGTAGAGACACTACACACTGATATACACCTGAACATCAGCAGGAGAGGACTCTTTAAAGTAGAGACACTACATACTGATATACACCTGAACATCAGGAGGAGAGGACTCTTTAAAGTAGAGACACTACATACTGATATACACCTGAACATCAGCAGGAGAGGACTCTTTAAAGTAGAGACACTACATACTGATATACACCTGAACATCAGCAGGAGAGGACTCTTTAAAGTAGAGACACTACATACTGATATACAGGAGAGGACTCTTTAAAGTAGAGACACTACACACTGATATACACCTGAACATCAGCAGGAGAGGACTCTTTAAAGTAGAGACACTACATACTGATATACACCTGAACATCAGGAGGAGAGGACTCTTTAAAGTAGAGACACTACATACTGATATACAGGAGAGGACTCTTTAAAGTAGAGACACTACACACTGATATACACCTGAACATCAGCAGGAGAGGACTCTTTAAAGTAGAGACACTACACACTGATATACACCTGAACATCAGCAGGAGAGGACTCTTTAAAGTAGAGACACTACATACTGATATACACCTGAACATCAGGAGGAGAGGACTCTTTAAAGTAGAGACACTACATACTGATATACACCTGAACATCAGCAGGAGAGGACTCTTTAAAGTAGAGACACTACATACTGATATACACCTGAACATCAGCAGGAGAGGACTCTTTAAAGTAGAGACACTACATACTGATATACACAGGAGAGGACTCTTTAAAGTAGAGACACTACACACTGATATACACCTGAACATCAGCAGGAGAGGACTCTTTAAAGTAGAGACACTACATACTGATATACACCTGAACATCAGGAGGAGAGGACTCTTTAAAGTAGAGACACTACACACTGATATACACCTGAACATCAGCAGGAGAGGACTCTTTAAAGTAGAGACACTACATACTGATATACACCTGAACATCAGAGGAGAGGACTCTTTAAAGTAGAGACACTACATACTGATATACACCTGAACATCAGCAGGAGAGGACTCTTTAAAGTAGAGACACTACATACTGATATACACATGAACATCAGCAGGAGAGGACTCTTTAAAGTAGAGACACTACATACTGATATACACAGGAGAGGACTCTTTAAAGTAGAGACACTACACACTGATATACACCTGAACATCAGCAGGAGAGGACTCTTTAAAGTAGAGACACTACATACTGATATACACCTGAACATCAGGAGGAGAGGACTCTTTAAAGTAGAGACACTACATACTGATATACACTGACATCAGCAGGAGAGGACTCTTTAAAGTAGAGACACTACACACTGATATACACCTGAACATCAGCAGGAGAGGACTCTTTAAAGTAGAGACACTACATACTGATATACACCTGAACATCAGCAGGAGAGGACTCTTTAAAGTAGAGACACTACATACTGATATACACCTGAACATCAGCAGGAGAGGACTCTTTAAAGTAGAGACACTACATACTGATATACACCTGAACATCAGCAGGAGAGGACTCTTTAAAGTAGAGACACTACATACTGATATACACCTGAACATCAGGAGGAGAGGACTCTTTAAAGTAGAGACACTACATACTGATATACACCTGAACATCAGCAGGAGAGGACTCTTTAAAGTAGAGACACTACATACTGATATACACCTGAACATCAGCAGGAGAGGACTCTTTAAAGTAGAGACACTACATACTGATATACACCTGAACATCAGCAGAGAGGACTCTTTAAAGTAGAGACACTACATACTGATATACACCTGAACATCAGCAGGAGAGGACTCTTTAAAGTAGAGACACTACATACTGATATACACCTGAACATCAGCAGGAGAGGACTCTTTAAAGTAGAGACACTACATACTGATATACACCTGAACATCAGCAGGAGAGGACTCTTTAAAGTAGAGACACTTTAAAAAACAACAAAACATTCCCTCTTTGATGCGTTTATTGTTAAAAAGTATAAATGCATTAAGAACCTGAACGACACACAGTTTAGTTCACGTTGACTTTATAAAATGGTCGTTTATTGTTGTTGTTGTTGTTGTTGTTGCGTCACACCCGGCACCACCAGGCATTCAGCAGGGATGTTGCCACGGCGACAGCGAGCAGGGGCGTTACCGCGGGAACCCCGTTGTCAGGGGCGGAGTTACAGAGGTTGGAGCTGCAGCACCGATAGGTGAAGCTGGAAAGAGCCGGAAACATCTGGGAGAGGCGGGAGTTATCACAGTCTGTGTAGCGGAGACACTGACGGATCGTCTTCCCTCCTGTAGAGAGACACTTCATTAATATATATATACATAACATGTACACACAGTACACACACACAGTACTGTAATAACATGTACACACAGTACTGTAATAACATGTACACACAGTACATACACACACAGTGCTGTAATAACATGTACACACAGTACATACACACAGTACTGTAATAACATGTACACACAGTACATACACACAGTACTGTAATAACATGTACACACAGTACATACACACAGTACTGTAATAACATGTACACACAGTACTGTAATAACATGTACACACAGTACATACACACAGTACTGTAATAACATGTACACACAGTACTGTAATAACATGTACACACAGTACATACACACAGTGCTGTAATAACATGTACACACAGTACACACACACATAGTACTGTAATAACATCTCCAAACAGTACTCTCTCACTGAGGGAGATGGGTACTACACTACTCTATGTACATGTTAGTACAGTAATAAGATGTTAGTAAGTCAATGTTAAAATGTTTATGATCTGTCCTAAGGCTAGCAAATATAGGGAGAATAACAGAGGCCCCAAGACAGAGCCCTGCGGGACACCACAGGACAGCGGAGAGGAGTCTGACACAAAGTCTCCCATCGAGACGGTGAACCTTCCGTCAGCAAGATATGATGCAAACCAGTCTCGTGCCATGCCAGATGTGCCCACCCAGTCACGTAACCTCTTGATCAGGATATGGTGGTCAAGCGTAGGTCAAGAAGTACTAACACAGAGCAATCACCCACATCCGAAGCCCTCAGGGTGTCGTTAGAAACCCTCAGGAGAGCCCCGACTGGAACTTATCGTAAATATTGTGCCTCTCCGGTGCAGCAGTGAGTTGGTTGGCCACGACCTTCTCTCGAGCTTTTGACAGAAATGGCAAATGGACTGTACTTCATCCGGTCTCTACGACCCCTCAAGGCGCTTTACAGACTACCTGTCGTTCACCCGTTCACGCAGAGCAGTGCTCCTACTCTAGGACCTAACATTCACACACCGTCGGCCATCGGGAGCAACTCAGGGTTAAGTGTCTCGCCCAAGGATACATCGACATGTTGGCTGCATGGGCTGGGATCGAACCCACAACCTTCTGGTGGAAAGACGCACTCCCTCGCAGCCGCAGTCGCCCAGAAAGGGTAGATGTCGGCCTGTAGTTCAGAGCTGGGTCTCAGCTAGTGTTCTTTCATATGGGCTGAGTCGTGGCTTCAAATCGGAAGAGACGAGGAAGTATCGCTAACAGCTGGTCAGCTTTTTAAAATAGGGAAGTTGGTTTTACATTCAGAGGGCAGGAAGACGGCTGCATTCTCCTAATCAAATCCATCGTGTACTAAGCAGTAGAGGAGTACTTCTCTGTTAGTACACAGAGTACTGTAGTACTCACCTCTCTCACTGAGGGAGATGCAGGAGTCCTCGAAGGTACAGGTACATGTTAGTACACAGAGTACACAGAGTACTCACCTCTCTCACTGAGGGAGATGCAGGAGTCCTCGAAGGTACAGGTACATGTTAGTACACAGAGTACACACCTCTCTCACTGAGGGAGATGCAGGAGTCCTCGAAGGTACAGGTACATGTTAGTACACAGAGTACACAGAGTACACACCTCTCTCACTGAGGGAGATGCAGGAGTCCTCGAAGGTACAGGTACATGTTAGTACACAGAGTACACAGAGTACTCACCTCTCTCACTGAGGGAGATGCAGGAGTCCTCGAAGGTACAGGTACATGTTAGTACACAGAGTACACAGAGTACTCACCTCTCTCACTGAGGGAGATGCAGGAGTCCTCGAAGGTACAGGTACATGTTAGTACACAGAGTACACAGAGTACTCACCTCTCTCACTGAGGGAGATGGAGGAGTCCTCGAAGGTACAGGTACATGTTAGTACACAGAGTACACAGAGTACTCACCTCTCTCACTGAGGGAGATGCAGGAGTCCTCGAAGGTACAGGTACATGTTAGTACACAGAGTACACAGAGTACTCACCTCTCTCACTGAGGGAGATGCAGGAGTCCTCGAAGGTACAGGTACATGTTAGTACACAGAGTACACAGAGTACTCACCTCTCTCACTGAGGGAGATGCAGGAGTCCTCGAAGGTACAGGTACATGTTAGTACACAGAGTACACACCTCTCTCACTGAGGGAGATGCAGGAGTCCTCGAAGGTACAGGTACATGTTAGTACACAGAGTACACAGAGTACACACCTCTCTCACTGAGGGAGATGCAGGAGTCCTCGAAGGTACAGGTACATGTTAGTACACAGAGTACACAGAGTACTCACCTCTCTCACTGAGGGAGATGCAGGAGTCCTCGAAGGTACAGGTACATGTTAGTACACAGAGTACACAGAGTACTCACCTCTCTCACTGAGGGAGATGCAGGAGTCCTCGAAGGTACAGGTACATGTTAGTACACAGAGTACACAGAGTACTCACCTCTCTCACTGAGGGAGATGCAGGAGTCCTCGAAGGTACAGGTACATGTTAGTACACAGAGTACACAGAGTACTCACCTCTCTCACTGAGGGAGATGCAGGAGTCCTCGAAGGTACAGGTACATGTTAGTACACAGAGTACACAGAGTACTCACCTCTCTCACTGAGGGAGATGCAGGAGTCCTCGAAGGTACAGGTACATGTTAGTACACAGAGTACACACCTCTCTCACTGAGGGAGATGCAGGAGTCCTCGAAGGTACAGGTACATGTTAGTACACAGAGTACACAGAGTACACACCTCTCTCACTGAGGGAGATGCAGGAGTCCTCGAAGGTACAGGTACATGTTAGTACACAGAGTACACAGAGTACTCACCTCTCTCACTGAGGGAGATGCAGGAGTCCTCGAAGGTACAGGTACATGTTAGTACACAGAGTACACAGAGTACTCACCTCTCTCACTGAGGGAGATGCAGGAGTCCTCGAAGGTACAGGTACATGTTAGTACACAGAGTACACAGAGTACTCACCTCTCTCACTGAGGGAGATGCAGGAGTCCTCGAAGGTACAGGTACATGTTAGTACACAGAGTACACAGAGTACTCACCTCTCTCACTGAGGGAGATGCAGGAGTCCTCGAAGGTACAGGTACATGTTAGTACACAGAGTACACAGAGTACTCACCTCTCTCACTGAGGGAGATGCAGGAGTCCTCGAAGGTACAGGTACATGTTAGTACACAGAGTACACAGAGTACTCACCTCTCTCACTGAGGGAGATGCAGGAGTCCTCGAAGGTACAGGTACATGTTAGTACACAGAGTACACACCTCTCTCACTGAGGGAGATGCAGGAGTCCTCGAAGGTACAGGTACATGTTAGTACACAGAGTACTCACCTCTCTCACTGAGGGAGATGCAGGAGTCCTCGAAGGTACAGGTACATGTTAGTACACAGAGTACACAGAGTACTCACCTCTCTCACTGAGGGAGATGCAGGAGTCCTCGAAGGTACAGGTACATGTTAGTACACAGAGTACACAGAGTACTCACCTCTCTCACTGAGGGAGATGCAGGAGTCCTCGAAGGTGCACTCCTGCACGTTCTGGCAGAGCCCGGTGTAGTCGGAGCACTTGTAGCAGCGCAGAGCGGAACCTGCAGAGATAATATCATCATCAAGGACAGACCCTCAGACAGACCCTGAGACCCTCAGACAGACCCTGAGACCCTCAGACAGACCCTCAGACAGACCCTCAGACCCTCAGACAGACCCTGAGACCCTCAGACAGACCCTCAGACCCTCAGACAGACCCTCAGACAGACCCTGAGACCCTCAGACAGACCCTCAGACAGACCCTCAGACAGACCCTCAGACCCTCAGACAGACCCTCAGACCATCAGACCCTCAGACCCTCAGACAGACCCTCAGACCCTCAGACAGACCCTCAGACAGACCCTCAGACCCTCAGACAGACCCTCAGACCCTCAGACAGACCCTCAGACCCTCAGACAGACCCTCAGACAGACCCTCAGACAGACCCTGAGACAGACCCTCAGACCCTCAGACAGACCCTCAGACCCTCAGACAGACCCTGAGACCCTCAGACAGACCCTCAGACAGACCCTCAGACAGACCCTCAGACAGACCCTGAGACCCTCAGACAGACCCTCAGACAGACCCTGAGACCCTCAGACAGACCCTCAGACAGACCCTCAGACCCTCAGACAGACCCTCAGACAGACCCTCAGACAGACCCTCAGACCCTCAGACAGACCCTCAGACAGACCCTCTGAGCTATTCTGAGCTCTTTAAATCTCTAAAGGAGAGGGAGACTCACCCAGAGGGAGCGTCCCGCAGCACAGCAGGAGCCAGAGGAGGCGCTGCATGATTCTGCAGAACCAGGAGGACCAGGAGAACCAGGAGGACCAGGAGTAAAACCAGGAGGACCAGGAGGACCAGGAGTAAAACCAGGAGGACCAGGAGGACCAGGAGAACCAGGAGAACCAGGAGGACCAGGAGAACCAGGAGTAAAACCAGAGACCAGGACCAGGAGAACCAGGAGTAAAACCAGGAGAACCAGGAGTAAAACCAGGAGGACCAGGAGAACCAGGACCAGGAGAACCAGGAGGACCAGGAGTAAAACCAGGAGGACCAGGAGAACCAGGAGGACCAGGAGTAAAACCAGGAGGACCAGGAGAACCAGGAGGACCAGGAGAACCAGGAGTAAAACCAGGAGGACCAGGAGAACCAGGAGTAAAACCAGGAGGACCAGGAGAACAGGATTAAAATGAGGAGTGAACGAGGAGCTGGTGGAGGTCTGCTGTCGAGGCGTCTGCAGTGAACTGTAAACTGAGAGCGCCTCTTTGTCCCGCGGACCACAAAGGCATCTTGTCCTCCTCCTCCTCCTCCTCCTCCTCTTCCTCAACAATCACTGTGTTGTGTTTGAGTCCACAAACAAACAGAGTCTCTGCAGCTGCTGGGTTTACACATCTGGGTTTACACATCTGGACACACACACACACACACACACACACACACACACACACACACACACACACACACACACACACACACACACACACACACACACACACACACACACACACACACACACACACACACACACACACACACACACACACACACACACACACACACACACACACACACACACACACACACACACACACACACACACACCACACACACACACACACACACACACACACACACACACACACACACACACACACACACACACACACACACACACACACACACACACACACACACACACACACACACACACACACACACACACACACACACACACACACACACACACACACACACACACACACACACACACACACACACACACACACACACACACACACACACACACACACACACACACACACACACACACACACACACACACCACACGTATATTTCGCGACCCATTTAGGTTTTTTTTATTTTTTATTCGTCCGTGACCACGACGCCATCTGCGATCGATTAACTTGTGGAAAATGATCCCTCGCTCCCTTGCTCTGATCTCGCCTCCTTCTGGCCTGTGAAGTGGTCTGCCTCACACAGGGGGACTGGCTGTCTACATGATGTGGTCTGCCTCACACAGGGGGACTGGCTGTCTACATGGTGTGGTCTGCCTCACAGAGGGGGACTGGCTGTCTCCATGATGTGGTCTGCCTCACACAGGGGGACTGGCTGTCTACATGATGTGGTCTGCCTCACAGGGGGACTGGCTGTCTCCATGGTGTGGTCTGCCTCACACAGGGGGACTGGCTGTCTACATGATGTGGTCTGCCTCACACAGGGGGACTGGCTGTCTCCATGATGTGGTCTGCCTCACACAGGGGGACTGGCTGTCTCCATGATGTGGTCTGCCTCACACAGGGGGACTGGCTGTCTACATGATGTGGTCTGCCTCACACAGGGGGACTGGCTGTCTCCATGGTGTGGTCTGCCTCACAGGGGGACTGGCTGTCTACATGATGTGGTCTGCCTCACACAGGGGGACTGGCTGTCTCCATGATGTGGTCTGCCTCACACAGGGGGACTGGCTGTCTCCATGATGTGGCCTGCCTCACAGGGGGACTGGCTGTCTACATGATGTGGTCTGCCTCACAGGGGGACTGGCTGTCTCCATGATGTGGTCTGCCTCACACAGGGGGACTGGCTGTCTCCATGATGTGGTCTGCCTCACACAGGGGGACTGGCTGTCTACATGATGTGGTCTGCCTCACACAGGGGGACTGGCTGTCTCCATGATGTGGTCTGCCTCACACAGGGGGACTAGCTGTCTACATGATGTGGTCTGCCTCACACAGGGGGACTGGCTGTCTACATGATGTGGTCTGCCTCACACAGGGGGACTGGCTGTCTCCATGATGTGGTCTGCCTCACACAGGGGGACTGGCTGTCTCCATGGTGTGGTCTGCCTCACAGAGGGGGACTGGCTGTCTACATGGTGTGGTCTGCCTCACACAGGGGGACTGGCTGTCTACATGATGTGGTCTGCCTCACACAGGGGGACTGGCTGTCTCCATGATGTGGTCTGCCTCACACAGGGGGACTGGCTGTCTCCATGATGTGGTCTGCCTCACACAGGGGGACTGGCTGTCTACATGATGTGGTCTGCCTCACACAGGGGGACTGGCTGTCTCCATGATGTGGTCTGCCTCACACAGGGGGACTGGCTGTCTCCATGGTGTGGTCTGCCGACATGGCCACTGTCATACAGATCATAAATCAAAGCCCTTGATTGGTCTCTGTGTGTCATTCAAGCTCAGGTGGGGGAGCATGCCCCCGGACCCCCCTAGAGGAGGTTATGCCCCCCCCCACTTAAATCATGTTCACATGGATAGGAAACTAAATACATTTGCACACATCTTGTGTCCATATCTTTCTGTGTTGGTGGTCACGCCACACCGTGCACGTGCATGCATGCGCGAGTCATGGTGAGAGATCTGGATTACACTTCAGAGTATTAAGAGTTAAACATATAAACCTCGGACGCACGAGATGTTGTTTTTGTTAAAGTCAGGATAACGGGTTTGTATCTTGTGCGCACGAGATACAAAGTCCTGATGAAGACTCATAGGCTCATAGCAGGCGGCGCGTGAGGCTTATAGCAGGCGGCGCGTGAGGCTCATAGCAGGCGGCGCGTGAGGCTCGGGTCTGTTGGACCTGCCGCTGCCCGATCCACCGCCTGCTGACCAATCAGAGCTCAGTGTGCAGAGCTTCAATCTATCAAGTCATAGTCAGTGTTGTGCTAGTTACTGAAAACCAGTAACTAGTTACCATTACTAGTTCCTTCATTTCAAAAGTTACTCAGTTACTGATTACTTACACCAACAAGTAAAGTAACTTTTTAGTTACTTAAAAAAGGGCTCCCATTAATCTGGATAGCAGCTGGCTTTCCATGTTTGTATATTCTTCCTCCAGGTAGTAGGAAGGTGTTCCGCCCGGACATGCTATCATGCTAACTAGCTCCCTGAACGCAGCCTGCGCGTGTCCACAACATACCGTGCGATGGCTTTATCCACTTCCCGGCAGCAGTCCCTCGGTTACAGTCCAGCCGCTGTTGCTCTGGAGGAGGTGGGGTGGCGTCGGCTGGGTCTGTTCTGTTTCCGGTGTTGCAGAATAACTCGAGTCATGTCAACTGGCGACTTCCCATTCTTTGCGTCATAGGAATGCGGCGCGTGGACACGGAGGACCCATTGAGGACTCGCCATGTCGATTGCCTCGTTCCGGTTCATCTTTCGCTATACCTGCCTTCCTAAGATCGCTTTGATGCTCACTCAGTGCTCGTGTGTGAGGTTGTGGGTGAGAGGGGCATATCGTGACGCTTACAGGGAGGTATCGAACATCACAAAGCAGGTGACTGTGTGGCTGCCTGTTCAAAATATTGCAAACTTGAATAAATCATTTAAATTATATATTTGTGTCCGACTTTCATTTGTACATCGTTCTTAATGTGATGTGTAGTAGCTCTGATAGCTGTCCATCCCTCAGACAGCCTACAAGTAAAACACGAGTGGATTATCCACAGCAGGGCCGGCCCTCGGCATAGGCAGTATGGGCGAATGCTAAGGGCGCATCAACCCCATAGGGGGCGCATCGACCCATAGGGGGCGCATCGACCCATAGGGGGCGCATCGACCCATAGGGGGCGCATCGACCCATAGGGGGCGCTGACCCAAGGGGGCCCGGAAAACATTTTTTTTTATTTCATAACAACACAATTTCCCGATGTTGGATCAACAAAGTACATCTCATTATCTTATACTAACAGAACTACGCCTATACTGCGTACAGCCAGAGGTTTATGTGAAATAGATCTTTTTCTGAAATAATGGTGTTAGTGTGCGTTACAGGTTTAATGTTGTGTTTGTGTTCATTTAGAATAAAGCAAACTCCCAAAACACGTGCACAGCTTCTGTGTGCTTTCATTAACATTGGGATGTACTGTGTGAGCGGCCGCGGGGCTTTAGAGAGCTCTCTCCTGACAGACTGAGCGGCTCTGATAGCCTCAGCTCAGAGAGGTGAAGCCACGCCTCTATGTGATCACTAGAGTTATACAAAGAGATCAGGTGAGAGACAGGTATAAATACTGACGGTACAAACAGGTAGTTATTAATAAAGAACACAGTCTGAAAGGAGAGAGGTTAGGAAAATATCCATAAAGGAAAATAAAGTCTGCTTCCAGTTCTGTCTCACCTGGTGCTGAGAGAGGATCCACAGAGCTCTCACGCTGCTCTCAGAGTGACCAGATCGATGCTTTCAACTTCAATATAAAAAAAGTCTTCCCGGGGGTGCATGCCCCCGGACCCCCCTAGAGGAGGTGAGGTCCCCCCTAGAGGAGGTGAGGTCCCCCCTAGAGGAGGTGAGGTCCCCCCTAGAGGAGGTGAGGTCCCCCCCACTTAAATCATGTTCACATGGAGAGGAAACTAAATACAGTTGCACACATCTTGTGTCCATATCCTTGTTTTTGTGGTCATGCCACAACCGTGCACGTGCGAATCATAGTGAGTGTCTGCGTTTTGGGGGGGGGGCAGCTAAAATCTTGCCTAGGGCGGCAAATTGGTCAGGGCCGGCCCTGTGTGTGTGTGTCGCCGGCCCTGATCCACAGCCTCGAGATGACTGATCGCTCGTGACGGGTTGTATCAGCTCCGATTCACCTGTGATATCAAGGCCGCAGCTGTTCTCCCGCGAGCACGTTGTTTAAGGAAATACCTGCATCCCTCTCATCAGCAACACAACTACACAGGCCAAGGACACACAACTACACAGGCCAAGGACACACAACGACACAGGCCAAGGAAACACAACTACACAGGCCAAGGACACACAACGACACAGGCCAAGGAAACACAACTACACAGGCCAAGGACACACAACTACACAGGCCAAGGACACACAACGACACAGGCCAAGGACACACAACTACACAGGCCAAGGACACACAACTACACAGGCCAAGGACACACAACTACACGGGCCAAGGACACACAACTACACAGGCCAAGGACACACAACTACACGGGCCAAGGACACACAACTACACAGGCCAAGGACACACAACTACACAGGCCAAGGACACACAACGACACAGGCCAAGGAAACACAACTACACAGGCCAAGGACACACAACGACACAGGCCAAGGAAACACAACTACACAGGCCAAGGACACACAACTACACAGGCCAAGGACACACAACGACACAGGCCAAGGACACACAACTACACAGGCCAAGGACACACAACTACACAGGCCAAGGACACACAACTACACGGGCCAAGGACACACAACTACACAGGCCAAGGACACACAACTACACGGGCCAAGGACACACAACTACACAGGCCAAGGACACACAACTACACAGGCCAAGGACACACAACGACACAGGCCAAGGACACACAACTACACAGGCCAAGGACACACAACGACACAGGCCAAGGACACACAACGACACAGGCCAAGGACACACAACGACACAGGCCAAGGAAACACAACTACACAGGCCAAGGACACACAACGACACAGGCCAAGGAAACACAACTACACAGGCCAAGGACACACAACTACACAGGCCAAGGACACACAACGACACAGGCCAAGGACACACAACTACACAGGCCAAGGACACACAACTACACAGGCCAAGGACACACAACTACACGGGCCAAGGACACACAACTACACAGGCCAAGGACACACAACTACACGGGCCAAGGACACACAACTACACAGGCCAAGGACACACAACTACACAGGCCAAGGACACACAACGACACAGGCCAAGGACACACAACTACACAGGCCAAGGACACACAACGACACAGGCCAAGGACACACAACGACACAGGCCAAGGACACACAACGACACAGGCCAAGGACACACAACGACACAGGCCAAGGACACACAACTACACAGGCCAAGGACACACAACGACACAGGCCAAGGACACACAACTACACAGGCCAAGGACACACAACTACACGGGCCAAGGACACACAACTACACAGGCCAAGGACACACAACTACACAGGCCAAGGACACACAACTACACAGGCCAAGGACACACAACTACACAGGCCAAGGAAACACAACTACACAGGCCAAAGACACACAACTACACAGGCCAAGGAAACACAACTACACAGGCCAAGGACACACAACTACACGGGCCAAGGACACACAACTACACAGGCCAAGGACACACAACTACACAGGCCAAGGACACACAACGACACAGGCCAAGGACACACAACTACACAGGCCAAGGACACACAACGACACAGGCCAAGGACACACAACGACACAGGCCAAGGACACACAACTACACAGGCCAAGGAAACCACAAGAAGCAGGGAATGAGTTCTCAGAGCAATGGGACGTCCTTTCCTCCGGAGCGTGCATCACATGAAGCGACGTCCATTTGTGATGACGCCGCACAGCTGATCGTCTCCCCTCTAGAGATAGAACAATAGATTCATATCGATCAGAGAGCAGAGTAGAGATAGAACAATAGACAGAAGAGAGAGATGTTGTCCATCAGAACCAGTGTGTGTAACATGCAGTGTGTGTGTGTGTGTGTGTGTGTGTGTGCGTGTGTGTGTGTGTGTGTGTGTGTTTTCCTTTCCAAAGAGCGGACACCATGAAGTCATTCAGAAAGTGTCTTTATATGAAGCATAGAAACAGATCATACAGATCGGGCGTCTTTCAGAGACAACAGAACATGAGGCAGAGCGCGGGGTCTACTATACTGCTGGATCAATGTGTGTGTGTCCTCTTCACACACACACACGCACGCACACACACACACACACACACAGACGCACACACACACACACAGACGCACACACACACACACACACACACACACACACAGACGCACACACACACACACACAGACGCACACACACACACACACACAGACGCACACACACACACACACACACACACACACACAGACGCACACACACACACTCTCACACACACAGAAACGCACACACACAGACACACACACACACGCACGCACACACACACACACAGACACACACAGACACACACAGACACACTCTCACACACACAGAAACGCACACACACACACACAGACGCACAGACACAGAAACGCACACACACACAGACGCACACACACACGCACAGACACACACACACGCACAGACACACACACACACAGATGCACAGACACACACAGACACACACAGAGACACACACACACGCACACACACACACACACACACACAGACACAAGCACAGACACACACACACACGCACAGACACACACAGACGCACACACACGCACACACGTGTTGTACATGATCTCGTTGTTGTGACGCTGCGTCTTGGCAGACTGTGGAGAGCCTGTTGTTCACCGTCCACACGGGCAGCTTCCGAGGAGCCGAGAGAGACCCACGGCCTCTGCCAGCGTCACACAGATCCTCACTGTCCTCATAACGAGCAGGGACTCCTCCACTGTCCCCACTGTCCTCATAACGAGCAGGGACTCCTCCACTGTCCCCACTGTCCTCATAACGAGCAGGGACTCCTCCACTGTCCCCACTGTCCTCATAACGAGCAGGGACTCCTCCACTGTCCCCACTGTCCTCATAACGAGCAGGGACTCCTCCACTGTCCCCACTGTCCTCATAACGAGCAGGGACTCCTCCACTGTCCCCACTGTCCTCATAACGAGCAGGGACTCCTCCACTGTCCCCACTGTCCTCATAACGAGCAGGGACTCCTCCACTGTCCCCACTGTCCTCATAACGAGCAGGGACTCCTCCACTGTCCCCACTGTCCTCATAACGAGCAGGGACTCCTCCACTGTCCCCACTGTGTTCATAACGAGCAGGGACTCCTCCACTGTCCCCACTGTGTTCATAACGAGCAGGGACTCCTCCACTGTCCCCACTGTCCTCATAACGAGCAGGGACTCCTCCACTGTCCTCATAACGAGCAGGGACTCCTCCACTGTCCCCACTGTGTTCATAACGAGCAGGGACTCCTCCACTGTCCCCACTGTCCTCATAACGAGCAGGGACTCCTCCACTGTCCCCACTGTCCTCATAACGAGCAGGGACTCCTCCACTGTCCCCACTGTCCTCATAACGAGCAGGGACTCCTCCACTGTCCCCACTGTCCTCATAACGAGCAGGGACTCCTCCACTGTCCCCACTGTGTTCATAACGAGCAGGGACTCCTCCACTGTCCCCACTGTCCTCATAACGAGCAGGGACTCCTCCACTGTCCCCACTGTCCTCATAACGAGCAGGGACTCCTCCACTGTCCCCACTGTGTTCATAACGAGCAGGGACTCCTCCACTGTCCCCACTGTCCTCATAACGAGCAGGGACTCCTCCACTGTCCCCACTGTCCTCATAACGAGCAGGACTCCTCCACTGTCCCCACTGTCCTCATAACGAGCAGGGACTCCTCCACTGTCCCCACTGTCCTCATAACGAGCAGGGACTCCTCCACTGTCCCCACTGTGTTCATAACGAGCAGGGACTCCTCCACTGTCCCCACTGTGTTCATAACGAGCAGGGACTCCTCCACTGTCCCCACTGTCCTCATAACGAGCAGAGACTCCTCCACTGTCCTCATAACGAGCAGGGACTCCTCCACTGTCCCCACTGTGTTCATAACGAGCAGGGACTCCTCCACTGTCCCCACTGTCCTCATAACGAGCAGGGACTCCTCCACTGTCCCCACTGTCCTCATAACGAGCAGGGACTCCTCCACTGTCCCCACTGTCCTCATAACGAGCAGGGACTCCTCCACTGTCCCCACTGTCCTCATAACGAGCAGGGACTCCTCCACTGTCCCCACTGTGTTCATAACGAGCAGGGACTCCTCCACTGTCCCCACTGTCCTCATAACGAGCAGGGACTCCTCCACTGTCCCCACTGTCCTCATAACGAGCAGGGACTCCTCCACTGTCCCCACTGTCCTCATAACGAGCAGGGACTCCTCCACTGTCCCCACTGTCCTCATAACGAGCAGGGACTCCTCCACTGTCCCCACTGTCCTCATAACGAGCAGGGACTCCTCCACTGTCCCCACTGTGTTCATAACGAGCAGGGACTCCTCCACTGTCCCCACTGTCCTCATAACGAGCAGGGACTCCTCCACTGTCCCCACTGTGTTCATAACGAGCAGGGACTCCTCCACTGTCCTCATAACGAGCAGGGACTCCTCCACTGTCCCCACTGTCCTCATAACGAGCAGGGACTCCTCCACTGTCCCCACTGTCCTCATAACGAGCAGGGACTCCTCCACTGTCCTCATAACGAGCAGGGACTCCTCCACTGTCCCCACAGTCCTCATAACGAGCAGGGACTCCTCCACTGTCCTCATAACGAGCAGGGACTCCTCCACTGTCCCCACTGTCCTCATAACGAGCAGGGACTCCTCCACTGTCCCCACTGTCCTCATAACGAGCAGGGACTCCTCCACTGTCCCCACTGTCCTCATAACGAGCAGGGACTCCTCCACTGTCCCCACTGTGTTCATAACGAGCAGGGACTCCTCCACTGTCCCCACTGTCCTCATAACGAGCAGGGACTCCTCCACTGTCCCCACTGTCCTCATAACGAGCAGGGACTCCTCCACTGTCCCCACTGTCCTCATAACGAGCAGGGACTCCTCCACTGTCCTCATAACGAGCAGGGACTCCTCCACTGTCCCCACTGTCCTCATAACGAGCAGGGACTCCTCCACTGTCCCCACTGTGTTCATAACGAGCAGGGACTCCTCCACTGTCCCCACTGTCCTCATAACGAGCAGGGACTCCTCCACTGTCCCCACTGTCCTCATAACGAGCAGGGACTCCTCCACTGTCCCCACTGTGTTCATAACGAGCAGGGACTCCTCCACTGTCCCCACTGTCCTCATAACGAGCAGGGACTCCTCCACTGTCCCCACTGTCCTCATAACGAGCAGGGACTCCTCCACTGTCCCCACTGTCATAACGAGCAGGGACTCCTCCACTGTCCCCACTGTCCTCATAACGAGCAGGGACTCCTCCACTGTCCCCACTGTCCTCATAACGAGCAGGGACTCCTCCACTGTCCCCACTGTCCTCATAACGAGCAGGGACTCCTCCACTGTCCCCACTGTGTTCATAACGAGCAGGGACTCCTCCACTGTCCCCACTGTCCTCATAACGAGCAGGGACTCCTCCACTGTCCCCACTGTCCTCATAACGAGCAGGGACTCCTCCACTGTCCCCACTGTCCTCATAACGAGCAGGGACTCCTCCACTGTCCCCACTGTCCTCATAACGAGCAGGGACTCCTCCACTGTCCCCACTGTCCTCATAACGAGCAGGGACTCCTCCACTGTCCCCACTGTCCTCATAACGAGCAGGGACTCCTCCACTGTCCCCACTGTCCTCATAACGAGCAGGGACTCCTCCACTGTCCCCACTGTGTTCATAACGAGCAGGGACTCCTCCACTGTCCCCACTGTCCTCATAACGAGCAGGGACTCCTCCACTGTCCCCACTGTCCTCATAACGAGCAGGGACTCCTCCACTGTCCCCACTGTCCTCATAACGAGCAGGGACTCCTCCACTGTCCCCACTGTGTTCATAACGAGCAGGGACTCCTCCACTGTCCCCACTGTCCTCATAACGAGCAGGGACTCCTCCACTGTCCCCACTGTCCTCATAACGAGCAGGGACTCCTCCACTGTCCCCACTGTGTTCATAACGAGCAGGGACTCCTCCACTGTCCCCACTGTCCTCATAACGAGCAGGGACTCCTCCACTGTCCCCACTGTCCTCATAACGAGCAGGGACTCCTCCACTGTCCCCACTGTGTTCATAACGAGCAGGGACTCCTCCACTGTCCCCACTGTCCTCATAACGAGCAGGGACTCCTCCACTGTCCCCACTGTCCTCATAACGAGCAGGGACTCCTCCACTGTCCCCACTGTCCTCATAACGAGCAGGGACTCCTCCACTGTCCCCACTGTGTTCATAACGAGCAGGGACTCCTCCACTGTCCCCACTGTCCTCATAACGAGCAGGGACTCCTCCACTGTCCCCACTGTGTTCATAACGAGCAGGGACTCCTCCACTGTCCCCACTAACGAGCAGGGACTCCTCCACTGTCCCCACTGTCCTCATAACGAGCAGGGACTCCTCCACTGTCCCCACTGTGTTCATAACGAGCAGGGACTCCTCCACTGTCCCCACTGTGTTCATAACGAGCAGGGACTCCTCCACTGTCCCCACTGTCCTCATAACGAGCAGGGACTCCTCCACTGTCCCCACTGTCCTCATAACGAGCAGGGACTCCTCCACTGTCCCCACTGTCCTCATAACGAGCAGGGACTCCTCCACTGTCCCCACTGTGTTCATAACGAGCAGGGACTCCTCCACTGTCCCCACTGTCCTCATAACGAGCAGGGACTCCTCCACTGTCCCCACTGTCCTCATAACGAGCAGGGACTCCTCCACTGTCCCCACTGTCCTCATAACGAGCAGGGACTCCTCCACTGTCCCCACTGTCCTCATAACGAGCAGGGACTCCTCCACTGTCCCCACTGTCCTCATAACGAGCAGGGACTCCTCCACTGTCCCCACTGTGTTCATAACGAGCAGGGACTCCTCCACTGTCCCCACTGTGTTCATAACGAGCAGGGACTCCTCCACTGTCCCCACTGTCCTCATAACGAGCAGGGACTCCTCCACTGTCCTCATAACGAGCAGGGACTCCTCCACTGTCCCCACTGTGTTCATAACGAGCAGGGACTCCTCCACTGTCCCCACTGTCCTCATAACGAGCAGGGACTCCTCCACTGTCCCCACTGTCCTCATAACGAGCAGGGACTCCTCCACTGTCCCCACTGTCCTCATAACGAGCAGGGACTCCTCCACTGTCCCCACTGTCCTCATAACGAGCAGGGACTCCTCCACTGTCCCCACTGTGTTCATAACGAGCAGGGACTCCTCCACTGTCCCCACTGTCCTCATAACGAGCAGGGACTCCTCCACTGTCCCCACTGTCCTCATAACGAGCAGGGACTCCTCCACTGTCCCCACTGTGTTCATAACGAGCAGGGACTCCTCCACTGTCCCCACTGTCCTCATAACGAGCAGGGACTCCTCCACTGTCCCCACTGTCCTCATAACGAGCAGGGACTCCTCCACTGTCCCCACTGTCCTCATAACGAGCAGGGACTCCTCCACTGTCCCCACTGTCCTCATAACGAGCAGGGACTCCTCCACTGTCCCCACTGTCCTCATAACGAGCAGGGACTCCTCCACTGTCCCCACTGTGTTCATAACGAGCAGGGACTCCTCCACTGTCCCCACTGTCCTCATAACGAGCAGGGACTCCTCCACTGTCCTCATAACGAGCAGGGACTCCTCCACTGTCCCCACTGTGTTCATAACGAGCAGGGACTCCTCCACTGTCCCCACTGTCCTCATAACGAGCAGGGACTCCTCCACTGTCCCCACTGTCCTCATAACGAGCAGGGACTCCTCCACTGTCCCCACTGTCCTCATAACGAGCAGGGACTCCTCCACTGTCCCCACTGTCCTCATAACGAGCAGGGACTCCTCCACTGTCCCCACTGTGTTCATAACGAGCAGGGACTCCTCCACTGTCCCCACTGTCCTCATAACGAGCAGGGACTCCTCCACTGTCCCCACTGTGTTCATAACGAGCAGGGACTCCTCCACTGTCCCCACTGTCCTCATAACGAGCAGGGACTCCTCCACTGTCCCCACTGTCCTCATAACGAGCAGGGACTCCTCCACTGTCCCCACTGTCCTCATAACGAGCAGGGACTCCTCCACTGTCCCCACTGTGTTCATAACGAGCAGGGACTCCTCCACTGTCCCCACTGTCCTCATAACGAGCAGGGACTCCTCCACTGTCCCCACTGTGTTCATAACGAGCAGGGACTCCTCCACTGTCCTCATAACGAGCAGGGACTCCTCCACTGTCCCCACTGTCCTCATAACGAGCAGGGACTCCTCCACTGTCCCCACTGTCCTCATAACGAGCAGGGACTCCTCCACTGTCCTCATAACGAGCAGGGACTCCTCCACTGTCCCCACTGTCCTCATAACGAGCAGGGACTCCTCCACTGTCCTCATAACGAGCAGGGACTCCTCCACTGTCCCCACTGTCCTCATAACGAGCAGGGACTCCTCCACTGTCCCCACTGTCCTCATAACGAGCAGGGACTCCTCCACTGTCCCCACTGTCCTCATAACGAGCAGGGACTCCTCCACTGTCCCCACTGTGTTCATAACGAGCAAGGGACTCCTCCACTGTCCCCACTGTCCTCATAACGAGCAGGGACTCCTCCACTGTCCCCACTGTCCTCATAACGAGCAGGGACTCCTCCACTGTCCCCACTGTCCTCATAACGAGCAGGGACTCTCACTGTCCCCACTGTCCTCATAACGAGCAGGGACTCCTCCACTGTCCCCACTGTCCTCATAACGAGCAGGGACTCCTCCACTGTCCCCACTGTGTTCATAACGAGCAGGGACTCCTCCACTGTCCCCACTGTCCTCATAACGAGCAGGGACTCCTCCACTGTCCCCACTGTCCTCATAACGAGCAGGGACTCCTCCACTGTCCCCACTGTGTTCATAACGAGCAGGGACTCCTCCACTGTCCCCACTGTCCTCATAACGAGCAGGGACTCCTCCACTGTCCCCACTGTCCTCATAACGAGCAGGGACTCCTCCACTGTCCTCATAACGAGCAGGGACTCCTCCACTGTCCCCACTGTCCTCATAACGAGCAGGGACTCCTCCACTGTCCCCACTGTCCTCATAACGAGCAGGGACTCCTCCACTGTCCCCACTGTCCTCATAACGAGCAGGGACTCCTCCACTGTCCCCACTGTGTTCATAACGAGCAGGGACTCCTCCACTGTCCTCACTGTCCTCATAACGAGCAGGGACTCCTCCACTGTCCCCACTGTCCTCATAACGAGCAGGGACTCCTCCACTGTCCTCATAACGAGCAGGGACTCCTCCACTGTCCCCACTGTCCTCATAACGAGCAGGGACTCCTCCACTGTCCCCACTGTCCTCATAACGAGCAGGGACTCCTCCACTGTCCCCACTGTCCTCATAACGAGCAGGGACTCCTCCACTGTCCCCACTGTCCTCATAACGAGCAGGGACTCCTCCACTGTCCCCACTGTCCTCATAACGAGCAGGGACTCCTCCACTGTCCCCACTGTGTTCATAACGAGCAGGGACTCCTCCACTGTCCCTCACTGTCCTCATAACGAGCAGGGACTCCTCCACTGTCCCCACTGTGTTCATAACGAGCAGGGACTCCTCCACTGTCCCCACTGTCCTCATAACGAGCAGGGACTCCTCCACTGTCCCCACTGTGTTCATAACGAGCAGGGACTCCTCCACTGTCCCCACTGTCCTCATAACGAGCAGGGACTCCTCCACTGTCCCCACTGTCCTCATAACGAGCAGGGACTCCTCCACTGTCCCCACTGTGTTCATAACGAGCAGGGACTCCTCCACTGTCCCTCACTGTCCTCATAACGAGCAGGGACTCCTCCACTGTCCCCACTGTCCTCATAACGAGCAGGGACTCTTCCACTGTCCCCACTGTGTTCATAACGAGCAGGGACTCCTCCACTGTCCCCACTGTCCTCATAACGAGCAGGGACTCCTCCACTGTCCCCACTGTCCTCATAACGAGCAGGGACTCCTCCACTGTCCCCACTGTCCTCATAACGAGCAGGGACTCCTCCACTGTCCCCACTGTGTTCATAACGAGCAGGGACTCCTCCACTGTCCCCACTGTCCTCATAACGAGCAGGGACTCCTCCACTGTCCCCACTGTGTTCATAACGAGCAGGGACTCCTCCACTGTCCCCACAACGAGCAGGGACTCCTCCACTGTCCCCACTGTCCTCATAACGAGCAGGGACTCCTCCACTGTCCCCACTGTGTTCATAACGAGCAGGGACTCCTCCACTGTCCCCACTGTGTTCATAACGAGCAGGGACTCCTCCACTGTCCCCACTGTCCTCATAACGAGCAGGGACTCCTCCACTGTCCCCACTGTCCTCATAACGAGCAGGGACTCCTCCACTGTCCCCACTGTCCTCATAACGAGCAGGGACTCCTCCACTGTCCCCACTGTGTTCATAACGAGCAGGGACTCTTCCACTGTCCCCACTGTCCTCATAACGAGCAGGGACTCCTCCACTGTCCCCACTGTCCTCATAACGAGTAGGGACTCCTCCACTGTCCCCACTGTCCTCATAACGAGTAGGGACTCCTCCACTGTCCCCACTGTCCTCATAACGAGTAGGGACTCCTCCACTGTCCCCACTGTCCTCATAACGAGCAGGGACTCCTCCACTGTCCCCACTGTCCTCATAACGAGCAGGGACTCCTCCACTGTCCCCACTGTCCTCATAACGAGCAGGGACTCCTCCACTGTCCCCACTGTGTTCATAACGAGCAGGGACTCCTCCACTGTCCCCACTGTGTTCATAACGAGCAGGGACTCCTCCACTGTCCCCACTGTCCTCATAACGAGCAGGGACTCCTCCACTGTCCCCACTGTCCTCATAACGAGCAGGGACTCCTCCACTGTCCCCACTGTGTTCATAACGAGCAGGGACTCCTCCACTGTCCCCACTGTCCTCATAACGAGCAGGGACTCCTCCACTGTCCCCACTGTCCTCATAACGAGCAGGGACTCCTCCACTGTCCCCACTGTCCTCATAACGAGTAGGGACTCCTCCACTGTCCCCACTGTCCTCATAACGAGCAGGGACTCCTCCACTGTCCCCACTGTGTTCATAACGAGCAGGGACTCCTCCACTGTCCCCACTGTCCTCATAACGAGCAGGGACTCCTCCACTGTCCCCACTGTCCTCATAACGAGCAGGGACTCCTCCACTGTCCCCACTGTCCTCATAACGAGCAGGGACTCCTCCACTGTCCCCACTGTCCTCATAACGAGCAGGGACTCCTCCACTGTCCCCACTGTCCTCATAACGAGCAGGGACTCCTCCACTGTCCCCACTGTCCTCATAACGAGCAGGGACTCCTCCACTGTCCCCACTGTCCTCATAACGAGCAGGGACTCCTCCACTGTCCCCACTGTCCTCATAACGAGCAGGGACTCCTCCACTGTCCCCACTGTCCTCATAACGAGCAGGGACTCCTCCACTGTCCCCACTGTCCTCATAACGAGTAGGGACTCCTCCACTGTCCCCACAAACACGTTACACTTTATGCAGTTCATAGTCTGCTCTGAATAGAAGCATAAGGCCTCTCACACGTCGCTGACGGCTCCCATTCTGCCACCAAGCGCTGACTGAGTGCATTGATAACACGGGCTTTATGATGGTGTGTGTGTGTGTGTGTGTGTGTGTATGTGTGTGTGTGTGTGTCTGTGTGTGTGACAGGTCTGTGTGTGTGTGTGTGTGCGTGTGACGGGTCTGTGTGTGTGTGTGTGCGTGTGTGTGCGTGTCTGTGTGTGTGTGGTGTGCGTGTGTGAGTGTCTGTGTGTGTGTGTGTGTGTGACGGGTCTGTGTGTGTGTCTCTGTGTGTGTGTGTGTGTGTGTGTGTGTGTGTGTGTGTGTGTGACGGGTCTGTGTGTGTCTGTGTGTGTGTGACGGGTCTGTGTGTGTCTGTGTGTGTGTGTGTGTGTGGTGTGTGTGTGTGTGTGTGTGTCTGTGTGTGACGGGTCTGTGTATGTCTGTGTGTGTGTGTGTGTGTGTGGTGTGTGCGTGTGTGTGGTGTGTCTGTGTGTGACGGGTCTGTATGTGTGTGTGTGTGTGTGTGTGCGTGCGTGTGTGTGCGTGTGTGTGTGTGTGGTGTGTTTGTGTGTGACGGGTCTGTGTGTGTGTGTGTGCGTGCGTGTGTGTTAGAGAGTGTCTGTGTGTGTGTGTGTGTTAGAGAGTGTCTGTGTGTGTGTGTGTGTATGCGTGTCTGTGTGTGTGTGTGTGTGTGTGTGCGTGTGTGTGTGTGTGGTGTGTCTGTGTGTGACGGGTCTGTGTGTGTGTGTGTGTGTGCGTGCGTGTGTGTGTGTGTGTGTGTGTGAGAGAGTGTCTGTGTGTGTGTGTGTGTGTGTGAGAGAGTGTCTGTGTGCGTGTGTGTGTGAGAGAGTGTCTGTGTGTGTGTGTGTGTGTGTGTGTGTGTGTGTGTGTGTGTGTGAGAGAGTGTCTCTGTGTGTGTGTGTGTGTGTGCGTGTGTGAGTGTCTGTGTGTGCGTGTCTGTGTGTGTGCGTGTCTCTGTGTGCGTGTCTCTGTGTGTGTGTGTGTCTGTGTGTGTGTGAGTGTCTGTGTGTGTGACGGGTCTGTGTGTGTGTGTCTGTGTGTGTCTGTGTGTGTGTGTGGGTCCCCAGCCTGCAGCTGACACACACAGTGTTAGTGTGGAGCAGAGGCTGTGTTCCTGTGTGGTCCCTGAAGGCAGCGTCTCCCTCGGCCAATGGGATTCCTCCAAACCTCCTCAAAGCGTCCAGATCAGCCGATATGTGCGTACCGTGTGCAGACGCTGAGGCAGGGGCCGCCTGTTTCCAGGTAGTCATCATCCATGCCGGTGAAGGAAGCTTCTGGAGCATGCTGTAGAACCTTCCGGCTCTCCAGAGCGCTCACCCCTCACGGAGCGTCCACACTACGGAGCGTCCACACCCCGGAGCGTCCACACTACGGAGCGTCCACACTACAGAGCGTCCACACTACAGAGCGTCCTCACTACGGAGCGTCCACACTACGGAGCGTCCACACTACGGAGCGTCCACACTACAGAGCGTCCACACTACAGAGCGTCCACACTACGGAGCGTCCACACTACAGAGCGTCCACACTACGGAGCGTCCACACTACAGAGCGTCCTCACTACAGCTCCAAAGACAGCTTGGAGCTGGGCGTGTCTGGAGCTTGGGGATTTTATTCAAGCAACACGACAACAACCAATCACATGAATCTCCCGCCCCCGACATGCAGAGCAAAAACCCCCGGGGATTTTATGCGAGCAATATATATATATATAAATATATATATATATAAATATATATATATATATATATATAAACTCCCCAAACAGGCGAAACCCTACCAGTTTCCCCCACTGCCTCTGCCCCCTCCCTCCATGCTGGTTCCTCCGGTTTGTGTCCCGGTAGGTGAAGAGGGTCTGGTCATACACAACCGGGTGTTGCTACGGCGATAGTTAGTTTCTCCTCCGACTTCTTTTGAAATATAGAAATGAACGGCGGGATATCTCTCCCAGCTTAGACGCGGTTTGATTGGCTACGGCTTCAGCTGTCAGATTTTGGGAAACGGGATTTGATTGGCTGGCGCTGGCTACCCGGCGTCTCCGGCGTCAGAAGTTGAACATTGTTCAACTTCTGACGCCGGAGACGCCTCGCTCTGCTACCCACAATTCAGTTCGGCGAAAAAGCGAGGCAACGTGACGTCACCCCGTTGAAAGCTCCAAGCAGCTGCTTGGAGCTTTCGACGCTCTCGACGCTGTAGTGTGGACGGGCCGTCAAGCAGACGCTGACAGAGACAGGAAGTAGAGAGGCTCCACCTCCAGCTGGGCATGTCACTCAGGTATTGATCCATAATGTTTCCAACTTTAATTGATTGCATGTATTTTAAAAGTGGGCACACATGAATACTATGATATATATATATTTATTTAATTAGTACAATTTATGACGAGCACGAGTTTGTGGGCCATGCTTCATCATACTCTTTGAATGCCCTGAGGGCCGCGGGTCGGACCCCCTGCGCGAGTCCTGCACCGTATGCTGACTGTGAGCGACGACGTGCAGGCCAGCCTCCAGCAGGTCCTGGGGCCGCAGACCCCGCTGACCTTCCTGTCTTTGGGGTCCGAACCCGGGTCGCCAACCGGACTCCGGTCTGAGGCGGGCCGCTAGACGTCGGGGTAAAGCTCCGTGTTGACGTCCACGCTGAGCAGGACGCTCTCCTGCCCCGCGGCGGCCCTCCTGCTCGGCACCTCGCCCGGCAGAGGGCGGCTGCTGCCGGACTTCTCCTCGAACCAGCTGTCCAGCGCTCGCTTCCCGTCGAAGTGTGCGATGGGCGGCCCGTTAACGGCCACCGTCAGCAGGTCGTTCATCTGCTCCAGGCTCAGCCGCGACCGGTTGTTCTTGCACATCTTCTGCAGAGATGCCCGGCCTTTATCGCAGCAGGAAGTGGAGCCGGGCAGCACCCGGACCGCCTGCAGGACCCGGTTCAGGAGAGGGAAGCACTGCCTGTACCTGCAGACGTGAGCCAGAACCTCCTTGAAGCCGTTGGTGCTGAGGTAGTCTGCCTTCAGGTCCTTCCACTCGCCCAGCAGGTCGCCCCGCGCCTCCACGCCTCTGCAGGGGAGCGAGTCCATGTGGTCCAGGATCAGCTGGACCTCCTCCTCCCCGTAGGCCTGCAGGGCCTCGCGGCCGTGCGGCCACGTGTTCAGATCCAGAACCCTGCAGGCCTTTGCAAAGGGGCGGCTGTGCAGGTCCAGCCTCTGGGACAGGATGCCCTGGCTCCGGGTGCAGATCTTCTCCCGGATCGACTGGAACTTGGACTCGGCGACGCGCAGGTTCTTCAGAGCGACACCGTTGAAACTCTCCCGGAAGTTCTCTTCAAACTCCTGCAGGTACTCTCCGGGGAAGTCCACCAGCTGGCCGATCTCCAGGATGGCGTCCTCGATCTTGGCCTCCACCTGCGACACCAGGAAGTGGTTTTCCCCCTGGAAGGTGAAGGCTAGCCGCGAGAGGACGGCGATGACGTCCAGCAGGAAGTAGATGAGCTTCACTGACTGGTAGTCCAGGAGGAACTGGAGCAGGCTGAGGGCGACGGCGGCGGCGTCGGCCCTCTGCGTCTGGCTGCTGATCTCCTTCAGGTGCGCTACCACCTCCAGGTAGTCTTTGATGAGCGCGTTCAGGACGTTGGGCTCTCCGATGATCCACCGAATGGCTCTGATGTCTCCCAGGAACTCCGTCTCCTCCGACAGCGTGGGAGCGGTGCCCCGCAGCTCGGCCATCATGCGGGGGGAGTATCGGTAGAAGCTGAGGAGCTGCTTCAGGTTGGTCTCCAGGTCCTCCAGGCAGCAGAGCTCCTTCCCGCTGATGGCGTCCAGAACCTCCAGGTGGGGCCGGTGGATCATGATGGGGAGGCACAGGATCCAGGGGAAGGTCTTCTGCACCGCCACGTAGAGGCTGGCTCTCGTCCCCGCCGAGATGTTGGTGCCGTCCACCCCGAGGCCGACCACCAGCAGGTCCTGGAACCTGAGGCCGAGCACGCCAAAGGCCCGGTCCAGCGCCTGCAGGTACCCGTCCACACTGGGCATCCCCAGTCTCTGCAAGGACAGGAACTCCGTGTTCGGGGAGCCCTCGTAGGAGAGGAACTGCACGTAGACGGCCACCGTGTCCGAGAACAGGTCGTCGTTCTGGGCGTCCATGATGACGCTCAGGAAAGGAGACAGGCGCATCTTCTCGGCCAGGTCTTCCTTCAGCGCGCGGGCGATGTGGTGCAGGAGGATCTGGCAGTCCCCGTCGTTCAGGTACTGATCCACCACCTGGAGCTCGCACCTCTTCAGCAGCTCTGCCAGCGGCCGCAGGTCCGAGAGGGGCCGGCCCTCCGCGGCCAGGTGGTAGGCGGCGTTGAAGAGCAGCGTCATGCTGCGGCACATGGCCTCCGTCTTCTCGGGGTGCATGCGCAGCTTGTACAGCTGCAGGCACTTCCTGTGCAGGTTGCTCTGGCTGTGCAGCTTGATGGTGTGGATCTTGAACTGCTTGGAGCCCACGATGAAGGCGGAGGTCCGGGACGACGGCACGGTGTACTGCCGGCAGACGTGGCACCACATCTCGTTGAGGGTCGGCGAATAGCGGAGGAACCAGAACTTCTTCAGCCACTCCTGTTTGAAGCGGCGGACCCGACGGCTTCCTCCCGAGGAAAGCTTCAGCGAATCCTCGGGAGAAATCACGAGATCCACCGCGACCGAGTCGTCAGCCGAGTCCACGTCCGGGTCGTCTCCATCCAGAACCTGAGGGCTCGTCGAGCGCTCCATCCCTGCAGCGAAACACAGACGGGTTTGATACCAGCTTTTAATTCATGTAACGGGACACGAAGAGGGATATTTAGCCACGTAGCGATTTCAAAATAAAAGCACTGAACAACTGACTTCACTTCAAAATAAAACCCAATAAGTATTGATTTCAAAATAAAAGCACTGAACAACTGACCAAGAAATCACTTCAGAATAAAACCCAATAAGTATTGACTTCAAAATAAAACCCAATAAGTAATACTTCAAAATAAAACCCAATAAGTATTGACTTCAAAATAAAACCCAATAAGTATTGACTTCAAAATAAAACCCAATAAGTATTGACTTCAAAATAAAACCCAATAAGTAATACTTCAAAATAAAACCCAATAAGTATTGACTTCAAAATAAAACCCAATAAGTATTGACTTCAGAATAAAACCCAATAAGTATTACTTCAAAATAAAACCCAATAAGTATTGACTTCAAAATAAAACCCAATAAGTATTGACTTCAGAATAAAACCCAATAAGTATTTACTTCAAAATAAAACCCAATAAGTATTACTTCAAAATAAAACCCAATAAGTATTACTTCAAAATAAAACCCAATAAGTATTGACTTCAAAATAAAACCCAATAAGTATTACTTCAAAATAAAACCCAATAAGTATTGACTTCAAAATAAAACCCAATAAGTATTACTTCAAAATAAAACCCAATAAGTATTGACTTCAAAATAAAACCCAATAAGTATTACTTCAGAATGAAACCCAATAAGTATTGACTTCAAAATAAAACCCAATAAGTATTGACTTCAAAATAAAACCCAATAAGTATTGACTTCAGAATAAAACCCAATAAGTATTGACTTCAAAATAAAAGCACTGAACAACTGACCGTGAATACAAGTGTGACCAAGAAATCACTTCAGAATAAAACCCAATAAGTATTGACTTCAAAATAAAACCCAATAAGTATTACTTCAAAATAAAACCCAATAAGTATTGACTTCAAAATAAAACCCAATAAGTATTGACTTCAAAATAAAACCCAATAAGTATTACTTCAAAATAAAACCCAATAAGTATTGACTTCAAAATAAAACCCAATAAGTATTACTTCAAAATAAAACCCAATAAGTATTGACTTCAAAATAAAACCCAATAAGTATTACTTCAAAATAAAACCCAATAAGTATTGACTTCAAAATAAAACCAAATAAGTATTGACTTCAAAATAAAACCCAATAAGTATTGACTTCAAAATAAAACCCAATAAGTATTGACTTCAAAATAAAACCCAATAAGTATTACTTCAAAATAAAACCCAATAAGTATTGACTTCAAAATAAAACCCAATAAGTATTACTTCAAAATAAAACCCAATAAGTATTGACTTCAAAATAAAACCCAATAAGTATTTACTTCAAAATAAAACCCAATAAGTATTACTTCAAAATAAAACCCAATAAGTATTACTTCAAAATAAAACCCAATAAGTATTGACTTCAAAATAAAACCCAATAAGTATTACTTCAAAATAAAACCCAATAAGTATTGACTTCAAAATAAAACCCAATAAGTATTACTTCAAAATAAAACCCAATAAGTATTGACTTCAAAATAAAACCCAATAAGTATTACTTCAAAATAAAACCCAATAAGTATTGACTTCAAAATAAAACCCAATAAGTATTGACTTCAGAATAAAACCCAATAAGTATTGACTTCAAAATAAAAGCACTGAACAACTGACCGTGAATACAAGTGTGACCAAGAAATCACTTCAGAATAAAACCCAATAAGTATTGACTTCAAAATAAAACCCAATAAGTATTACTTCAAAATAAAACCCAATAAGTATTGACTTCAAAATAAAACCCAATAAGTATTGACTTCAAAATAAAACCCAATAAGTATTACTTCAAAATAAAACCCAATAAGTATTGACTTCAAAATAAAACCCAATAAGTATTACTTCAAAATAAAACCCAATAAGTATTGACTTCAAAATAAAACCAAATAAGTATTGACTTCAAAATAAAACCCAATAAGTATTGACTTCAAAATAAAACCCAATAAGTATTGACTTCAAAATAAAACCCAATAAGTATTACTTCAAAATAAAACCCAATAAGTATTGACTTCAAAATAAAACCCAATAAGTATTACTTCAAAATAAAACCCAATAAGTATTGACTTCAAAATAAAACCCAATAAGTATTTACTTCAAAATAAAACCCAATAAGTATTACTTCAAAATAAAACCCAATAAGTATTGACTTCAAAATAAAACCCAATAAGTATTGACTTCAAAATAAAACCCAATAAGTATTACTTCAAAATAAAACCCAATAAGTATTGACTTCAAAATAAAACCCAATAAGTATTACTTCAAAATAAAACCCAATAAGTATTGACTTCAAAATAAAACCCAATAAGTATTACTTCAAAATAAAACCCAATAAGTATTGACTTCAAAATAAAACCAAATAAGTATTGACTTCAAAATAAAACCCAATAAGTATTGACTTCAAAATAAAACCCAATAAGTATTGACTTCAAAATAAAACCCAATAAGTATTACTTCAAAATAAAACCCAATAAGTATTGACTTCAAAATAAAACCCAATAAGTATTACTTCAAAATAAAACCCAATAAGTATTGACTTCAAAATAAAACCCAATAAGTATTTACTTCAAAATAAAACCCAATAAGTATTACTTCAAAATAAAACCCAATAAGTATTACTTCAAAATAAAACCCAATAAGTATTGACTTCAAAATAAAACCCAATAAGTATTACTTCAAAATAAAACCCAATAAGTATTGACTTCAAAATAAAACCCAATAAGTATTACTTCAAAATAAAACCCAATAAGTATTACTTCAAAATAAAACCCAATACGTATTACTTCAAAATAAAACCCAATAAGTATTGACTTCAAAATAAAACCCAATAAGTATTACTTCAAAATAAAACCCAATAAGTATTACTTCAAAATAAAACCCAATAAGTATTGACTTCAAAATAAAACCCAATAAGTATTACTTCAAAATAAAACCCAATAAGTATTACTTCAAAATAAAACCCAATAAGTATTGACTTCAAAATAAAACCCAATAAGTATTGACTTCAAAATAAAACCCAATAAGTATTTACTTCAAAATAAAACCCAATAAGTATTACTTCAAAATAAAACACAATAAGTATTACTTCAAAATAAAACCCAATAAGTATTGACTTCAAAATAAAACCCAATAAGTATTACTTCAAAATAAAACCCAATAAGTATTGACTTCAAAATAAAACCCAATAAGTATTACTTCAAAATAAAACCCAATAAGTATTGACTTCAAAATAAAACCCAATAAGTATTACTTCAAAATAAAACCCAATAAGTATTACTTCAAAATAAAACCCAATAAGTATTGACTTCAAAATAAAACCCAATAAGTATTGACTTCAGAATAAAACCCAATAAGTATTGACTTCAAAATAAAACCCAATAAGTATTACTTCAAAATAAAACCCAATAAGTATTGACTTCAAAATAAAACCCAATAAGTATTACTTCAAAATAAAACCCAATAAGTATTGACTTCAAAATAAAACCCAATAAGTATTACTTCAAAATAAAACCCAATAAGTATTACTTCAAAATAAAACCCAATAAGTATTACTTCAAAATAAAACCCAATAAGTATTACTTCAAAATAAAACCCAATAAGTATTGACTTCAAAATAAAACCCAATAAGTATTGACTTCAAAATAAAACCCAATAAGTATTGACTTCAAAATAAAACCCAATAAGTATTGACTTCAAAATAAAACCCAATAAGTATTGACTTCAAAATAAAACCCAATAAGTATTACTTCAAAATAAAACCCAATAAGTATTGACTTCAAAATAAAACCCAATAAGTATTACTTCAAAATAAAACCCAAAAAGTATTGACTTCAAAATAAAACCAAATAAGTATTGACTTCAAAATAAAACCCAATAAGTATTGACTTCAAAATAAAACCCAATAAGTATTGACTTCAAAATAAAACCCAATAAGTATTACTTCAAAATAAAACCCAATAAGTATTGACTTCAAAATAAAACCCAATAAGTATTACTTCAAAATAAAACCCAATAAGTATTGAATTCAAAATAAAACCCAATAAGTATTGACTTCAAAATAAAACCCAATAAGTATTACTTCAAAATAAAACCCAATAAGTATTACTTCAAAATAAAACCCAATAAGTATTGACTTCAAAATAAAACCCAATAAGTATTGACTTCAAAATAAAACCCAATAAGTATTTACTTCAAAATAAAACCCAATAAGTATTACTTCAAAATAAAACCCAATAAGTATTACTTCAAAATAAAACCCAATAAGTATTGACTTCAAAATAAAACCCAATAAGTATTACTTCAAAATAAAACCCAATAAGTATTGACTTCAAAATAAAACCCAATAAGTATTACTTCAAAATAAAACCCAATAAGTATTGACTTCAAAATAAAACCCAATAAGTATTACTTCAAAATAAAACCCAATAAGTATTACTTCAAAATAAAACCCAATAAGTATTGACTTCAAAATAAAACCCAATAAGTATTGACTTCAAAATAAAACCCAATAAGTATTTACTTCAAAATAAAACCCAATAAGTATTACTTCAAAATAAAACACAATAAGTATTACTTCAAAATAAAACCTAATAAGTATTGACTTCAAAATAAAACCCAATAAGTATTACTTCAAAATAAAACCCAATAAGTATTGACTTCAAAATAAAACCCAATAAGTATTACTTCAAAATAAAACCCAATAAGTATTGACTTCAAAATAAAACCCAATAAGTATTACTTCAAAATAAAACCCAATAAGTATTACTTCAAAATAAAACCCAATAAGTATTGACTTCAGAATAAAACCCAATAAGTATTGACTTCAAAATAAAACCCAATAAGTATTACTTCAAAATAAAACCCAATAAGTATTGACTTCGAAATAAAACCCAATAAGTATTACTTCAAAATAAAACCCAATAAGTATTGACTTCGAAATAAAACCCAATAAGTATTACTTCAAAATAAAACCCAATAAGTATTGACTTCAAAATAAAACCCAATAAGTATTACTTCAAAATAAAACCCAATAAGTATTGACTTCAAAATAAAACCCAATAAGTATTGACTTCAAAATAAAACCCAATAAGTATTGACTTCAAAATAAAACCCAATAAGTATTACTTCAAAATAAAACCCAATAAGTATTGACTTCAAAATAAAACCCAATAAGTATTACTTCAAAATAAAACCCAATAAGTATTACTTCAAAATAAAACCCAATAAGTATTGACTTCAAAATAAAACCCAATAAGTATTGACTTCAAAATAAAACCCAATAAGTATTTACTTCAAAATAAAACCCAATAAGTATTACTTCAAAATAAAACCCAATAAGTATTACTTCAAAATAAAACCCAATAAGTATTGACTTCAAAATAAAACCCAATAAGTATTACTTCAAAATAAAACCCAATAAGTATTGACTTCAAAATAAAACCCAATAAGTATTACTTCAAAATAAAACCCAATAAGTATTGACTTCAAAATAAAACCCAATAAGTATTACTTCAAAATAAAACCCAATAAGTATTACTTCAAAATAAAACCCAATAAGTATTGACTTCAAAATAAAACCCAATAAGTATTGACTTCAAAATAAAACCCAATAAGTATTGACTTCAAAATAAAACCCAATAAGTATTACTTCAAAATAAAACCCAATAAGTATTGACTTCAAAATAAAACCCAATAAGTATTACTTCAAAATAAAACCCAATAAGTATTGACTTCAAAATAAAACCCAATAAGTATTACTTCAAAATAAAACCCAATAAGTATTACTTCAAAATAAAACCCAATAAGTATTGACTTCAAAATAAAACCCAATAAGTATTACTTCAAAATAAAACCCAATAAGTATTGACTTCAAAATAAAACCCAATAAGTATTACTTCAAAATAAAACCCAATAAGTATTGACTTCAAAATAAAACCCAATAAGTATTACTTCAAAATAAAACCCAATAAGTATTGACTTCAAAATAAAACCCAATAAGTATTACTTCAAAATAAAACCCAATAAGTATTACTTCAAAATAAAACCCAATAAGTATTGACTTCAAAATAAAACCCAATAAGTATTACTTCAAAATAAAACCCAATAAGTATTGACTTCAAAATAAAACCCAATAAGTATTTACTTCAAAATAAAACCCAATAAGTATTGACTTCAAAATAAAACCCAATAAGTATTACTTCAAAATAAAACCCAATAAGTATTTACTTCAAAATAAAACCCAATAAGTATTGACTTCAGAATAAAACCCAATAAGTATTGACTTCAAAATAAAACCCAATAAGTATTTACTTCAAAATAAAACCCAATAAGTATTTACTTCAGAATAATCCCCTCCCCTATAATAATGTATCCCACCTGCAGAGTCCTCGACGGGGCCCTGCTCGGGGTGGGGGGGCTCCTGAGTGGAGGATGTTGGAAGGCCCCCCCCGCCCTCCTCTGAGTTGGGACAGCTCTTCCTCCAGCTCCACGATCCTCTTCCTCAGTTTCACACAGCTGGAGCAGCTGGAGGTGGACGGGCCCTCCTCTTCCTCCTGCAGGCGAATACACCATCAGTGTGTACTAATACACCTGCATACTGCATCAGTGTACCAATACACCTACATACTGCATCAGTGTACTAATACACCTACATACTGCATCAGTGTACTAATACACCTGCATACTGCATCAGTAGTGTGTACTAATACACCTACATACTACATACTGCATCAGTAGTGTGTACTAATACACCTACATACTGCATCAGTAGTGTGTACTAATACACCTACATACTGTATCAGTGTACTAATACACCTACAGACTGCATCAGTAGTGTGTACTAATAGACCTACATACTGCATCAGTAGTGTGTACTAATATACCTACATACTACATACACCATCAGTGTGTACTAATACACCTACATACTGCATCAGTGTACTAATACACCTACATACTGCATCAGTGTACTAATACACCTGCATACTGCATCAGTAGTGTGTACTAATACACCTACATACTACATACTGCATCAGTAGTGTGTACTAATACACCTACATACTGCATCAGTGTACTAATACACCTATATACACCATCAGTGTGTACTAATACACCTACATACTGCATCAGTGTACTAATACACCTGCATACTGCATCAGTAGTGTGTACTAATATACCTACATACTGCATCAGTAGTGTGTACTAATATACCTACATACTACATACACCATCAGTGTGTACTAATACACCTACATACTGCATCAGTGTACTAATACACCTACATACTGCATCAGTGTACTAATACACCTGCATAGTGCATCAGTAGTGTGTACTAATACACCTACATACTACATACTGCATCAGTAGTGTGTACTCATTAACCTACATACTGCATCAGTAGTGTGTACTAATATACCTACATACTACATACTGCATCAGTAGTGTGTACTAATACACCTACATACTGCATCAGTAGTGTGTACTAATATACCTACATACTACATACTGCATCAGTAGTGTGTACTCATTAACCTACATACTGCATCAGTAGTGTGTACTCATTAACCTACATACTGCATCAGTAGTGTGTACTCATTAACCTACATACTGCATCAGTAGTGTGTATTAATACACCTACATACTGCATCAGTAGTGTGTACTAATATACCTACATACTACAGTACAGCATCAGTGTGTACTAATACACCTACATACTGCATCAGTAGTGTGTACTAATATACCTACATACTGCATCAGTAGTGTGTACTAATATACCTACATACTACATTCTGCATCAGTAGTGTGTACTAATATACCTACATACTACATACTGCATCAGTAGTGTGTACTAATATACCTACATACTACATACTGCATCAGTAGTGTGTACTAATATACCTACATACTACATACTGCATCAGTGTGTACTAATACAGCTACATTCTACAGTACTGCATCAGTGTACTAATATACCTACATACTACAGTACTGCATCAGTGTGTACTAATACAGCTACATGCTACAGTACTGCATCAGTGTGTACTAATACAGCTACATGCTACAGTACTGCATCAGTGTGTACTAATACGGTTCAGAACGGGCTGGCTCCGGCCTGTAGCCGAACTCCTCTGCTGGTCTATGGCCTCTAGAGGGTAACGGTCCCCTCTGCTGGTCTATGGCCTTGTAGAGGGTAGCGGTCCCCTCTGCTGGTCTATGGCCTTGTAGAGGGTAACGGTCCCCTCTGCTGGTCTATGGCCTTGTAGAGGGTAGCGGTCCCCTCTGCTGGTCTATGGCCTCTAGAGGGTAACGGTCCCCTCTGCTGGTCTATGGCCTTGTAGAGGGTAGCGGTCTCCTCTGCTGGTCTATGGCCTTGTAGAGGGTAACGGTCCCCTCTGCTGGTCTATGGCCTTGTAGAGGGTAGCGGTCCCCTCTGCTGGTCTATGGCCTTATAGAGGGTAACGGTCCCCTCTGCTGGTCTATGGCCTTATAGAGGGTAACGGTCCCCTCTGCTGGTCTATGGCCTTGTAGAGAGTAACGGTCCCCTCTGCTGGTCTATGGCCTTGTAGAGGGGACCGTTACCCTCTGCTGGTCTATGGCCTTGTAGAGGGTAACGGTCCCCTCTGCTGGTCTATGGCCTTGTAGAGGGTAACGGTCCCCTCTGCTGGTCTATGGCCTTGTAGAGGGTAACGGTCCCCTCTGCTGGTCATGCCTTGAGGGGGACCGTACCCTGCTGGTCTATGGCCTTGTAGAGGGTAACGGTCCCCTCTGCTGGTCTATGGCCTTGTAGAGGGTAACGGTTCCCCTCTGCTGGTCTATGGCCTCTAGAGGCCATGTTAAGGCCTTCTCTAACTTCTGGTCACTTTCCAAACAGTCTCAAGGAGGCGAGAGTAAACCCTCTCCTGAAGAAACCCACTCTCAACCCGTCTGACGTTATAAACTACAGGCCTGTCTCTCTCCTCCCGTTCCTGTCTAAAACACTTGAACCCGCTGTCTTTAGACAACTCTCCTGTTATCTCCATCAGAACAACCTTCTGGATCCGCACCAGTCTGGTTTCAAGGCAGGTCACTCCACAGAAACTGCCCTCCTTGCTGTCACTGAGGAACTGCACACTAAGCAGCCTCCCTCCCCTCTGTCCTCGTCCTGTTGGACCTGTCTGCTGCATTCGACACGGTGAACCATCAGATGCTCCTTCACTCTCCAAGAACTTGGAGTGTCAGGCTCTGCACTTTCCCTCCTCACCTCATACCTCAAAGACCGCACCTACAGGGTCACTTGGAGAGGGTCCGAGTCCGACCGTTGTTAATTAACTACAGGGGTCCCTCAGGGCTCTGTTCTCGGTCCCCTCCTCTTCTCCCTGTACACAAACTCGCTCGGATCTGTCATTAGCCCGCATGGTTTTTCATACCACTGCTACGCTGACGACACCCAACTCATCCTGTCCTTCCCCCGCTCAGAGACCCAGGTCGTCGCACGCATCTCTGCTCGTCTAGCTGACATCTCTCAGTGGATGTCTGCTCATCACCTCAAGCTCAACCTCGACAAGACTGAGCTGCTTTTCCTTCCGGGAAAAGATTGTCCCACTCTCGACCTGACTATCAACATCGGCCCCTCTGTTGTTTCCCCGACTCAGACTGCAAGGACTCTGGGTGTGACCCTAGATAACAACCTGTCCTTCACTGCAAACATCGCTGCTCCAACACGCTGCTGCAGATACACGCTCTACAGCATCAGGAGGACGCGTCCCCAGCTGACCCAGAGAGCCACGCAGGTTCTGGTCCAGGCTCTCGTCACCTCACTAGACTACTGCAGCTCCCTCCTGCTGGTCTGCCTGCATTTGCCATCCGACCTCTCTCATCCAGAATGCAGCGGCTCGTCTGGTCTTCAACCTTCCTGAATGTTCCACACCACGCCGCTCCTCCGCTCCCTCCACTGGCTTCCGGTAACTGCTAGAATCCACTTCAAGACCCTGGTGCTTGCGTACCATGCTGAGAATGGATCTGGCCCTTCCTACATCCAGGACATGGTTAAACCGTGCACCCCAGCACGTGCACTCCGCTCTGCATCAGCCAGACGGCTCGCTGCACCCTCGCTGCGAGGGGGACCCAAGTTCCCATCAGCAGAAACACGTGGGTTTGCTGTCCTGGCTCCAAGATGGTGGAACGAGCTCCCACTGACATCAGGACAGCAGAAAGCTCACACACCTTCCAGACTGAAGCTCATCTCTCTCGACTCCACCTCGAGGATAGAACTACTAACAAAGAACTACTAACAAAGCACTTATATACTAACAAAGCACTTATATACTAACAAAGCACTTATATACTAACAAAGCACTTATATACTAACAAAGCACTTATATGCTAACAAAGCACTTATATACTAACAAAGCACTTATATACTAACAAAGCACTTATATACTAACAAAGCACTTATATGCTAACAAAGCACTTATATACTAACAAAGCACTTATATACTAACAAAGCACTTATATGCTAACAAAGCACTTATATACTAACAAAGCACTTATATACTAACAAAGCACTTATATACTAACAAAGCACTTATATGCTAACAAAGCACTTATATACTAACAAAGCACTTATATACTAACAAAGCACTTATATGCTAACAAAGCACTTATATACTAACAAAGCACTTATATACTAACAAAGCACTTATATGCTAACAAAGCACTTATATACTAACAAAGGACTGGCTCCTCTAAAGCCAGTTGAGTAGCACTTGAAACGATTGGCTCTTTGAAACCTGATGTACTTTATGATTCTGTTTTCTTCAAGGTTGTGTCTTCCTGGTCGAATGTACTTATTGTGAGTCGCTCTGGATAAAAGCCTCAGCTAAATGATATGTAATGCTGTGTGGAGAGGGCTCAACTTGTTATGTATATCAAAAGCTTTATTGTTACTGAACAGATCCCACCTGAATCTTCTTGATCTGAAGGAGGTGTTTCCCTCCACACTGCTCCTCCTCCTCTTCCTCCTCCTCCTCTTCCTCCTTCTCCTCCTTCAGCTTCAGGACGTCCTTGAAGATGAGGTCTATCTTCCTCCTCTTCAGCTCGGGCTCTTTGTCCTGCAGCGCTGACTGAAGGCACGGAGACTTGACGTCCTGCAGGACTCTGTGCAGGGCTTCAGGTCTCCCGGGGTCTGAAACAAGACCAGAAGAAATGTGTGTAGGTAGGTAGGTAGGTAGGTAGGTAGGTAGGTAGGTGGGTAGGTGGGTAGGTAGGTGGGTAGGTGGGTAGGCGGGTAGGTAGGGGGGTAGGTAGGTGGGTAGGTGGGTGGGTAGGTAGGTGGGTAGGTGGGTAGGTAGGGTAGGTAGGTAGGTGGGTAGGTGGGTAGGTAGGTGGGTAGGTGGGTAGGTGGGTAGGTAGGTAGGTAGGTGGGTAGGTGGGTAGGTAGGTGGGTAGGTAGGTGGGTAGGTAGGTGGGTAGGTAGGTGGGTAGGTGGGTGGGTAGCTAGGTGGGTAGGTGGGTAGGTAGGTGGGTAGGTGGGTGGGTAGGTAGGTGGGTAGGTAGGTGGGTAGGTAGGTGGGTAGGTGGGTAGGTAGGTGGGTAGGTGGGTAGGTAGGTGGGTAGGTGGGTAGGTAGGTGGGTAGGTGGGTAGGTAGGTAGGTAATTTAATTAGATGTGATCCTGGTTCTTGTTGAGAGGTCAACTGAATATCTGAACTCACCCCAGAGGTCAGGGGACGGCTCGCTCATCCTGCAGACATCAGACGCTCAGCCTGCACACACGGCATTATTAAGGGATGTTCTGAACAACATGCATCACCTTCTACTCTATCGCAGCTCTACATCAGACGCTCAGGTGTTTAAAGAGTCCCTCAGTCTGCATCACCTTCTACTCTATCGCAGCTCTACATCAGACGCTCCACGTGTTTAAAGAGTCCCTCAGTCTGCATCACCTTCTACTCTATCGCAGCTCTACATCAGACGCTCCAGGCGTTTAAAGAGTCCCTCAGTCTGCATCACCTTCTACTCTATCGCAGCTCTACATCAGACGCTCCAGGGGTTTAAAGAGTCCCTCAGTCTGCATCACCTTCTACTCTATCGCAGCTCTACATCAGACGCTCCGGGTGTTTAAAGAGTCCCCCAGTCTGCATCACCTTCTACTCTATCGCAGCTCTACATCAGACGCTCCGGGCGTTTAAAGAGTCCCTCAGTCTGCATCACCTTCTACTCTATCGCAGCTCTACATCAGACGCTCCGGGCGTTTAAAGAGTCCCTCAGTCTGCATCACCTTCTACTCTATCGCAGCTCTACATCAGACGCTCCAGGCGTTTAAAGAGTCCCTCAGTCTGCATCACCTTCTACTCTATCGCAGCTCTACATCAGACGCTCCAGGCGTTTAAAGAGTCCCTCAGTCTGCATCACCTTCTACTCTATCGCAGCTCTACATCAGACGCTCCAGGCGTTTAAAGAGTCCCTCAGTCTGCATCACCTTCTACTCTATCGCAGCTCTACATCAGACGCTCCAGGCGTTTAAAGAGTCCCTCAGTCTGCATCACCTTCTACTCTATTGCAGCTCTACATCAGACGCTCCAGCTGTTTAAAGAGTCCCTCAGTCTGCATCACCTTCTACTCTATCGCAGCTCTACATCAGACGCTCCAGCTGTTTAAAGAGTCCCTCAGTCTGCATCACCTTCTACTCTATCGCAGCTCTACATCAGACGCTCCAGGTGTTTAAAGAGTCCCTCAGTCTGCATCACCTTCTACTCTATCGCAGCTCTACATCAGACGCTCCAGCTGTTTAAAGAGTCCCTCAGTCTGCATCACCTTCTACTCTATCGCAGCTCTACATCAGACGCTCCAGCTGTTTAAAGAGTCCCTCAGTCTGCATCACCTTCTACTCTATCGCAGCTCTACATCAGACGCTCCATCTGTTTAAAGAGTCCCTCAGTCTGCATCACCTTCTACTCTATCGCAGCTCTACATCAGACGCTCCATCTGTTTAAAGAG